>OW240915.1:2075929-2114128 GCA_933207985.1 Pelobates cultripes
GTCGAGCTTGGGCTTGTGTGGTCACTGGATAGGCTTCCGTTGCGTGTGAGTTGGAACGATAAACAGTCTACGTCTGTGGCAAACCTAGCCACTGGGACTATAACTAGAGACTATGCCTTTAAGGCATGCGGCGGTCGGCCATCTTGGATCCTTTGTTCCTCAGCGGGGCCGGGTCGTGGAACGCATAGTACTCCCAATAGCTATTCGACGGCACGAACACCGCTGAGCCTCCAGGACGTTCGGGAGTTTTAGGATCGTGTTCACTAAAAGCAATCGGTCCTTGTCGTATGTTTTAAAAGAAATGTGTTTTTCGTGCGGCGTTCGGTTATTTTAGCTGGGATCTGAGCGGTAATCTCACGAATGATGCGCTCAGACCCCAGCTATCTACCGAACGTCCATTCGTGTAAATCCACCGTGTATTTAACAAGTTATGTATTTTTGTGTGAATTGTCGGTTCTGCTGCACGAGGGGATAATCCCCTTAACGGTGCATTCTGGGAGGATGATCCCTCTCGTGCAGCGGTGCCTGATGGGAGAAATATGCTGTCATGTAGTCCCCTCTGGGAGTGCCCCTGGGGAGGGACTCAGGAAACCCCTTGCATGGGGACTTGTATAAATTGTCCAGCCGATTAAAAGGATTTCAGTTGACTCCCAAAACTGTGTCTCGTCCGGTTATTGGGAGGTTGGGGATATTGCCTGGTTGTTTCAGTGCTTGACTGTGGATTAGTTTCTGAACCAGCGGAATTCGTGGATTTATTATTGGCGTTGCGCTACAACGTCATTCCCCAATAAGACCTCATCTGTCAGTTCCTTCATGAGGCCAACCTCGAGGTGTTTGGATACGGAACCCCCTTGAGATGCACTTTGGCTGTGGTTAGTGCACGCTTGAGCCCGTACTTTGTGGGGTTGTATTATCGTGAGCATGGCGCCTGAGTCCCTCAAAGCTAGCGCAACCATGCCGTCGATGGTAACCCACTGGCGCTGATGATCTCAGTTGTCGCCCTCTGCCTGTAATGGGTTCACCTTGTGCAGGAAGTTCCAGTGTTCCTCATTGGTGGGGTTCTTGTTGGTGCCCTCTTGGTGAAAGAAATGTGCTGCCGCCCTGGGTAGTTGTGCTTGTTGTCTTTCCCAGCTTCCTCGGTTTAGACTAGGACAACTTTGCTGAAAATGTCCTGGCTGCTTGCAGTGATGACACAGAGCTGGGGGTCGCCGTGGTGGTGCTTTACCCAGTGTAGCGTTAAATGGGGTTGTTCTAGGCGGTGTAGGAGTGGATGGTACCTGGTAGGTGGGTCGGAGTGCAGGTCGGCTCCCACATGGTTCTCGCCGTCTGTTATCTTGATGCTTGTCCCCTAGCCTGGCGGCCTCCTCTATGGTTTGGGGTTTTCTATCCCTTAGCCAACATATCCCAAAATCACCCAGATCAGTTCAGGGGGTTTCGAATTCTATGGAAGTCTTAGGTGACCAGCCATATACGAGGCTCCTGCCCAAAAGAGTTCCACGAGTTTTGGTGGTTTGGCCAGTCTAATTCGTAAAGTCAATAAAGAGGACCATTCGTGGGCTTGGTTCATGCGTACAGCCGCCAGGGATCTACCGTTTATTCCATTTGAATGAAAGTAAAAGTGCCAAACAATGGGGCACTCAGTGAAAGCTGCTAATGGTGGCTTGGCAGGGAAACTCCCGAACGGTGTCTCCGACCTGGACCATAGTCTGTGGGAAGGAGGCTAGCTTCCACACTCCTCCAGGAGTTCATGGCAAATGTTCATGGGAAGATGTGTTTGTCACATCGTCCCCTCTGCCTATCCTGCAGCCCTTCTTCTAGGCATCTATCATCCCCTCTGCCTATTCCTCTGCAGCTTTCCTTCCAAGTAGGTATCGTCCCCTTTGCTTTTTTCTCTGCAGCTCTTTCCAGGCAGGTATCGCCCCCTCTGCCTATTCCTCTGCAGCACTTCTTCCAGGCAAATATCATCCCCTCTGCCTTTTCCTCTGCAGCCCTCCTTCCAGGCAGGTATCGTCCTCTCTGCCTATTGCTCTGCAGTCCTCCTTCCAGGCAGGTATCACCTCTCTTCCTATTCCTCTGCAGCTCTCCTTCCACTCAGGTATCGCTCCTTCTGCCTATTTCCCTGCAGCTCTCCTTCCAGGCAGGTATCTTCCCCCTCTGCCTATTCACCTGCAGCCCTCCTTCCAGGCAGGTATCGTCCCCTCTTCCTATTCCTCTGCAGCTCTCCTTCCAGGAAGGTATCATCCCCTCTGCTTATTCCTCTGCAGCTTTCCTTCCAGGATGGTATTGTCCCCTCTGCCTATTCCTCTTCAGCCCTTCTTCCAGGCAGATATCGTCCCCTCTGCCTATTCCTCTGCAGCTCTCCTTCCAGGCAGATATTGTGCCCTTTGCCTATTCCTCTGCAGCTTTCCTTCCAGTCACGTATCGTCCCCTCTGCCTATTCCTCTGTGGTCCTTCTTCCAGGTAGGTATGGATCTCTGCCTGCAATGTGATAGCTCTTGTCTTTATAAAGACATTTGTGGCTCTCAGACCTAGCTCTCTTTTTGCCCCAGGGCTAGAGAGATGGTGCAGCCAGCAAACAGGTCTGAAGACTATGTTGCTGGGATCCCTAAAAATCCACACATGACACACAATTCCACAAGGAGCTAACATATTCAGGTTTAAATATACTTGGGACTAGCCCATATGCTCATTAGACTTAGATTGCTGTGTCAACTTCAATAAAATACAAATAACTAAATCATATCAGACACTTATAAACTTATAATAACACATTGACATGTTTATAAAGGGGCAGGAAAAACAATAATTAACACAAAATATATCTCCTGCCTGCAGAATCAGCAGGACCGGAGAGAACACAAAACATTTAACCCTAAACAACCACATTACACACACCCTTCACCCACAATGGGCACAGCATGAGTCTTGGAAAAGAAAAAGCACAGGCAGAACTCCAGGATAATAAAGGTAAGTTTTATTCGTGGGTTTACCACCTCACCAAGAAATAAGTGTAATCGAGGCATGATTAAGGCTCTGTGAAGCCGAAACATTGCGCTTATTTCTTGGTGAGGTGGTGAACCCACGAATAAGACTTGAAAAAATAAAAAAAGCGGAGGATGCAATATTGTATATAAGCAATGGAATACTTCGAAAAGTACTTAGAATACTTTAATAAAAGTATAAATCCCTAAAAAGTCTCATAAGACAAAAAGACCCACTACAACACAAAACTAACAGTACTATGTACACATACACACAACAAAATGAAAATTAACAGAGGCTGGTCCACACTGCAGGGAAAATTGTAAATGCCCCTAAAAAGGATTTAATGTAGATCACTAAATCATATATCAATTAGACTGTTTGATAACAGGATGTCAACTGACAAAAGATTCATTGTAAGTGCTTACTAGGTGGTCAACAGTAGTAATTCTGACTCTATTGGCAACTATGTATCTCAGTACCTATAGGAATGTAACCAAAATGTAGCGAAAGTAGTGAGAAGGGTATAAATAGCTGTTTGGTAAAGAGTCTGACGCTGAAGGTAAAAATTCCTATAGTTTTACCAAGTATAGAACAGGGTAGGGTGAGGGGAGAAAGGGAAAGGGATTAACAAGATAACTGTCCCTATTGTGCCTTCAAGGGCACCCCTTACCCCTAAATGACCCTAATTTGGAATGCAATACAATCCACCCACTCCTGAAATGAGTCTAATTGAAAGAAAAAAAAAAAGATGCCAAAAAACCCAAAAATAAATAGTATAATTCTTAGAAATCAGAAATAACTGCAATGTCCCAGAGCCCCTGACGCATGTTTCGCTGGATCAATGTATGTTTCATTCTTCTTCCTCCAGACATACCGCTGATCCATTGGGCTGAACAGTTCCAGTTTTGTTTAATTGTTTCACAGAACAGAATCCCAAAATGTTTGTGGCTTATTTATATGATTTTGCATATTGGAGTTTACTTTTCTTGTGTTTTTGGATCAGTAGTAGTGTACGTCTTGGAGTTCTGGCATGGAAACCTTCTGCATTTAGTATGCGCCTTACCATGCTCACTGTAACCTCAGTGCCTATTGCCACCAAGTCTTGCTGCAGGTTTCTTGCAGTCATTTGAGGGGCTTTCATGACCTGCCTTTTCAAAAATATGGTTACAGGCATTGATATCCTTTTTCTGCCCTGTCCAGGTTGTGTTTCTTCAACTTTGAACTTGCACACTATGCTTCCAACTGTGTCTCCACAATCTTTTTGAACCTGGTCCTTGTTTGTGAAGTGCGATGAATTCTTCTCTTAACTTTGCGGATAATACTTTTGACTAAGTCATATTTATAACATGCAGTCAAACGTGACACTTAACAAATACCTAGCCAGTTCAGGTATTTCAAGTGTTCCAGCTCAACCACACCTGGTGCAATTAATAAAGCCCTTGATTAGTTACATCAGTTGTGCTGGAGACAACTTTTTTGCATACTTGTGGTGTTTTGAGGGATTCTATTCAGGGGGTCAAATAATTTTGAGACTGGAAAGTCATTATAAGTTGCATTTTCAGTTGAATTTGGGGATGTGCAGTATGTATCATTATTTAATGTACAATATAAATTGTGTACGTATGGTATAAATGTATCTGTATATTAAATGGTATAGTGTGTGTATATATATATATATATATATATATATATATGTATATATATATATATATATATATATATTTATTATGGATATGCATTTACCTGTATGTGTATGTGTGTGTATATATACACTGCTCAAAAAAAAAATAAAGGGAACACAAAAATAACACATCCTAGATCTGAATGAATTAAATATTCTTCTGAAATACTTTGTTCTTTACATAGTTGAATGTGCTGACAACAAAATCACATAAAAATTTAAAAATGGAAATCAAATTTTTCAACCCATGGAGGTCTGGATTTGGAGTTACGCTCAAAAATAAAGTGGAAAAGCACACTACAGGCTGATCCAACTTTGATGTAATGTCCTTAAAACAAGTCAAAATGAGGCTCAGTAGTGTGTGTGGCCTCCAAGGGCCTGTATGACCTCCCTACATCGCCTGTTCATGCTCCTGATGAGGTGGCGGATGGTCTCCTGAGGGATCTCCTCCCAGACCTGGACTAAAGCATCTGCCAACTCCTAGACAGTCTGTGGTGCAACTTGATGTTGGTGTATGGAGCGAGACATGATGTCTCAGATGTGCTCAATTGGATTCAGGTCTGGGGAATGGGCGGGCCAGTCCATAGCATCAATGCCTTCGTCTTGCAGGAACTGCTGACACACTCCAGCCACATGAGGTCTAGCATTGTCTTGCATTAGGAGGAACCCAGGGCCAACCACACCAGCATATGGCCTCACAAGGGGTCTGAGGATCTCATCTCGGTACCTAATGGCAGTCAGGCTACCTCTGGCGAGCACATGGAAGGCTGTGCGGCCCCCCAAAGAAATGCCACCCCACACCATTACTGACCCACTGCCAAACCGGTCATGCTGGAGGATGTTGCAGGCAGCAGAATGTTCTCCACGGCGTCTCCAGACTCTGTCACGTCTGTCACATGTGCTCATTGTGAACCTGCTTTCATCTGTGAAGAGCACAGGGCACCAGTGTATATATATAGTATCTCACAAACGTGAGTACACCCCTCACATTTTTGTAAATATTTTATTATATCTTTTCATGTGACAACACTGAAGAAATGACACTCTGCTATAATGTAAAGTAGTAAGTGTACAGCTTGTATAACAGTGTAAATGTGCTTTCCCCTCAAAATAACTCAACACACAGCCATTAATGTCTAAACTGTTGGCAACAAAAGTGAGTACCTCTAAATGGAAATGTCCAAATTGGGCCCTGTGAAGAAAAGAGCCTTTAATTCGTGACTTTTATTGCCGTTCGTGACTTTTTATGTTTTATTGGTTCGGTAGCTGAAACTACCGAACACCGACCACCCCCCTGGCTCATTATCTACAAAGGAAACTGTCGATTGAGCGCTCTCTCTGGGTGGCAAGAAAGGAGGCAGCGGGACTTGGTCATCGAGTGTCTGGAACCTTAATTCAGACACTCGACTTCCCGAACACCGGTCAAAACATATGAACGCCTGCTTCCTTTTCCTGAACAGCCAGGAGAGCGCTATTCAGTAGTTTTGTTCCCACAAACCAGATAAACAACCGCTCCTGTGAGCCAGTGGGCTCCGTTTGTGCATTTATTTGTTTTTTTGACATTTTTTAAATAGACCGCACAGCCTAAACTCATAAAACTGTTTTGGGCAGGAGCCTCGTGTGCGGTCGGTCAAATTGGACTTCCATAGAATTCAAAAACCCCTGAACTGATCAGGGTGATTTTTGGATATGTTGGTCACCTAGATCAGGGCTATCAGGGGATATGTCTGTTATGGGGATACTATGTGTTTAGGGTACTTTCTAAGTTTTAGGGAAAATGTTTTTACTGTTTGGAGATAATTGAGTTATCATTTAGCTGACTCAATTATCTTACAGGCAGAGATGAGGAGATTGTCTGTTTGCAGTGGGAGTGTTCATCTTTGTCACTGACATATTATTGGTAGTAACCTTTGTGTCCCTGTCCCCCATAAGTCCCCTTGCATGGGGACTTGTATAAAAGCCAGTGTGGCATCAATAAAGATTAATTCCTGTTGTACCCTCCATGAAGTCTAGGCTCATGTTTGGGTAACTGTCTACTTGCTGGGAAGAAACTACTTGGATGCTGCATTCGTCCGGAACTATTCTTATCTACACCCGAACTGCAGCTATAATCACTAATGCTTAGCAATTCGGGAGGAATAGGCGAACAGGGTACTTAATATACCAGTGTTCGTAACAGGCCCAATTAGGCTTTGTCCCTCCACTGTATCATGTGACTCATTAGTGCTACAAGGTCTCAGGTGTGAATGGGGAGCAGGTGTGTTAAATTTGGTGTTATCGCTCTCACACTCTCTCATACTGGTCACTTAAGTTCAACACAGCACCTCATAGCAAAGAATTCTCTGAGGATCTGAAAAAAAGAATTGTTGCTCTACATAAAGATGGTCTAGGCTATAAGTATAAGAAGATTGCCAAGACCCTGAAACTGAGCTGGAGCACGGTGGGCAAGACCATACAGACGTATGAGTGCTGCCAGCATTGCTGCAGAGGTTGAAGGGGTGGGGTGGGGGGTCAGCCTGTCAATGCTCAGACCATACCCCGCACACTGCATCAAATTGGTCTGCATGGCTGTCGTCCCAAAAGGAAGCCTCTTCTAAAGATGATGCACAAGAAAGCACACAAACAGTTGGCTGAAGACAAGCAGACTTACTTGATTACTTGAACCATGTCCTGTGAGACCAAGATGAACTTATTTGGTTCAGATGGTGTCAAGCGTGTGTGGCAGCAACCAGGTGAATAGTACAAAGATAAGTGTGTCTTGCCTACAGTCAAGCATGGTGGTGGGAGTCTTATGGTCTGGGCCTGTATGAGTGCTGCCGGCACTGGGGAGCTGCAGTTCATTGAGGGAACCATGAATGCCAACATATACCGTGACATACTGAAGCAGAGCATGATCCCCTCCCTTCAGAGACTGGGCCGCTGGGCAGTATTCCAACATGATAATGACCCCAAACACACCTCCAAGACGACCACTGTCTTGCTAAAGAAACTGAAGGTAAAGGTGGTGGACTGGCCAAGCATGTCTCCAGACCTAAACCCTATTGAGCATCTGTGGGGCATCCTCAAACGGAAGGTGGGGGAGCGCAAGGTCTCTAACATCCACCAGCTCTGTGATGTCGTCATGGAAGAGTGGAAGAGGACTCCAGTGGAAACCTGTGAAGCTCTGGTGAATTCCATGCCCATGAGGGTTAAGGCAGTGCTGGAAAATAATGGTGGCCACACAAAATATTGACACTTTGGGCCCAATTTGGACATTTCCACTTAGGGGTGTACTCATTTTTGTTGCCAACGGTTTAGACATTGTAGCAGAGCTCCTTGTAACCTGGCTGGGTACCTCTGCCAAAGGACCGCTTCCAACTGGAACAGGGGACAAACCACAGCACTTCTGCCTACAGTCGTCCTAGCTGGACTGGGGTCCTGGAACCGCTCCTCCCTGGAGCCGAATAGGGAATTAGCTCTAGTCCTTACAAGGACTTTCCCCGTTCAATCTCCTGCAAGCTGGAAAAGCAGACACAGGAGCAAATATTCTTCCCTCCAATAACTGGACAACACAGTTTTGGAGTGTAAACAGGAACAGACTGAGCTGTGTCTTTATTGTTTCTTATATACACATTTTTACACAATGTTGCCACCCACATGGTTTTGTAGCACAGCCAATCAAATACACTATAATACAGTTAAACACTCCCAGTCAGGACAAACAAACCCTCCCCTCTGCCTGTGATATAATTACTGTACACAATGGGTTAATGTAATTATCACAGGCAGGAATATACAGTTTTTACACAATTGTTATAGCTTCTAAAATATACATCCAATCTCCATAAAAGTTACATATTATTAATCAGCACACTTAAACATATCCAAAATTCAGACAATTCCATTCAGTGGTTAAAAAGTTAGTTGAAAGTCCTTTTTTTTGACTGAGGAGGGACAAAGCAGCCAGTTCTAACTGGTCTGGCAGGATCCCTGGGACAACGCCCTGCTGGAGAACAATGGGGGGAGGGGGAGAGGCACACATTCCCATGGATTCAAAGGGGCAGAAAAAGTGTCCCAAAATCCAATAAGCCCAAACAATGTTTATAAAGGGCAAACTCTCCCAGGGGCCATAGTCAGAAGGTAGGAGGCGGGCAACCAGGCCCCTCCAAAAACCAGTGGTGAGGCCACTTTCGCCATAGACATTAATGGCTCTGTGTTGAGTTATTTTGAGGGGAAAGCACATTTACACTGTTATACAGGCTGTACACTTACTACTTTACATTATAGTTGATGTTGTGTTGGTGTAGCACTGTGATTTCTCGAGAATCCATATTAGGTGTTACAAAATGCCTTTTGTCACTGTTTTCTCATATGACACACTGTCCTGTTCCCCTGGCTTATGGAGAAGATTGATTGCCAGCCTCTTACCTCATGACTATGGCCCTGGGGTGTATGGCCCTTTAAAAACAGTCTATAGGCATACTGGGACTTTTTGTGACAATGCCCCTTTAAGACTGTGTCCCCAGACTGTTAAAATACTTTGCTCATGGCTTTCTCCCACTTGGTTCAGTAAAAGGGGCTTACCGAACCAATTACTGCATAGGTGGACCACACGCAAGTGGGAGTGTGCAGGCAAATTTACCTCCCAGGCTGGCGGTTAACTGCAGGTCAACCGGTCTCTCTCCCCAGCAGCAGTATGTTCCACAGGGAGCGGAGAGAATCGACCTCAATCCACAGCAGCAGCAGGAGTATCAGGAGGAGGAGGTAAGCAAATTCTCCCCTCCCCAGCTAACTCCTAAATTGGTCCCAGGGTTAACCCCCACTGACCCCCACGTTCCGGGCAGGACTATGCCCCAGTCCCCCCAGCAGAAGAGCTGGCACCTGGGCAGAGTGCAGTTGGCCTCTGCCCTCCTTGTTTCCCTTGTTCAGAGCCTGACACCCTCCAGGCTATCCCAGCGGAAGAGCTGGCATCAGAGCAAAGCACCGCTGGCCTCTGCCCTACCGACCCCCTTGTTACAGAACTGGCCTGGACACCCCTTACCCAAGCAGAAGCGCTGGCATCAGGGCAGAGCGCCGCTGGCCTCTGCCCCAAGTACCCAGCTGTTTGTCTAGCTGCACCAGGAAGGCCAAAGGTGCCGAACCTTCACCCTACAGCCTGGGACCTATCTGTTTGTCTAGCTGCACCAGGAGGGCCAAAGGTGCCGAACCTTCACCCTACAGCCTGGGACCTACAGGCCAGCACTATTTATTGTGGGGGGGCTACTCTGCCAATTTTTATTTGTGGGTGGGTTGCGAGACTAACTCAGGCACTGACCGACAGAAGGTCAGGTACCTGGTTAGTCTCCCCCCAAAACGGTAGATATGTTACAAAATGCCTTTTGTCACTGTTTTCTCATATGACACACTGCCCTGTTCCCCTGGCTTATGGAGAAGCCTGATTGCCAGCCTCTTACCTCATGACTATGGCCCTGGGGTGTATGGCACTTTAAAAACAGTCATTAGGCATATTGGGACTTTTTGTGACATTGCCCCTTCAAGACTGTGTCCCCAGACTGTTAAAATACTTTGTTCATGTCTTTTTTCACTTGGTTCGGTAAAAGGGGCTTACCGAACCAATTACTGCACAGGCGGACCACACGCAAGTGGGAGTGTGCTGGCAATTTACCTCCCAGGCTGGCGGTTAACCGCAGGTTAATTGCCTACCGCTGGGTGACCACCGTTCGTACAGTCGACGGCTATCTTTATTGAGTCAAACGCGGTGAGCGGTGTGGGCCGTCAAATCCATGGAACTAAAATCGGCTACACATTTGCACAAACACCGCTGACCCTTACCTTCTCCTCCACTTTGACATTTCGGCTGAAATTGAAGTGCGTTCGACGATTCAAACGCACAGTTATACTAAGCTATTTCTAGTTCGTGCCTTCGAATGGGGCTTAGTTATTTTTCAGTGTAAAATAGACCGTCAGAAAGGACTTCCACCTAACTTTTTAACCACTGGAGGGAATTGTATGATTTTTGAGTATGTTTATATCTGGAGTATGCTGATTCATATCTGTAACCTCTATGGAGATTGTATGGATATTTTGTGAGTTATGAATATTGTATGAAACTGTGTATTTTCCTGCCTGTGATAATTAAGTTAACCCATTGTGTACAGTAATTATATCACAGGCAGTGGGGAGGGTTTGTGTGTCCTAACTGGGAGTGCCTGACTGTATTATTATGTATTTGATTGGCTATTCCACAAAACCATGTGGGTGGTAACTGTGTGTAAAAACTTTCATAAAAGAAAGCCCTACAGAAGGAAGAGGTTCACTCACTGGAACCTGGAGCCTGGTCATAGGTCCAGGGTCTAGGTCTACGGTCCAACTTTCAGATAGCCTGAAGGCAACCGTAACATAAGGCAATGTAAATTGCTACTTAAATTACTGTGATATCTTTACTATTGTATTGTTTGGTATCCAATACATCGGAAAAGCTCCTGAATATGTGTGGTTTATGAGTAGGCAAATGGACTAAAGAGAATGGTCTGTTTGTACTGCCTTCGGAGATTGTTGTAGTGCGTTATGAGGAAATGCAGGATGAATGATTGGGAAGAGTAGTGAGGTGTTTGTGTTAATTTGTAAATGGTAGAAAGGCCCAAAAGTTATCATGGACTACTGTAGTAATTCCCCATGGGGGGACTTAAACACTAAGCCTACTAACTTCAGTTTCCTAACTATGCCTGGATTCGAGAAACGCATGGACATGCAGAGAAAAACTCGGAGAGAGAATCACTATGCAATAACTTATGTTGGATTTATCATATTACCGTTTGGTAGGGGCAGCCTACATTGCCGATGTAGGTGTAATGGCTGGTGCCTCTGACTATTTAAAACGTGCAAGCTATTCAAAGACTTGCCAGTTGTGAGGGATTGGGAATCTCTCTATGCACGTGTGCCAAGATAATTTAAGTAGGCCCCTGCTCCCTGTAGTAATGCTGTGAGTATTAATACCCTAACATGGGTGTTTTGGTTTTCATGGAATGAGTGTGACGCAATAGTGACTGTACGAATGATATAATTCCGTAACCAGCTCTGTAAGTGCCAGGAGTTTGGTCTGAAGTGTTGATGGTGCGTGTAGTTGAGGATTGTTGATGTTGAGACTGGGATAGTGTATTTGCTGTGATGTTATCCCCTTCTTGTACCAGCGTTTGAACCTAAAGGTTAGTTCTCGGTCACCATGCGGGGCTTGTCGAATTTGCCTGTAATGATTAATGTACGTTTCTTGGTAAACAAGAGAGGACCTGGAAAGTACACACCTACGGAGATGGAATAACCAGATTACCAGGAAGCGTGAATGGATAAAAGGGAAAGTGGAAAGAAGGACGTGACTCCGCTTACCCTCAGTAGTAGATGGTGCGCGTATTTTGCTTGAGAGGGCAGAGCCTGACCTATGAATCTTATATGTAACATCTGATATCTATAGACGGAGAAAAACTTACGAATGCGTTTTATACTCCACCTCCTATAGACTGTAAGCTCGTTTGAGCAGGGCCCTCTTCAACCTATCGTTTCTGTAGTTTCTAAGTTTCTTGTAATTGTCCTATTTTTTTGTTAAATCCCCCTCTCATAATATTGTAAAGCGCTACGGTATGTGTTGGTGCTATATAAATGGCGATAATAATAATAATAGAGGGGAAGTACAGTGTCTAATGGAAGGAAAAGATAGGTTCTTTATGAGGAGAGTCAAATAGTGGCTAAAACTTACAGATGGTATGATAAATACGTGATTATTGTTTGCCTGATGGGCTTGGGATGCAAATTGTGTGTATTCAAATGTGACTACAGATGAAAGCTTCTAGACAGAAAAACAGATAGCATGACAGAAAGTTAAAATCCCTTTGGAAATCTTGAAACGTAAAGGAACGTAGTAAGACGAATTTAAATAACGAATTTATGTAGCGTATGTTCAAAAGCATTTTGGGGAACTTGCAAGGGTCAGGCGTTCTGAGACAAGCCCCTAGTTGATTTTTTAAATTGTATTCGGTAGTAGTTATGAAGGCAGAGTGAGGCCTTGATATTTGATATGAACATGAATGAACAACGTAATGTTTGAATACCTGTAAACCTCTAAAATTCACATAGAAATACTTGTATGCCGTATCTTTTATGTAGACCTGCTAATGGCTTTTACCTAAATCGTGTTTGTAGTGATTGACGTAGACGTGTTTGAATGTTAGTCAATGTATCTGTACCTAATGTTAGTTCAATACCACATGACAATTGAAACTCAGTATTACTGTAACAGGAGGATGAATAGTACTATGATCTGAATTGGGTAATGAAAAGAGTTCACCTGAACGGATTATACCTGAAAGGTTCATTATTATTTTTTTTTAAAGGAAAGGGGTAATAATCGTATTAAAGGGTATTAATCACCTGCGTGGCATAATCAGAAACTGGATGTGCTGACAACCCACTAATGGGTTGCCAGAGTAATAAACAGTAAACCCAATTAATGAATTACTGGCGGGATTTAGTAGTTTGTGACCACATAAATTAAACCTAACCGTACTTGTTACGTAACTGTTTAAACATGAACTTTTCTACATTTCACTATGTTTTGCTGACTTACATACATGTGATTTTTAAACAGTTTTATAGATAATGCGGTAAGACGAATTTCAAATTCTAAACACAATTCTATAGTATGAGCTTTATATCTGAACAGAAAACCATGAACCGTAAACCCCCTGAAATGTATAACAGAGTAAATAAGGATTGAGCATTCGTTGATTTAATGCAGTACGTCTGTTTAGCCTTTATCGGTTCGAGAGTAACTGTATATGAACAACCTTAGTTCGTTTACCGAACGAGGACCACCCCTGTACCCCTATTAGAATGTTCACACCAGTAACTTAAGGGTGAACCGCAAGTGGACATAATTACAGAATGCTATCCCTGGGTGGCCGCCATTTTGTGTAACCAAATGCATGTGGTTGACAAAATTGGCTACCTTTTTTTTTCTCCCGAGCGTGGACAGCGGCACTTGGTCGTTAAGTGCCTGGAAATCTTTCCGGCCAGGCACTCGCACAAACCCCGGTAAAGATTAGACCGCTTTTCGTCCGACCAACTATGGGAACGGCGTTCAGGAGAAGAAAACTACCAAACATTCGTACCCTGGAATAAAGACAATCCTAGCGAACTAGTAGTTAATGAAGTATTAATATTTATATGAATTCAAACGAATGACATGATCGAATGTATGAGTGATACGAGAAAAACAAATGCATGCGAGTGACTTGATTGGAACAAGTATATTGACTATGCGAATGAAGCGGGTAATGATTGAAAAACAATGCAAATGAGATGACAAACGTACGAATGAAATAATACATGAATGGTACTTGTGAAATGAACTGAACGTACGTAGGAACAAACAGGTGTAAATACGAGCAAGATTCATGAATAACTGTACGAATATACTGAAAACAGTAGAATAACAGGATTACATGTAACGTATAAATAATTAACACAAAATTAATACGAATGCAAAGGAACGCGGGAATAACGAACGTATGTACCTGACGTGTACATACGTATGCGTGCCGGGTCTCAAGTCCGAAGCCAGAGGTCGGAGGCCAGTGGTCGAGCCAGAAGCTGCAGTGAAACGCTTGATGCCGAAAGTTTGTGGGACGGGCAGAAGCGGAAGTGCTGGTTGCTATGGTAACCAGATCAAAGGGCGGAAACAGCGGTCACTCGAATGGAAAAACTGTGCAGGTAAGCAGGGGAGAATTGTGTTTTATAGAAAAACAAACAAATTTAGGCTAATTGGCCTTCTACATATATATATATATATATATATATATATATATTTTTTTTTTTTTTTGCAAACTCTTGACATTCACTTAACAACAGCACTGGATGGGGTTAAATGTCTAAATTAGGACAAGCAACATGTGCCTGTCAATCAAAATGTAAACAAGACATAGGACAAGCCATATGTTGCCTGTCAATCAAAATGTATACACACTTCACCTTGGAGATAATCATATACAGGTGCTATAAGTATGTGCTGACCATAGCTACACAGCACATTACACCAAATATCAGGGAACAGGTTAACGAACCTTTTGGGGAAATATCACAGCATGTTGGGACCTCTCTTTGGAGGAAGAAATAACTATATAAACAGTTTTCAATCAATTTCACTCACACCCGCACTCAAGCATTATTCAGACATTATTCAGACTGCTGCCATCCTTTACAAATTCTGTTGGTAAGATTGTTTTTCATATAATTTTCCTTTCTGTAACTTTAATTAATATACATACATTTTTTATATTCATTTATGACAATATTATTACCGGGCAGACATGTTTGTATATAATCACGATAACTAATGAATGATCGGGGACACAATCATACCTTTAAACGATTATCTGTAGGTTGAGTTTCTGTATTTAAGCATCGTAACTATGTTTCTATAATTTTGTTCTGAGCAGGATTGTTACATCCCTAGAGAATTTATTCATGGTACCTCAGAACTAAAAAGACAGTGACTGGTAGCCAATTTATTTGTCAGCATCTAGTTTTTGTATTTTTTACCTCCATTTTTTGGATACTGTGTGCTTCAATAAAGTTTATTTTTTTCTAAGTTTCTATACTTTTTTTTTGGGGTGGTGTCTTGAGGAGGATTCCCCCGTCTATGTACGAGGTGATTTCTCCTCTATTTTGCATTGTGTATAGGGTTATGCCCTTTTTTCCACCCCTATAACCCTTTTTCTGTACTCCTTGTTAGAGTTTGTTCTCTACTTGGAAGTACCTTTGTCTATAATTCTTTTAGAAATGGATTGTTGTCATTAGCAACATTGTGTTTAAGAATACTTGACTCTTCCACCATTTGCTGGTTTTGTCATTATACAGGGTTATTACAATATTACCCAGTGCTGAGAACTGAAGTTGTGATTCCATTGAATCTGCTCTTTATTTACTGATTATGTTATGCACTGATTTCTATTATACCACATTGCGGTATATTTGATCACCCACAGCCTGGGTTTCATTTGTAATGTAACTGTTGAGCCTACATGCCCAGAATTAAACATACTTTGCCAGAATCCCATTTTTCCTTTTATCGATCACACTAGGTCTGTGTATTAGTTCATTCGACCCTCAAAAGTGGCATGCATCTCTGTAAGACCATAATAATCTAAACCTGTCCTCACACTCACCTGAAATACAACACTGAGTACTACCTCTTCCTTCTCATCACTTCCCCTGACCAGGATTCGTCTTCACCTGTCCACATTCTCATCTTAAACACAACACTGAGTACTACCTCCTCCTGCTCATCACTTTCCATAACCAGGATTTATCTTCACCTGTCCTCGCTCTCACCTGAAACACAACACTGAGCACTACCTCCTTCTGCTCATCACTTCCACTGACCAGGATTCATCGTCACCTGTCCACGCTCTCACCTGAAACACATCATTGAGTACTACCTCCCCACACTCATCACTTCCCCTGACCAGGATTCATCTTCACCTGTCCTCACTCACACCTGAAATGCAACACTGCGTAAAAAAACCTCCTCCTGCTCATCACTTACCCTGACCAGGATTCATCTTCACCTGTCCACCCTCTCACATGAAATGCAACACCGACTACCATCTCCTCCTGCTCATCACTTCCACTGACCAGGACTCAAATTCACCTGTCCTCGCTCTCACATGAAATGCAAAACTGAGTACTACCTCCTCCTTCTCATCGCTTCCCCTGACCAGGATTCATCTTCACCTGTCCTCGCTCTCACCTGGAACACAGCACCGAGTACCATCTCCTTCTGCTCATCCCTCCCCTTGACATAAAGCCCAGGTGTCATGGCACATTGCCCAAGGATAATTTAATCTCTGTTAATGGGTGCTTATTACTGTGTGTGAAAAATTAAACCATTCTGTGTTTATCACTTCAGCCCATTTCTCCTTGCTTTGACAAAGCCAACTCTTTATATTGGGTATAAGTGATTCTCATATATCCTCTACTATCCTTCCTTAATTCATATTTTGGAAAGGCCAAATTTAAACTGTTACCAATATATTACTCTTTCTTCCTTTACTAGGTTCGGACTGGAATTTACCGGTGGCTGGTTCTTAGGCCGTGCAGCCACAATGCTGAAAATATTGTTTTAAAGTAATCAGGGGCTCACGGAACTTTAACATTGCACTGGACGGGGCCCATGTCACTTTGTATATTACACCGCAACATGCTGAGATTCAGTAAGTTTAGATCCACGTAATTTCCTCACACCTAACGGGGTGCTGCATGGAAAGGAGGAGAGGGACTGAGGAAGCCTGGCGTCTCAGACTTACATCAGCCTAGGTCTGCCAGCTCCCACTGGACCTGCGGAAGGCCAGCCTTCTGTACTCGAAAGGTAAGGAAACAGGAGGTGGCTAAACTATGTAATTGTTATTTATAACGTGTGTGTCAGTGTACCTGTGTACCTACGTATCTCGGTGTATCTTAGTGTGTGTGCAACTCTGTGTAAGTGTGTATCTGTGTGTGTGGGACAATGCATACATCCCAGCATTTCAACACTAACACTCCACACAAATACACCCCTGCATTCCAAAAATATGCTTACATCCAAACATGCAGACACTGCTTACAAATACAACAAAGCAAGAAGAGTAAATAGTAGATTCCCAACAGGCCAAACATCATTGTGGGAGAGTTGAAGATCTCTATTTTGGCCTCCCTTGCACCATGGTTCTCTCTATACTAGTCCCACCACTGACTAGTATAATAGATATCAAGAAGGGGTGATTTGATTTTAGGAAGTAGTAAACATCTCTATAGTTGGTGAATTAATCATTTTGCTTTTTGAATAAGTCACTGGAGAAATAGTGTTTTAGTGAGCTTGTGTGTTTGTGTCAGTGAGCTTGGCTGTTTCTGCGAGATTGTCAGTGAGCCTATCTGTGTGTATTAGTGAGCTTGTGTGTTTGTGTCAGTGCAAAATAGTTTCATGCAAAATTGTCAGTGAGCCTATCTGTGTGTATTAGTGAGTGTGTGTGTTTGTGTCAGTGAGCTTGGCTGTTCCTGCGAGATTGTCAGTGAGCCTATCTGTGTGTATTAGTGAGTGTGTGTGTTTGTGTCAGTGAGCTTGGCTGTTTCTGAGAGATTGTCAGTGAGCCTATCTGTGTGTATTAGTGAGCTTGTGTGTTTGTGTCAGTGAGCTTGGCTGTTTCATGCAAAATTGTCAGTGAGCCTATCTGTGTGTATTAGTGAGTGTGTGTGTTTGTGTCAGTGAGCTTGGCTGTTTCATGCAAAATTGTCAGTGAGCCTATCTGTGTGTATAAGTGAGCTTGTGTGTTTGTGTCAGTGAGCTTGGCTGCTTCTGCGAGATTGTCAGTGAGCCTATCTGTGTGTATAAGTAAGCTTGTGTGTTTGTGTCAGTGAGCTTGGCTGCTTCTGCGAGATTGTCAGTGAGCCTATCTGTGTGTATAAGTGAGCTTGTGTGTTTGTGTCAGTGAGCTTGGCTGCTTCTGCGAGATTGTCAGTGAGCCTATCTGTGTGTATTAGTGAGTGTGTGTGTTTGTGTCAGTGAGCTTGGCTGTTTCTGCGAGATTGTCAGTGAGCCTATCTGTGTGTATAAGTGAGCTTGTGTGTTTGTGTCAGTGAGCTTGGCTGTTTCATGCAAAATTGTCAGTGAGCCTATCTGTGTGTATTAGTGAGTGTGTGTGTTTGTGCCAGTGAGCTTGGCTGTTTCTGCGAGATTGTCAGTGAGCCTATCTGTGTGTATAAGTGAGCTTGTGTGTTTGTGTCAGTGAGCTTGGCTGTTTCTGCGAGATTGTCAGTGAGCCTATCTGTGTGTATTAGTGAGTGTGTGTGTTTGTGTCAGTGAGCTTGGCTGTTTCTGCGAGATTGTCAGTGAGCCTATCTGTGTGTATTAGTGAGTGTGTGTGTTTGTGTCAGTGAGCTTGGCTGTTTCATGCAAAATTGTCAGTGAGCCTATCTGTGTGTATTAGTGAGTGTGTATGTTTGTGTCAGTGAGCTTTGCTGTTTCTGCGAGATTGTCAGTGAGCCTATCTGTGTGTATAAGTGAGCTTGTTTGTTTGTGTCAGTGAGCTTTGCTGTTTCTGCGAGATTGTCAGTGAGCCTATCTGTGTGTATAAGTGAGCATGTGTGTTTGTGTCAGTGAGCTTGACTGCTTCTGCGAGATTGTCAGTGAGCCTATCTGTGTGTATTAGTGAGCTTGTGTGTTTGTGTCAGTGAGCTTTGCTGTTTCTGCGAGATTGTCAGTGAGCCTATCTGTGTGTATAAGTGAGCTTGTGTGTTTGTGTCAGTGAGCTTTGCTGTTTCTGCGAGATTGTCAGTGAGCCTATCTGTGTGTATAAGTGAGCTTGTGTGTTTGTGTCAGTGAGCTTGGCTGCTTCTGCGAGATTGTCAGTGAGCCTATCTGTGTGTATTAGTGAGCTTGTGTGTTTGTGTCAGTGAGCTTGGCTGGTTCTGCGAGATTGTCAGTGAGCCTATCTGTGTGTATTAGTGAGCTTGTGTGTTTGTGTCAGTGAGCTTTGCAGTTTCTGCGAGATTGTCAGTGAGCCTATCTGTGTGTATTAGTGAGCTTGTGTGTTTGTGTCAGTGAGCTTGGCTGCTTCTGCGAGATTGTCAGTGAGCCTATCTGTGTGTATTAGTGAGCTTGTGTGTTTGTGTCAGTGAGCTTGGCTGCTTCTGCGAGATTGTCAGTGAGCCTATCTGTGTGTATTAGTGAGCTTGTGTGTTTGTGTCAGTGAGCTTGGCTGTTTCTGCGAGATTGTCAGTGAGCCTATCTGTGTGTATTAGTGAGCTTGTGTGTTTGTGTCAGTGAGCTTGGCTGCTTCTGCGAGATTGTCAGTGAGCCTATCTGTGTGTATAAGTGAGCTTGTGTGTTTGTGTCAGTGAGCTTGGCTGCTTCTGCGAGATTGTCAGTGAGCCTATCTGTGTGTATAAGTGAGCTTGTGTGTTTGTGTCAGTGAGCTTGGCTGCTTCTGCGAGATTGTCAGTGAGCCTATCTGTGTGTATTAGTGAGCTTGTGTGTTTGTGTCAGTGAGCTTGGCTGTTTCTGCGAGATTGTCAGTGAGCCTATCTGTGTGTATAAGTGAGCTTGTGTGTTTGTGTCAGTGAGCTTGGCTGTTTCTGCGAGATTGTCAGTGAGCCTATCTGTGTGTATTAGTGAGCTTGTGTGTTTGTGTCAGTGAGCTTGGCTGTTTCTGCGAGATTGTCAGTGAGCCTATCTGTGTGTATAAGTGAGCTTGTGTGTTTGTGTCAGTGAGCTTGTGTGTGCATATGCTTACTGTAAAATAAAATTTTTGTCCCTATGTAATGACCAAAATTTTGAATTACAATTATAAAGCACTACAGAACCTAAAAACATCTTAACTAAAAAAAAAATTCTGCTTGACTAAATGTTTGCCATTCTAATTTAAATTTACTACAAGCTAGAGTTTAGTGAATAAACCCCTCTTTGACACTTAACAGAAATTCTTCCCTTCACATTCATGGTTCAGAGTGTGAGATGAGAGAGAGAGAGAGAGAGAGAGAGTGTGTGAAAAAAACTGCCCAGCATCTCACGCTTTGACATAACGAATTATGGGGCCTGCATACATTTTTTTTCCAGGAGTGCTTTGTATTTGCAGTCCAGCCCTGTCCTTTACTCTGTACACCTAGCAGGCATTGTCTTGCTCCTCAGGCTTCCGCTGTTCTTACTTGACTCTGACATTTATCTCTCTAACCCTAACCTGCTCACCGTTTACCAAACACTATTCTGTTCATTACCATATGGGATTCTAGGCATGTCTGCCAGTTTTCCGATTCCATGCTTTCGTTGACTTTATCCACATAAATCAAGACTTCTGAAAATTTAAATTTTTGTTAATTTCGGCCAAAAACTAATAACCGAATCAAAAACTGAACAAATTTCATTTGGTGCCATTTGCTCATTCGTTAACTGGCTGATGCTCTTCTGGGTGCATGAGTAAGTATTTTCATTTTCCATTTCCCATATACACATCTCTTTCCAGCCCCAAGACTCTCTGCATGCTGCCGCCTTCTCCACCTCCTACAATGTCATCATGGAGCTGTCGTCCAAACCAATGCTTCTCATAGAAGGTCCCTGCAAGCGCCATGCATGTCTCCAGTCAACTGCTTCTTATAGGAAAACATTGAATTCAGTGCTTTCCTATGAGAAGCATTTGGTTACTGGTCATTGTGGAGGAAGCCCTACATACTGACAGCCACTAAAAGTGGATTTAACCTGCACTTCCTACAAATTGTCAATGTTATACATTGTGGGTCCACTGCATCCAGACCACTTCATTGAGACAGTCCTTTAACTTTCCCCCTAGGGGGCCTTTGTGCCACATTCTGGATTCATTCTTTCCCCAAAGGGATTTACCATTTGCACCAATATTTGTTAAATTAATGGAACATTTTTGCTTTTCTGTTTGAACTCATTTTGGTTGAACCAAAAATGAGAATTTATCACTCAAACCAAAACCAAAGAAAACAAAAATGATTTCCATCCACATCTCTAGTACGTCCTGTACCTTGTGATGTAATTAATGTGCCAGCAATCACCACTGTACATACTGCAGCTCTACATCTGTTCAGATTAATAATTAAACATAGAAAGATACAATTTCTTCCCTCATCAGCCACTGGCCACACACACAATCTTTCCTGTTTACCAGGTTTGCTGTAGGTGCAGTCTTTTACTGGTATCACCACCTAACATGTCCCTTTTACCCGCCCACAATTCCCATGTAAATTGCCTCTTGTGTTCTGCGCATATATATTTTTTTTGTATTACTGTTTTGTACCATTTTTATTAAACCGGTAAGCTCTGAATTTTTTTTCATAACCAGCTATAAATTTTTTTTTCCAAATAGAGATAAGATTGTCAGTTCTTGGGGCACACCATTAATGCCTCAGATCATCCATTTATAACTGCGAGCTCAGACTTTAACAAAGTCATATATTTAACTGTTTGCAAATGGGGGAGTGCTCCCAAACTCATGATCTAGTTTCAGGATCTTTCACACCTTTTTACGTTACAGCATGTCCAATTTCATCCTATCGTATCCCCCAGTGCCACCTATCTTCTGTCTCATTTCTCCAATATATGTTTTTATTCCATCTCATCCATCTTCTAGGGCCGCCCACCCTCCATCTGCTGTGTCCGGACCGTGAAACGGTTGACATGTACTGGGATGGGAACCACAATCTTGGGATTTCGGACAGGTTCACCAGCACGACTGCTGATGTTTCCAGCTTTGATCCGTTTCCATTTGGCCCTTCGGTTTTGGAACCAGATCTTCACCTGAACCTCACTGAGCTTCAAAGTGTGAGCAATCTGGGATCTCTCTGTGAGAGAGAGGTACTTCTTGCAGTGAAACTCCTTCTCTAATTCCAGGAGCTGCTCACTAGTAAATGCTGTCCTGCGCCTCCGGCTTTTCCCAGATGTACCCATTACACCTCCCACTGAGTCCTGATTCCCACCCTTTCCTTTCCCCCTTGGCCTTGTGGGACTGTGGGCATTATCTGGTAGACTTTCATCACAGCTGTCCCCAGTGCTTTCCTCATCTTCGCAATCACTACAGCCAAGATCTGAGGTTTTGATGTCCACCTTTTCTTCATCTGAGCTGTACAGCTTTCCTTCTCCTGGAAGATGTTAATAGAGAGGATGTGTGTACAGGTAGGTGCAGGAAATAGACAGTGGGATATGGAGGGTAGGATATAAAGGAATGAATGTAAGGTGAATAATGGGGCAGTTCAGACAATGAATGTTGGGGCAGTGCAGAAGGTGAATGATGGGGCAGTGCAGACGGTGAATGATGGGGCAGTGCAGAAGGTGAATGACAGGGCAGTGCAGATGGTGAATGATGGGACAGTGCAATCGGTGAATGATGGGGCAGTGCAGACGGTGAATGACGGGGCAGTGCAGATGGTGAATGACGGGGCAGTGCAGACGGTGAATGACGGGGCAATGCAGACGGTGAATGACGGGGCAGTGCAATCGGTGAATGATGGGGCAGTGCAGATGGTGAAGGATGGGGCAGTGCAGACGGTGAATGACGGGGCAGTGCAGACGGTGAATGATGGGGCAGTGCAGATGGTGAATGATGGGGCAGTGCAGATGGTGAATGACGGGGCAGTGCAGACGGTGAATGATGGGGCAGTGCAGATGGTGAATGATGGGGCAGTGCAGACGGTGAATGACGGGCAGTGCAGATGGTGAATGATGGGACAGTGCAATCGGTAAATAATGGGGCAGTACAGACAGTGAATGATGGGGCAGTGCAGATGGTGAATGACGGGGCAGTGCAGATGGTGAATGACGGGACAGTGCAATCGGTAAATGATGGGGCAATGCAGACGGTGAATGACGGGGCAGTGCAGATGGTGAATGATGGACAGTGCAATCGGTAAATAATGGGCAGTACAGACAGTGAATGATGGGGCATGGTGAATGCGGGCAGATGGTGAATGACGGACAGTGCAATCGGTAAATGATGGGGCAATGCAGACGGTGAATGACGGGGCAGTGCAAACAGTGAATGATGGGGCAGTGCAATCGGTGAATGATTGGGCAGTGCAGACGGTGAATGACGGGGCAGTGCAGACGGTGAATGATGGGGCAGTGCAGATGGTGAATGATGGGGCAGTGCAGATGGTGAATGACGTGGCAGTGCAGACGGTGAATGATGGGGCAGTGCAGATGGTGAATGATGGGGCAGTGCAGATGGTGAATGATGGGGCAGTGCAATCGGTGAATGATGGGGCAGTGCAGATGGTGAATGATGGGGCAGTGCAGAGAGTGAGTTATAGAAATGCAGAGAGTGAATGTTGAGGATAGAAAGATGACAGGGAGACAAGGAAAAGAGACAAGTTAAATATTGAACAACAAATTAAATAATTAAACAAACGGGTGATGAAACAAAGGTGTTTGTTAGCTGTGGAAAACACTCTGTGGAAACCCCAAATAAACATAAAATGCAAAAAAAAAAACAATGTTTAGGTGATAAGTCCTACCACCTAAATCATAAAGCGTGAGTGCAACGTTGACATTTTTAACACTAACCCCTCAAACAGTATGGGGGTATGTACACGTAAAAACGTGAGAGAGATACAGTGGTGTATTATTGCATACAAAAATTGTGAATTCCCAACCAAACTAATGATTACAAACTCAAATCTATTGGAGCATTTTGGTGATGTAGGCTCTAAACATATGGGCTTTCATGGGCTTTTAGGTGGCAACAAAACCTTTCTTTCAAAACGTATCTCCACAAATCTTTTGTTCTTTTGTCTTGATCTTTTTTTATTTTTTGGGGGTTATGGATCACAACAGGGATAGGAATTCTCTAATGTGTCCATGGTGTTTTTAACATTCCTGTGTAAGGAACAATACTGTATGGGAGCTGTTTTTTGGTGGGATTTTTTATTAGAATCATTACGGGTAATTTATATTCCATTTACTCATGTCATTGATGAGGTTGATATCATTTAGCAAAATAAAAGCAGTTTCATAAACGAGCACTACAAATGCATAAAGAGAGGAAGTATTAGCACTTAGTAAGGGCTGCCAAACATACCGCATTGCCCAATCCATAATACACTGCACACACAGTCTAGGGGAAGGAGGCAAGACCCCGTCATGGGTATCACCAAACTGACTCACACTCTTACCACACCCACAAGGGGCTCACTGTCTTGTATAATATACTTCTAAAATAGAAAATGTGCTATGTTAATGGATGTCGACAAATGTTTTCTAATGTTGAATGTTAAGCTAGTAACAGCTGTTGGGGCATTACTTGCCTATTTGTACCCTACACGCACGAATAAATAAAGAATTGAGGAAATCAAATAAATATTTATAGGCAAGTATTCAATAAATCATTCCCTTTTATTAGAGGATAGTAATCATTTCCTGGGTGTGCGTCCTAATGCAATCTGTGCACTCCAGTCATGAAATCGCTGTCAGCCATCTATTCTAATTAGTAGGAGGTTAAGCTCTTCACTATCATGTTAAGTAATTAACATAACAGTTATTTTGCAAACGTAATACATTGCTACAAGAAGAAAGCAATTCAGCTTACGATTGTCTTTAAAAAATGATAAATGATGTAAGTTTACACAGTTTGGATGTCCCTCCTTCACAAAAATATAGTGAAAGTTTTATTTTACAAAGCCCTCGATTCCATATCAGCCGATCACCTGTATTGTCAGTGTTTCTGCTCCTTATAAACCATTTATTTAAGATTGATTTAATTCCAACAGTTAAATGTTTATCCCGACAGTTAAAATATAATTTCTAATATGGAATCCAAAACTTATATTTTATATAAAAAATCTAGGCTTCAGCAATTCATTTCCGTGGCTCCTGTTAAATCTGAGTTAACAGTTAAAAGCTGCAGATAAATCTTTTTATATTTTTACTAATTGTCCTCTCGCAGAACCAGAAGCCAAGTAGGCAAATATAAATATAGCAATATAAAAGGTAGAGTGCTTATCAAATAAATTCACCAATCTTTTTAAATACTCTAAAGTGGTTATTTAAACAAATTGGTGAATTTTTACCTTTTATATTGAGATTTCTATAGTGCACTTGGTGTTAAGAGAACATGAGAAGGTATTTTGAGGTGTGGATTACATGTTATTGAGGGGAAAAAAATTAGCACATTCACATTTGTGAAATAGTTAAAATAAATCCTATGGGGTCAATATGACCTTACATTAGTACGAGGGGGTTATACACAGAATCCGGAGCCATCACAAGTTTATTAACTTTCACGAGCTAGGCACATGGAACTGCAGCACAGACTAAGGACTGCTAAATGCGAAATGCGTTAGTCTATGGCTCCCCTTGTGCTGCAATTCCATGTGCCTACCTCGCAAATGTTAATAGACTTGTGATGGCTCTGAATTCTGAATGTGGCATTTGTTGCATTAACTGGCAGTTCATGCTGTTGTGCAATGTTTATACACCTCGCCAATGCTGAAAATAGATGTCTACTATTCATCTTATAGTCAATGGCTGCTCACTTTATTAAAATACTAGTGACTGGGTCCTCCTGTGCTACCTCCCTTGGGCATTAGGTGAGGGCTCACATTAAAAAATGAGGGGGATGAACAGGTCACTGTTTTCTCTTCCGTGCCCTCACTACTTAACAGCAGGTGGGTCGCCATTAAAATAAAAAGCTACAGGCGACATCCTTGCCCCCATTTCTGAGCAACTTAATAAATCAAAATACACAAGGGGACATAGTGGTCAGCAGCTGGGGACTATAGCAATAATAAAGCAGGGGTAACCTATTGTTCCCCAGATCCACTCCACCTAATTGCAGCAGAACATTCTCCCCAACTCCTCTCTGTTGGTGTTCCCCAAGGTTCTGTCCTTGGTCCCCTACTGTTCTCCATCTATACTGCCTCCCTTGGGAAACTCATCAGCTCCTTTGGCTTCCAATATAATTTCTATGCGGATGACACGCAAATCTACCTGTCCTCTCCTGATCTCTCTCTGACTGTCTCTCGGCCATTTCTAACTGGATGGCTGCTTACTTCCTTAAACTCAACCTGTCCAAAACACAGCTTCTGGTCTTTCTTCCCTCAAGTGTTGCTACTCCCGTGTCTGTCTCCCTCCAAGTCCACGGCATCACTGTCACCTCTACCTCGCAGGCTCGCTGCCTCAGTGTTCTCTTTGACTCCGACCTCTCCTTCACCCCTCATGTCCAGTCAATCACCAAATCCTGCCGCTTCCATCTCAAAAAACATAGCTCGCATCCGTCCCTATTTAACACCAGACGCAGCTAAGGTGCTGGTCCATGCCATTGTTCTTCTCGTCCTGACTACCGCAATCCCCTTCTCAGTGGTCTTACGTCTTCCCAGATTGCACCGCTGCAATCCATAATGAATGCGGCGGCGAGGCTCATTTTCCTGTCTGCTCGCACCTCCTACACCTCACCCCTCTGTCAGTCCCTACATTGCCTTCCATTTAGATATAGGGCACAATTTAAGATTCTGGTGCTCACCTCCAAGACTTCTCCAAGGCTGCACCTTTTCTGTGGAACTCCCTTCCCTTCTCCGTTAGACTTTCACCCAGTCTCCACTCCTTCAAAAAATCTTTGAAAACACACTTCTTCAGGAAAGCATATCATTTGAACTGCTAGTGGGTTTTCATCCCCCCCCCCACGACTCCTCTCCTGCAACTGTCAAAAATAACCTCAGTGAATACTTTTCTAGCAACCTATTTTATTACCCCTACTTATTCCCTTTGTGTCACTATACCCCACTCCCTCTAGCATGTAAGCTCATTGAGCAGAGCCCTCAACCCCTCTGTTCCTGTGCATCCATTTGTCTGATTACAATTACGTGTCCACCCATTTTACAGCGCTACAGAAATGGCTGGCGCTATATAAATAATAAAATAATAATAATAATAACTAATAAATGGAGATACCTAATCTCCCCCCAATCTCACACCCACAGCCAGTAGGTGCATTCTCTAATTAATTAGGGCTGGAGGACCCTAGTTCCCAAGCCGCTACCTACTCCCAAACCAATATTAAAACCCTGTCAATTGTGTTATACCGTAAAAATGAAAATCCAGCGCACTCCATTATCTACTGAACAGCTACTTTTGTGCTGACCGATTTTGTTAGTTTTATTAAAAACACCTAATCTAGGCAAAAAATAATTGGGGTTTAGTTACATTATATGATCATACATTGCATAAGCCTGCCACAACGTCAATGTACCCCATCTTTGGCAGGTCCTACTTTAACAGCCAAATGTCTGCTAAATGGCTTATGCAATGTATGATCATATAATGTAACTAAGCCCCCATTATTTTTTTGCCTAGATTAGGTGTTATTAATAAAACTAACAAAATCAGTCAGCACCAAATTAGCTGTTCAGTAGATAAGGGAGTGCGCTGGATTTTCATTTTTACTGTACTTATTGGCCCCCAGCAGCACCCCATTTAACCATGTTCAGACGAGTGCAGCTTACCCCTTGTTTTCTTAATTGTGTTATACCAACTCTGAAGATTATGGTGTAAGGAGGTCCCCTGTCCTTGTCTCCCCACACACAGTGTATTATAACTGCAGCTATAATGTTATGATGTAAGGAGGTTGTAGAGGAGCTCCGATACCCTGTCTAGGTATCTCCGCTGTTCCTTCCTCGAAGTTGTAAGAAGCGCTTTTGTGATCATATAACCCTTTCCTCCCAGCAATTAAATGACACATAGTTCTGAAAGTCAATTGTGTTTTATTGTGCCACACTCAGCTTTTTATGCACAGACCCCCAGCATGGGGTCTCCATAGAGAAATGCCCAGGTATCTCTGTGTCTGAGAGATAATGGTGTCCAAAGCACGATAACTCAATTTTTCTCTCAGTTACAGGAAATATTACAGAATCACATAAAACACCCTAAAAATATATCAAAATTATACAGGAACCCCACAAAAGTCATATCTGAGCGCTCAAGTTGTCAAAATAGTGCTCAGATCCCTTCGGTAGAACGGAATCGCCATTCGGGTAAAGTTTTGACAGGCTGGCCACGAGGTGATGTCCCAAAACAGTTCCACAGGAAATGAGTCTTCTTTCGGGGGCTCCTGTATGAACACAGACAAATGGTTCCCCTGGCTTTTAGGGGGCAAATGCTCCCCCTGTTCGGTAGTTCCTTTCTCCCGAACACCATTCTCGGAACTGTTCAGGAAGTTGAACAGGCAGCGGTAAAAGGTTCCCCGGCTTCGCGGAGTTGTGTAGCCAACAGGTTTCAATACACTCAACGAACAAATACCGCAACCTCCGTTCGGGAGACAAAATGGCCACCACTCTTTGGTTCACGTGTATACGGAGATTCGAATGGGGGCAACCCAGGAAAAGCACTTGAGATAATTGTTCATTTGTGGTTAACAGCCAGGGTCATCGGTGGTCGAGGGGTATAAGAGGGGGACCACACATATTCTGTTTGAGAGATGAACAGAGGGGATACGAACAGCCAAACAAAAGTGAAATAAGTTGTTTATAACAAATCCATTCCGCTACAGAGATCCCCTATCTCCCCGCACACAGTGTATTATAACTGCAGCTCTAAGGTTACGGTGTAAGGAGGTCCCTTGTCTCCCTGCACACGGTGTAATAGTACTGCAGCTATAAGGTTATGGTGTAAAGAGGTCCCATGTCTCCTGAGCACACACACAGCCAAAAAGATACAGGCACGATGATACATATAGATACCCCAATGACATATAAGCAGACAGATACAACGACAGATGAAGACATAAACAGACACACAAGCACACACCAATACGCTGTTCACCTTACTGTGGCCCTGGGGTGATCACACTGTCCAGACCTCCTGTTCTGCCCCTGAAATGTGGGAGAGGTCCTGGGACGTATTTTTCCATGTATAAGACAGTTTTTTTCTAAAAAAAATGTGTCTAAAATTGATGGTCGTCTTATACACGGAATGTAATTACAGGGGTTATAAGAAAAAAAAACACTTGTGCGCGGGGTCTGGCAGCTTAATTAGGGGTGTGCTTGAGTAAGTGGCTAATAAGGTGTGTACAAGAATCTGGGAGATCTTGCGCAACCGCTCAGATCACTCTGGACCATGTAAAGACCTCATAGCTACGGACTACAAATAGATGCCGCAGGGTGAGGCCTGGCCGCACATCCCCTGTAGGGTACCGTGGAAGTGGAGGAGCAGGCAGACGCATGAGTCCCACGCCTGCTTCTACACACCTGAACAAAAGGTCCACCGGGGTAATTCCCCTCTGTGGGCACGTGCATCGTTGCCGCCAACAGCAGAACAGCGGTCCAGGGAACCAGTGTCTGAACATGGTTGGACTCCGGGGAGCGACCTACCGGAGAGTGAGGAGGCCAGGGATCGGAAGGGCATCCTGATCAGCCAAACTGGACTTCAGTGCTATACATGTTTAAAATATGTATTTCTTAATTTGGGGTTTAAAAATAAGGGTTGTCTTATACATGGGGCTGTCTGGAACAGGAGCCTAAAACATGGGACAGCTGTCAACTCAGCAAATTTGGGACAGCTGTCAACTATGGTAGGGTTAGAGTGTAAGAAGGTCTTCTGTCCATTTCTCCCCTTTAATGTGATCTGTTATTTCTTCGATTTTATTTTGTGTTGATTGAGGCGCTGTATTTACTATTATGCACCAAAACCACGAGAGCCTGTTATAGTGGTTCTGATGGCACCAACCCATAGAGCCATGTACCCCAATAAATGTCCACTCTGTACAATAAATGTTGACTTTATTGTCTTGTTGTGTATTACAACCTGTGCTATAGCAGCTGCACTCTCTCTAGGATCTAAATATACACATAGTATAAGGTGGAGTATCTTCTTATTTGAATAGCTGACAATAGTAAATATTCCTAAATGGGACACATAATAGTGCAATATTATCTGTATACAATCTTAAAGTGCAAAAAGTGGATGGAATTTCACTCACAAATAGGGAGCCTATGGGTAAGGCTCAAATTTCCAGCTCTGTGGGATATCAAAGTTCTCACTCACTTCTTTATACTGCCAGGAGGTTTCGAGTAATGAAATATCCTCTCAAAGGTAAGTATAAGAATAAAGTGCTTTATTAAAAGTGCACACGTGGTTATAAAAAAATTAAATAAAATCAAGACCTTACAGTTTGAAGGTAAGTCTTTGGAATAGTCCTTAATAGTGCAAAACGCGTTTCGCCTCGTTCAGAGGCTTCCTCAGTTGCAACGAGGCGAAAACCTCCTGGCAGTAAAAAGAAGTGAGTGGGAACTAGAGTCTGTTTGCTGGATGTTTTAATTCTGTGTTTGTGGAATGGGGAAGTTTTGTTCCTCACTAGCCAAGTGTGATAACTACCAGTCTTTTAATAAGTGACACTAGCCCTCTATGCTGTCCGCCCCCCTACCTATTGATAACCAGCTAAACATTATCCTCCTACCTACTGATAGCCACCTACCTGCTTACTGTCACCCACCAGCTAAACATTATCATCCTATCTACTGATAGCTACCTACCTGCTTACTGTCACCGACCAGCTAAACAATATAATTCTATCTACTGATAGCTACCTACCTGTTACTGTCACCTATCTGCTAAACATTATCCACCAACCTACATATAGCCACCTACCTGCTTGCTGTCACCTACCAACAAAACAATATCCTTCTACCTACTGATAGCCACCTACCTGCTTACTGTCACCTACCAGCTAAACATTATTCACCAACCTACATATAGCCACCTAACCGCTTACTGTCACCTACCTGATAAACATTATTCACTTACCTACTGATAGCCACCTACCTGCTAAACATTATCCATCTACCAATTGATAGCCACCTAACTGCTTGCTGTCACCTACCTGCTAAATATTATCCACCTAACTACTGATAGCCACCTACCTGATAAACATTATCCACCTACCTGCTTACTGTCACCTACCAGCTAAACATTATTCATTATCATCCAACCTACTGACAGCCACCTACCTGCTTACTGTCACCTATCAGCTTAACATTATTCACCAACCTACATATAGCCACCTACCTGCTTACTGTCACCTACCAGCTAAACATTATCATCCTATCTACTGATGGCTACCTACCTGCTTACTGTCACCTACCAGCTAAACAATTTATAATATCTACTGATAGCTACCTACCTGCTTACTGTCACCTACCAGATAAACAATGCATCCTATCTACTGATAGCTACCTACATGTTACTGTCACCTATCTGCTTAACATTATTCACCAACCTACATATAGCCACCTACCTGCTTACTGTCACCTACCAGCAAAACAATATCATCCAACCTAGTGATAGCTACCTACCTGTTACTGTCACCTACCAGCTAAACAATATCATCCTATCTACTGATAGCTACCTACCTGTTACTGTCACCTACCAGCTAAACATTATCCACCAACCTACTGATAGCCACTTACCTGCTTACTGTCACCTACCAGCTAAACATTATTCATCAACCTACATATAGCCACCTACCTGCTTACTGTCACCTACCTGATAAACATTATTCACTTACCTACTGATAGCCACCTACCTGCTAAACATTATCCACCTGCCTTCTGATAGCCACCTAACTGCTTACTGTCACCTACCTGAAAAACATTATTTGCTTACCTACTGATAGCTACCTACCTGGTAAACATTATCCTCCTAACTTCAGAGAGCAACCTACCTGCTAAATAGTATCCAAATACCTACTGATAGCCACCTACCTGCTAAACATTATCCATCTACCAATTGATAGCCACCTAACTGCTTACTGTCACCTACCAGCTAAACATTATTCATTATCCTCCAACCTACTGACAGCCACCTACTGTGCTTACTGTCACCTATCAGCTTAACATTATTCACCAACCTACATATAGCCACCTACCTGCTTACTGTCACCTACCAGCTAAACAATTCATCCTACCTACTGATAACTACCTACCTGCTTACTGTCACCTACCAGCTAAACAATATCCTTCTACCTACTGATAGCCACCTGTCTGCTTACTGTCACCTACCAGCTAAACAATATCATCCTATCTACTGATAGCAACCTACCAGCTAAACATTATCATCCTATCTACTGATAGCCACCTACCTGCTTATTGTCACCTACCAGCTAAATATTATCCACCAACCTACTGATAGCCACCTACCTGCTTACTGTCACCTACCAGCTAAACATTATTCATTATCATCCAACCTACTGACAGCCACCTACCTGCTTACTGTCACCTATCAGCTTAACATTATTCACCAACCTACATATAGCCACCTACCTGCTTACTGTCACCTACCAGCTAAACATTATCATCCTATCTACTGATGGCTACCTACCTGCTTACTGTCACCTACCAGCTAAACAATTTATCATATCTACTGATAGCTACCTACCTGCTTACTGTCACCTACCAGATAAACAATGCATCCTATCTACTGATAGCTACCTACATGTTACTGTCACCTATCTGCTTAACATTATTCACCAACCTACATATAGCCACCTACCTGCTTACTGTCACCTACCAGCAAAACAATATCATCCAACCTAGTGATAGCTACCTACCTGTTACTGTCACCTACCAGCTAAACAATATCATCCTATCTACTGATAGCTACCTACCTGTTACTGTCACCTACCAGCTAAACATTATCCACCAACCTACTGATAGCCACTTACCTGCTTACTGTCACCTACCAGCTAAACATTATTCATCAACCTACATATAGCCACCTACCTGCTTACTGTCACCTACCTTATAAACATTATTCACTTACCTACTGATAGCCACCTACCTGCTAAACATTATCCACCTGCCTTCTGATAGCCACCTAACTGCTTACTGTCACCTACCTGAAAAACATTATTTGCTTACCTACTGATAGCTACCTACCTGGTAAACATTATCCTCCTAACTTCAGAGAGCAACCTACCTGCTAAATAGTATCCAAATACCTACTGATAGCCACCTACCTGCTAAACATTATCCATCTACCAATTGATAGCCACCTAACTGCTTACTGTCACCTACCAGCTAAACATTATTCATTATCCTCCAACCTACTGACAGCCACCTACCTGCTTACTGTCACCTATCAGCTTAACATTATTCACCAACCTACATATAGCCACCTACCTGCTTACTGTCACCTACCAGCTAAACAATTCATCCTACCTACTGATAACTACCTACCTGCTTACTGTCACCTACCAGCTAAACAATATCCTTCTACCTACTGATAGCCACCTGTCTGCTTACTGTCACCTACCAGCTAAACAATATCATCCTATCTACTGATAGCAACCTACCAGCTAAACATTATCCACCAACCTACTGATAGCCACCTACCTGCTTATTGTCACCTACCAGCTAAACATTATCATCCTATCTACTGATAGCCACCTACCTGCTTATTGTCACCTACCAGCTAAACATTATCATCCTATCTACTGATAGCTACCTACCTGCTTACTGTCACCTACTAGCTAAACAATGCATCCTATCTACTGATAGCTACCTACCTGCTTATTGTCACCTACCAGCTAAACATTATCATCCTATCTACTGATAGCTACCTACATGTTACTGTCACCTATCTGCTAAACATTATCCACCAACCTACATAAAGCCACCTACCTGCTTACTGTCACCTACCAGAAAAACAATATCCTTCTACCCACTGATAGCCACCTACCTACCTGCTTACTGTCACCTACCAGCTAAACAATACCATCCTATCTACTGATAGCTACCTACCTGTTACTGTCACCTACCAGCTAAACATTATCCACCAACCTACTGATAGCCACTTACCTGCTTACTGTCACCTACCAGCTAAACATTATTCATCAACCTACATATAGCCACCTAACTGCTTACTGTCACCTACCTGAAAAACATTATTTGCTTACCTACTGATAGCTACCTACCTGGTAAACATTATTCTCCTAACTTCTGAGAGCAACCTACCTGCTAAATAGTATCCAAATACCTACTGATAGCCACCTACCCTCTACACATTATCCTCCTACCTACTGATAGCCACCTACCCTCTACACATTATCCTCCTACCTACTGATAGCCACCTATCTGCTTATTGTCACCTACCTGCTAAATATTACCCAACTAACTACTGATAGCCACCTACCTGCTAAATATATCCACCTACCGATATCCACCCACCTGCTAAACTTATACTAACCAGCAGCCACCTGCCAGCTATATGATAGCCACCTACTGGTTACTTACAGTCATCTAGCCTCTTACTGATTGCCAATAACTTACTAAGCAAAAGCCCCCTAGCTGCTAAGAAATAGCTAAACCAGCTTACCAATAGCTTTGTACATTATAGCCACCTGCCAAGTGAATGCCACTTACCTGCTAACTGATAGTCATCTGCCTGTTAACCTATAGCCACCTAGCAGCTATATCTTGCCACCTGTCCCACCTGTTAAGCAATAGCTACCTACCTGGGTACTTATAGTTACCAAGCTGCTGGTAGCCAATTTTAGTCTAGCAATAGCCACTTATGTTCTGACTGCCACCTACCTTCCAGCTAAGCAATAGCCACCTGTCTGCCTGTGTTCCTCTGGAAGGATGGTTGCCTTTTGCTAGTTAGCTGGCGGATCTCTCTCTTTATTACCATTCTATACCATCTGGAGCTTATTACTTACCTGCCAGGCTGGTGCATGTGTGTGGGTATTGAATGGACTCTGAAATGTTGTCTTGGTTCTCAGGAAGTTCCTGCTGCTTGCTTCCACCCATGGGGTCTGGAGTAGAAGGTCTGCAGGGCTCATTTAGTGAGTAGAAGTCCTCTGGTGTGTCCCTAAAGCTGGGCAAAGTAGTGGTCAGGGCCAACATAGAAGGAAGCCCTTGTCCCAAACCGGCACAAAAAGTGTTGGTCAAACGGCCGGTGAAAGATGCCAAAGGTCCAAGAGGAGGAAGTGGAGAAGGAGGTAAACTCTGAGGGATAACCAGGGGACGATAAGGCAGAAACATGGGATATCCTGTATAGAGCACATGCCCTGATTGTGTTGGGGGGTTTCCTATCAGAGAGTCTATGGAGAAGGCACTACCCATCCCACTCGATCTCTGCATGGTCCAGCCTTGGGTGCCAGGATCTAGCAGGAGCTCTGTGACTTTGGAAGTGACTGTCAACGTGTGAACAGTGAGCTTCAGATTGAGAGGAGGGGGTTACTGATGGGGGAGGTGTGAAGCACTCATCTATCTCCACTCCTTCTGCATCACTTCTTCATTCAACCTCTTGTGATCTCTCTGGCCAAGAAACGGGACACAGACAGAAAACAAATAAAGACAACAAAGGAAGAAATTGTGCAATAATCACATTCCCTTGGGGAGTCAGAAAGGGCATTGAACATCAGGAGTCTTTATATATCTCAGCCAGCCCTGCTTCTATCTATCTATGGATTTATATAGTGCATAAACAGAGCGAGCCCTGCTTCTATCTATCTATGGATTTATATAGTGTATAAACAGAGCGAGCCCTGCTTCTATCTATCTATGGATTTATATAGTGTATAAACACAGCGAGCCCTGCTTCTATCTATCTATGGATTTATATAGTGTATAAACAGAGCGAGCCCTGCTTCTATCTATGGATTTATATAGTGTATAAACAGAGCGAGCCCTGCTTCTATATATCTATGGATTTATATAGTGTATAAACAGAGCGAGCCCTGCTTCTATCTATGGATTTATATAGTGTATAAACAGAGCGAGTCCTGCTTCTATCTATCTATGGATTTATATAGTGTATAAACAGAGCGAGCCCTGCTTCTATCTATCTATGGATTTATATAGCGTATAAACAGAGCGAGCCCTGCTTCTATCTATCTATGGATTTATATAGTGTATAAAGAGAGCGAGCCCTGCTTCTATCTATGGATTTATATAGTGTATAAACAGAGCGAGCCCTGCTTCTATATATCTATGGATTTATATAGTGTATAAACAGAGCGAGCCCTGCTTCTATCTATCTATGGATTTATATAGTGTATAAACAGAGCGAGCCCTGCTTCTATCTATGGATTTATATAGTGTATAAACAGAGCGGGCCCTGCTTCTATCTATCTTTGGATTTATATAATGTATAAACAGAGCGAGTCCTGCTTCTATCTATGGATTTATATCGTGTATAAACCGAGCGAGCCCTGCTTCTATCTATGGATTTATATAGTGTATAAACAGAGCGAGCACTGCTTCTATCTATCTATGGATTTATATAGTGTATAAACAGAGCGAGCCCTGCTTCTATCTATGGATTTATATAGTGTATAAACAGAGCAAGGCCTGCTTCTATCTATCTATGGATTTATATAGTGTATAAACAGAGCGAGCCCTGCTTCTATCTATCTATGGATTTATATAGTGTATAAACAGAGCGAGCCCTGCTTCTATCTATCTATGGATTTATATAGTGTATACATTGAGCGAGTCCTGCTTCTATCTATCTATGGATTTATATAGTGTATAAACAGAGCGAGCCCTGCTTCTATCTATCTATGGATTTATATAGTGTATAAACAGACCGAACCCTGCTTCTATCTATGGATTTATATAGTGTATAAACAGACCGAACCCTGCTTCTATCTATCTATGGATTTATATAGTGTATAAACAGAGCGAGCCCTGCTTCTATCTATCTATGGATTTATATAGTGTATAAACAGAGCGAGCCCTGCTTCTATCTATCTATTGATTTATATAGTGTATAAACAGAGCGAGCCCTGCTTCTATCTATCTATGGATTTATATAGTGTATTAACCGAGCGAGCCCTGCTTCTATCTATGGATTTATATAGTGTATAAACAGAATGAGCCGTGCTTCTATCTATCTATGTATTTATATAGTGTATAAACATAGCGAGCCCTGCTTCTATGTATTTATATAGTGTATAAACAGAGCGAGCCCTGCTTCTATCTATCTATGGATTTATATAGTGTATAAACAGAACGAGCCCTGCTTCTATCTATCTATGGATTTATATAGTGTATAAACAGAGCGAGCCCTGCTTCTATCTATCTATGGATTTATATAGTGTATAAACAGAGCGAGCCCTGCTTCTATCTATCTATGGATTTATATAGTGTATAAACAGAGCGAGCCCTGCTTCTATCTATCTATGGATTTATATAGTGTATAAACAGGGCGAGCCCTGCTTCTATCTAACTATGGATTTATATAGTGTATAAACAGAGCGAGCCCTGCTTCTATCTATCTATGGATTTATATAGTGTATAAACAGAGCGAGCCCTGCTTCTATCTATCTATGGATTTATATAGTGTATAAACAGAGCGAGTCCTGCTTCTATCTATCTATCTATGGATTTTATATAGTGTATAAACAGAGCGAGCCCTGCTTCTATCTATCTATCTATGGATTTTATATAGTGTATAAACAGAGCGAGCCCTGCTTCTATCTATGGATTTATATAGTGTATAAACAGAGCGAGCCCTGCTTCTATCTATGGATTTATATAGTGTATAAACAGAGTGAGCCCTGCTTCTATCTATGGATTTATATAGTGTATAAACAGAGCGAGCCCTGCTTCTATCTATCTATGGATTTATATAGTGTATAAACAGAGCGAGCACTGCTTCTATCTATGGATATATATATAGTGTATAAACAGAGCGAGCCCTGCTTCTATCTATGGATTTATATAGTGTATAAACAGAGCGAGCCCTGCTTCTATCTATCTATGGATTTATATAGTGTATAAACAGAGCGAGCCCTGCTTCAATATATCTATGGATTTATATAGTGTATAAACAGAGCGAGCCCTGCTTCTATCTATCTATGGATTTATATAGTGTATAAACAGAGCGAGTCCTGCTTCTCTCTATCTATGGATTTATATAGTGTATAAACAGAGCGAGTCCTGCTTCTCTCTATCTATGGATTTATATAGTGTATAAACAGAGCGAGTCCTGCTTCTATCTATCTATGGATTTATATACAGGGAGT
>OW240915.1:2117723-2120223 GCA_933207985.1 Pelobates cultripes
GAGAGGTATTAACAGTAGAAAGAGGGAAGTGCTCATGCCATTGTACAGAACACTGGTGAGACCTCACTTGGAGTATTGTACACAGTACTGGAGACCGTATCTTCAGAAAGATATTGATACCTTAGAGAGGGTTCAGAGAAGGGCTACTAAACTGGTTCATGGATTGCGGGATAAAACTTACCAGGAAAGGTTAAAGGATCTTACCATGTATAGCTTGGAGGAAAGACGAGACAGGGGGGATATGATAGAAACATTTAAATACATAAAGGGAATCAACACAGTAAAGGAGGAGACTATATTTAAAAGAAGAAAAACTACCACAACAAGAGGACATAGTCTTAAATTAGAGGGACAAAGGTTTAAAAAAAATATCAGGAAGTATTACTTTACTGAGAGGGTAGTGGATGCACGGAATAGCCTTCCAGCTCAAGTGGTAGAGGTTAACACAGTAAAGGAGTTTAAGCATGCGTGGGATAGGCATAAGGCTATCCTAACTATAAGATAAGGCTAGGGACTAATGAAAGTATTTAGAAAATTGGGCAGACTAGATGAGCCCAATGGTTCTTATCTGCCATCACATTCTATGTTTCTAATCCCACCATATAAAAAATAAGCTTTTGGAGAAGGGATATAAGAGAAATGCCTTGGAGAGGGAAATTCGTCTTATTTCCAAAACGGAGAGGAATTCCCTATTGGTGGACAAACCTCCTTTTACACCTTCCAAATCTGCATTTATGACCCAGTATAATCTGGCCATGGAAGAATAAAAGACAGCTTGCAAAAACATTGGTCTATATTACTGCAGGACCCAGTCTTAGGAACCTACGTATTTACCAAATAAACCTACACTTCTATATAAAAAAAAATTGTAATCTCAAAAACATGTTAGCTCCTAGCCACGCAATATAAAATAAAGGTTGGGAATACTGTTGGACCCTCCGGTACTTTTAGAGGATGTCATTCCTGTAAAGCTTGCTCCACTATGTCTTTGGATAGGACCAACCCATTCTCTAGTTTTACAACGGGAGAAACTGTTACGATAAAGTCCAAGGTTGGATGCCACAAGGACTTTGTAGTTTACTTGCTGCAGTGCCCGTGTGGCAAACAATATGTTGGACGTACCAAAAGAACACTTAACCCCTGGTCGGCCCTAAACACCGCAGGGCGGCATAGAACGCCCTGGGCGGTCTTGCTACGCACGTGGCCGGTGGCGTTACCCCACTGCAGAGCGCGGTCGGGGAGCATGCCTGGCCCCCCCAGGCAGACCCCTGTGCCCGGGGACCGTGGAATGCAGCCTCCGATCGCAGTGACAGGCTGTCACTGCGATCGGTATTTACCATGTGTAAAAAATGGAGCCGCTGCAGATCGCGGTCGGGGTAAAATGCCTGGCCCCCCAGGCAGTCCCCCTGCAGTCAGTGACCGCGATCTGCAGAGTATAATCGCAGTGACAGGCTGTCTCTGCGATCTGAGTTACTACGTATCAGCCTATTGGCTGACACATGTAACTACAGGCAGGATCCCCCTGCAGATCGCGGTGGGGGGCATGCCTGGCCACCCAGGCACTCCAACCGTGGCCAATTACCGCGATCTGCAGGAGGTGATCACAGTGACAGTGTACAGCCAGTGTATTTTAATATTAATATATATTATCAAAATACAAGTACAATGATATTGATTAAATATATATAATTATATATATTTATATATAATAAAAATAAAATATGTAAATACGTTAAAATTAAATATATATGCGTGTAATTTTGTTTTAACTGTATTTTGATATTAATATAATGATATCAAAATACACGTAGAATGAAATATATATCTATATACATAAGTATATATGTATATATCACTATATGTATACCTATATAAATAAAAATAAAAAAAATTATATATATATATATGTAATATATATAATAATTTTACATATATATTTATCTAATAAATTTACATAATTAAGTCCTTTTTATTAATTACAATTTGTGGGACCTGCCTGACAACCCATGCCGAAAGTATAGGGAATTTAATTTGCTAGCACTATATTTAACCCTATAACTTTCCAAGACACCATAAAACCTGTACATGGGGGGTACTGTTTTATTCGGGAGACATCGCTGAACAGAAATATTCGTGTTTCAAAACCGTAAAATGTATTACAACGATGATATTGCCAGTGAAAGTTAAGTTTTTTGCATTTTTCACACACAAACGGCACTTACACTGACGATATAATTGTTGTGATACTTTTTACTGTTTTGAAACACAAATATTTGTGTTCAGCAAAGTCTCCTGAGTATAACAGTACCCGTCATGTACAGGTTTTATGGTGTTTTCAAAAGGTAGAGTCAAATATAATGCTTGCGTTTCAGTTTTTTCACATTGAAATTTGCCAGATTGGTTACGTTGCCTTTGAGACTGTATGGTAGCCCAGGAATAAGAATTACCCCCATGATGGCATACCATTCGCAAAAGTAGACAACCCAAGGTATTGCAAATG
>OW240915.1:2125223-2129535 GCA_933207985.1 Pelobates cultripes
CAAGAGTATAGTAACAGCACCTGTTTAATGCACTGCTATCAGCTGTTTTGAATACGGTTATGGACAGTAGGAACGAACCTTCTGGGGCATCAACAAACAAGACACAGTTACATAGTTACATGGTTACATAGTTACATAGGCTAAAAAGAAACATCAAGTTCAGCTTTCCTGTGGAGAAACGTCCCTTCTTTATTATTGCATCTCCAACTGTAAATAATAACAATAATTGTAAAAACTAACTTTTTGTGGGGCATTAAAATTAACATTTCTGTAGCTTCTTTATTTGCTAATATAATTGTTCGCCTATGATGTATATTGAATAAAATGTGCGTGCCTAATATCACGTTCACAAAATAGCAGGTTTAAACATTTCATTATTAAAAACACCCTTAAAGGGACTCTCCTGTGCCAGGAAAACAAACCCGTTTTTCTGGCACTACAGGATCCTGCAGTGCCCCCCTCCCACCTCCCATCCCATGTTGCTGAAGGGGTAAAACCCCTTCAGTGACTTACCGGAATCGAGCGCAGATGTCCCTTGACAGGCTCCTCCCCTGTCAACGTCAACCGGTCTGATAGACAGCCATTAGAGGAGGACTTAACCCTGCAATGTAATTATTGCAGTTTATAAAAACTGCAATAATTACACTTGCAGGGTTAAGGGTAATGGGAGTTGGCACCCAGGCCACTCCAATGGGTAGAAGTGGTCTGGGTGCCTGGAGTGTCCCTTTAAATTACTTATTTTTTGAATGAATTTTTATTAACCTCATGTTTATTTTTGCACCATAGTACACACCACCGGTGTGTGTGTGTTTAGAGTGAAAGTTTTATATTAACCCCTTCAGACCGGAGGGCGTACAATTACGCCCTATTTTAGGCGGCTCTAACCGCCGCCGGGCGTAATTGTGCGCCCTCCGGTTTTTTCTTACTTACCCAGTGATCCTCCTCCTCCGGTGCCCCCCGGCCATGTGAGAGTGAGGTCCTTGCGAGGACCTCACAGTCACATGGCCGGGATAGCTGGCTTCTGTATTGCCAGCAGGGGGGCTGCCTGTAATGACAGGTGGTCCCCCTGCTGGCTGGAAATAAAAATTAAATTACATTTATAAGTGTAAAAAAAAAAAAATTATACTTAGATCATATATTATAATATATATATATATATATACACACACACTGTCTAGGTGTATTTTACTATTAATATATAATTATATATATATATATATATATATCATCAAATTACACATAGACTGATACTGATTAAATATATATATATTTATATATAATATAAAAAAAATTAAATATGTAAATACGTTAAAAAATAAAATTAAAAAAATATTTCTTCTAACTGTATTGTGATATTTTTATATATATATATATATATATATATATATTTATATCAAAATACACGTAGAACGAAATAATATATATCTACATACATAAATATATATGTATATATCACTACAGGGAGTGCAGAATTATTAGGCAAATTAGTATTTTGACCACATCATCCTCTTTATGCATGTTGTCTTACTCCAAGCTGTATAGGCTCGAAAGCCTACTACCAATTAAGCATATTAGGTGATGTGCATCTCTGTAATGAGAAGGGGTGTGGTCTAATGACATCAACACCCTATATCAGGTGTGCATAATTATTAGGCAACTTCCTTTCCTTTGGCAAAATGGGTCAAAAGAAGGACTTGACAGGCTCAGAAAAGTCAAAATAGTGAGATATCTTGCAGAGGGATGCAGCACTCTTAAAATTGCAAAGCTTCTGAAGCGTGATCATCGAACAATCAAGCGTTTCATTCAAAATAGTCAACAGGGTCGCAAGAAGCGTGTGGAAAAACCAAGGCGCAAAATAACCGCCCATGAACTGAGAAAAGTCAAGCGTGCAGCTGCCACGATGCCACTTGCCAGTTTGGCCATATTTCAGAGCTGCAACATCACTGGAGTGCCCAAAAGCACAAGGTGTGCAATACTCAGAGACATGGCCAAGGTAAGAAAGGCTGAAAGACGACCACCACTGAACAAGACACACAAGCTGAAACGTCAAGACTGGGCCAAGAAATATCTCAAGACTGATTTTTCTAAGGTTTTATGGACTGATGAAATGAGAGTGAGTCTTGATGGGCCAGATGGATGGGCCCGTGGCTGGATTGGTAAAGGGCAGAGAGCTCCAGTCCGACTCAGACGCCAGCAAGGTGGAGGTGGAGTACTGGTTTGGGCTGGTATCATCAAAGATGAGCTTGTGGGGCCTTTTCGGGTTGAGGATGGAGTCAAGCTCAACTCCCAGTCCTACTGCCAGTTCCTGGAAGACACCTCTTCAAGCAGTGGTACAGGAAGAAGTCTGCATCCTTCAAGAAAAACATGATTTTCATGCAGGACAATGCTCCATCACACGCGTCCAAGTACTCCACAGCGTGGCTGGCAAGAAAGGGTATAAAAGAAGAAAATTTAATGACATGGCCTCCTTGTTCACCTGATCTGAACCCCATTGAGAACCTGTGGTCCATCATCAAATGTGAGATTTACAAGGAGGGAAAACAGTACACCTCTCTGAACAGTGTCTGGGAGGCTGTGGTTGCTGCCGCACGCAATGTTGATGGTGAACAGATCAAAACACTGACAGAATCCATGGATGGCAGGCTTTTGAGTGTCCTTGCAAAGAAAGGTGGCTATATTGGTCACTGATTTGTTTTTGTTTTGTTTTTGAATGTCAGAAATGTATATTTGTGGATGTTGAGATGTTATATTGGTTTCACTGGTAATAATAAATAATTGAAATGGGTATATATTTGTTTTTTGTTAAGTTGCCTAATAATTATGCACAGTAATAGCCACCTGCACACACAGATATCCCCCTAACATAGCTATAACTAAAAACAAACTAAAAACTACTTCCAAAAATATTCAGCTTTGATATTAATGAGTTTTTTGGGTTCATTGAGAACATGGTTGTTGTTCAACAATAAAATTAATCCTCAAAAATACAACTTGCCTAATAATTCTGCACTCCCTGTATGTATGTGTGTGTGTGTGTATATATATATATATAAAAATATTTTTAAAAAATTATATATATACACACATAGATTCACACACATAGATTCACACACACATATATATATATATATATAAATAAAAATATTTAAAAAAAATTATATATATACACACATAGATTCACACACACATATATATATATATATATATATATAAATTCTACATATATATTTATGTAATATTTTTACATAATTAGGTATCTTAATTAATTACAATTAGCGGGACCTGCCTGACAACCCACGCCGAAAGTAAAGGGAATTTAATTTGGTAGCACTATATTTAACCCTATAACTTTCCAAGACACCATAAAACCTGTACATGGGGGGTACTGTTCTACTCGGGAGACTTCGCTGAACACATATTAGTGTTTCAAAACAGTAAAATTTATTACAACGATGGTATCGCCAGTAAAAGTGACGTTTTTTGCATTTTTCATGCACAAACAGCACTTACGCGGATGATATTATTGCTGTAATACTTTTTACTATTTTGAAACACTAATATTTGTGTTCAGCGAAGTCTCCTGAGTACAATAGTACCCCTCATGTACAGGTTTTATGGTGTTTTCAAAAGTTACAGCGTCAAATATAAGGCTTGCGTTTCATTTTTTTCACATTAAAATTCGCCAGATTGGTTACGGTGCCTTTGAGACCCTATGGTAGCCCAAGAATGAAAATTACCCCTATGATGGCATACCATTTGCAATGGTAGACAACCCAAGGTATGCTTTAACGTATGTCCAGCCCTTTTAGTAGCCACTTTAGTCACAAACACTGGCCAAAATTACGCTTTTTGCATTTCTGCTTTCACAAAACAAATACTAACGCTTAACTTTGGCCAAAGTGTTTGTGACCAAATGGCTACTAAAAAGACTGACATACCACATTTGTACTATTGGTTGTCTACTATTGCAAATGGTATGCCATTATGGGTGTAAATTTAATTCCTGGGCTACTATAAAGTCCCAAAGGCAACGTAACCAATCTGGCGAATTTCAATTTCAAATGTAACGTGCTATATTTGACCCTGTAACTCCCCAAAACGCCATAAAACCTGTACATAGGGGGTACTGTTTTACACGTGAGACTTTGCTGAATACAAATATGTGTATTTTATTGCAGTAAAAGCAAACAGTATTATGACACTGACCGTTTAAATGTCATGTAGAACTAAAAAAATCCAATAAAAACGTATTTTCTCCCATTTTTTTCATATTAAATTATGTTTCATAGCTAAATCTTTGATATTAAATGAA
>OW240915.1:2129635-2160071 GCA_933207985.1 Pelobates cultripes
CGCGGGGACACCTGGATCCTTAGGGACGGCAGATCCCACAGACGGACCTCACCGGGTGGCAGAACGGTCGACACGGAGCCGGCCCTAACCCCTGGATTTGGTGGTGGTCCAGGGAGGCCCGGCCCCGACTCTGTGAGCCCTATGACGCTGGGGTAAGTTGGACCCCCGGCGGACCGGTGGCCGGGGCGACAAGCGCCAGCGACATGCAAGAGGCCGGAGAGGGGTGAGGCCTAATGGGGCTGGAGCTCCAACGGGGAACTACAGGAGCTGGGGAGGTGCAGGGGACGAGGGGCCCGAGGACTTTTCGGGGGGGGAGTCTGCCAGGCAGCTGACAGCCCTGAGTGCCCACAGCACTGTGGAACCATCGAATGACCGGCCAGAGCAGGCCCGAGGGGAACAGAGGGGATTAGTCACACCAAGGGAGCCGAGGGGACCCTGCAATGAGGGACCTGCTTGGCAAATATATGCACACCAGGCATAAGCCTGCAAGAGGACACAGCAGAGGAAAGCCAGCACAGATACCCCACAGGAGGCCACTGACCTCACACTGGACATTCTTTACCATCGGGCACCACAACGCCACCTCCAGTGGAGAGACTCCCCTATTAGGGTTTCATAGACCCAGATTCAGATACACCTTGTTACTGAAGTTTTAATTTTCATCTTTATTTTCTATTCGTATACACTAATTCCATGGCATGCCTATTCAGTAATTAACCAGAAGCAGCCATAACACCCATGGATAAGCCTTGGTTTTGCTTAATATAATACCTCTGCCAAAAGTTTGAAAGTTATTATTTTTAATATCTGTATATCTACTGCATAGCATACCTATTGTGCAAATACGGAAACATTGTCATAATGCTAACAACTATGATTTACCATGGCCACACAATACCAGACAAATGTGCTGCTTTGGCCACAAAAGAGTTAAAGTTCACAAGTTAATACAGACTGTTCTCTTTTTAGTTTTCTTAAAATGTTGCACTCCAGGTAACAATTACCTAATGCATTGTGACTGCGTCGTGTGCTGAATACCCACAGGTTTAAACTCGGGCATAAAAACAATGGCGCCTGCCAAGTTAAACTATACATAAAGCAAACTCAGCATATTTCAAAGCCTTATTATATAGGGGTAGATATCACAATTGCTAAGTATCTAAAGATTGAACCACGAAAACCTTTAGCACGGTACCTACCTGTAAGACCGTCTAGACCTGCAGTTAAAGACTAGGTGCCTAGAGCTTGAATTTAGCAACGTAGTCAGAAATGCACAGTTTCATTATTATTTTTATTAAGCACTCCATACATAGTTAATAAAAAAAATAAATAAAAAAAAAATAAAAAAATTAGCATGCCATTTACGTTACAGCGCTCACTAGGGAAAAGGCATAATGCCCAGATAAGCACAACTTAAACGAATGGAAAAATAGATGCATAGACACAATTATCCAGACGCGCGGAACCGCGTTTTAGTTTTCCCCGACGTTTAGCATGTCAGTCAGCAACACACCTCTGCACGGTTAACACACTACACTCATCACATATGAGGGATCTTGCAAACTCTAGCGAAGGCGATCAAGTGCTTCCTACGTTGCCATGCCTGTACTGTTTTACACTGCATGATATTAACAATAGCATTACTAGACAACAAGCATCGCAGGTCAGACTTTATAAGCTTGAAACCTATAGATGACTGATATTGCGTGGTACAACTTTCATCAGCCTCTGCGCAGGCACATATGTAACTATGATTTTATACGACACTGAGCCTCTGCGCAGGCAACATTATGTTGAATCTCGCTCCTCATAATATGCATGCACTTTTACTGCAAAAACAATAAAAACCATTTAAAACAAACTTAAAGATTGCAGTTTATTGATAAGCCTTCTATGTGCAACAGTGTCAAAAGCCTTACTGATATCTAGGTAAGCAATGTCTACTGCACCACCCTGATCTATAATTTTAGTTACCCAATCAAAAAAAATCAATAAGATTAGTTTGGCATGATCTCCCTGAAGTAAACCCATGTTGTCTCTGATCTTGAAATCCATGTGTTTTTAGATGTTCATCAATCCTCTCCTTTAACATGGTTTCCATCACTTTCCCCACTACTGAAGTAAGGCTTACTGGCCTATAGTTGCTCGACTCCTCCCTATTACCTTTCTTGTAAATGGGCACAACATTCACTAACTTCCAATCTTCTGGGACTACTCCTGTTAACAATGATTGGTTAAATAAATCTGTTAATGGTTTTGCTAGTACACCACTAAGCTCTTTTAATAGCTTTGGGTGTATTCCATCAGGTCCCATTGACTTATTTGTCTTTACTTTTGACAGTTGAAATAGAAGCTCTTCCTCTGTAAAAACACGTGTAATAATTTATCCTTTTTCTCAACTGAGGTCCCTTTCCTTCATTTTCATCTGTAAATACAGAACAAAAATATTCATTGAGGCAGTCAGCTAGACCTTTATCCTCTTCTACATACCTTCCTTCTTTTGTTTTTAATCTAACTAATCCTTGTTTTACTTTTCTTTTCTCATTTATGTATCTAAAAAAATGTTTTATCCCCCTTTTTTACTGACTGTGCTATTTTCTCTTCTGTGTGTGATTTGGAAGCTCTTATAACTTGCTTAGCCTCTTTCTGCCTAATCTTATAGATCATTTTGTCTTCCTCACTCTGGGTTTTTTTATAATTCCTAAATGCTAACTTTTTGTTTTTAACTATTTTGGCCACATCTGCGGAGTACCACAGTGGTTTCTTGAATTTTTTGCTTTTACTGACAAGCCTAATGCAATTTTCTGTTGCCTTCAATAGTGCAACTTTTAAATAATCCCATTTCTCTTGGACTCCATTTAAATTGCTCCAGTCTGATAATGACTCCTCTACCCATATTCTAATTTTAGAAAAGTCTGCTTTTCTAAAGTCTAAAACTTTTGTTTTTGTGTGGTGTGACTCAGTCACCGTTCTTATATTAAACCACATTGACTGATGATCACTGGATCCTAAACTTTCACCTACAGTAATATCTGATACCAAATCTCCATTTGTTAACACTAAATCTAGTATGTCCTCTTTACGAGTTGGCTCCTCAACAACTTGTTTTAGAGACAATCCCAGTAGGGAGTTTAGAATATGTGTGCTCCTGGCACAAGTAGCTAATTTTGTTTTCCAATTTACATCAGGAAGATTAAAGTCACCTATGATGATAACTTCCCCCTTCATTGTCATTTTAGCTATTTCCTCAACTAGTAGATTATCTAACTCTTCAATTTGTCCTGGGGGCCTATAAATCACACCTACACAAGTTACTGTGTGATTACCAAATTCTAACGTAGCCCAAACAGACTCTATGTTTGCCTCACTAACTTTTATTAGGCTAGATTTTATGCTATCCTTCACATACAGGGCCACCCTCCCCCTTTCTTGCCTTCCCTATCTTTTCTATATAAAGAGTACCCTGGTATTGCTATGTCCCAGTCATTTTTCTCATTATAGCATGTCTCAGTAACAGCGACTAAATCTACACTATCAGTTGCCATTATTGCCACAAGTTCATGGATCTTATTCCCTAAACTGTGAGCATTTGTAGACATAACTCTAAGCTTATCATTTTTTAACACACTTGCTACAGGCACCTTCTGTCCTTGTTTTGGGGGACAATTGGATTGATGTTTTATCACCCTTTTGCCCCCCCTCCTAATTTAAATACATCCTAGCAAAACCTCTGAACTGCTCACTGAGAACATTTGTTCCCTTTTGAGAAAGATGCAAACCATCTTTTTTGTACAATGTGAAAATAAATGTACACAAAGTGGTAGAAAGAAGAATACAGCAGCTCAAATACACTTAATAAGTGGTATTCCCTACACCACTATAAATACATAAAATACATACAAAACAAATAGGCGGAGCCACATAAAATCTTGAATAATCATCATTAGGTCAAGATTTTATGCGGCTCCGCCTATTTGTTTTGTATGCATCTTTTTTGTACAGCTTATCTCCATTCCAAACAGAGCTACCATGAGAAATAAAGCCATCAAGGAGGATTAGGATAGAGTATTGGCCGCGAGATTTAGCAGCAATTCAATCGTTGGATACTCATGTCCATCAAATTCAACCCTAAACACATCTTTTTATGCTGCAAAAAAAACCAAATGAACCAATGATCAATTCTGCCACAAAAAGAGGAAACAAATTATTTATTGACTTGATCAAGGCAGTCAGATTGATCATTGGGTGAACAACCCACAAGCATGTTAATTATATCCTTAAACATTCTGGTATTCCAAAAAACATTTCAGACTTGTAAAAAAAAAAAAGTATCTACAGATTTTCACAAGACAACCTCTTTAGGCAGAGAATTCTAAATCATTATTGTTCTTACTGTAGAGAACCCTTTCCTCTGCTGTAAGTAAATTCACATTTCTTCCAGTCTCAATATGTAACCTCTTTTCTGTTATACAGTGCCTTGCAAAAGTATTCACCTCCTCATTTTTCGTGTTTTGTTGCATCACAACCTGGAATTAACATGGATTGTTTGAGGATTTGCATCATTTAATTTACAGAACATGCCCACTAGACATGTGCAATTCGTTTCGGTCCGAATGTGAATTCGGATGAATTTCGGGCAATTCGGACATTCGGGTACTTCCGAATAGATGAATTGCCGAATGGTTGAAGTCCCGAAATTCCAGAATTACCAAATTTCCAAAGTGTTGAATTGCCGAAGTTCCGAAGTGCTGAAGTTCCGAAGTTGCCGAAGTTCCGAAGCACAGTATTGCCTAAGAACTAATATACTTACCCAGTGGAAAAATGAAGAATGTTACATTGTATACAATTTTAAATAAAACGTATACAAACCTAGCCAGGATTCAGCTGTAAGCATTTGCAACACTTACAACAATCAAGTAACATACATTCATATAAAATGTAAGTTACTTAGCCAGTCAGTGTAATGACAGGAATGAATAAGTAGATAACTCCCTAATTCCCACGGTATTAGGGAGCTATCTACTAAAAGGCTGAAGGACCTAAATTGGTCTTTCAGACAAATTTACTAATACGAAGTAAAGATTACTTAGTATTAGGAAATTATGCCCCTACTCGCTATACTACGAGTAGGGGCATGTCTATTAAACAGCGAGCAGTCTATGGCTGCTCACTTAAAAAAAAAAAAAAAAGCCCCCCGTGCTGCGCGAGTGGGGACTTCTAACCAGAAGGAGGGACCTATTGCCCCCCTGGCCCCCACCTCTGAACGGCGGGTGGGGGCCCTACAGTAAAATAAGGGGGGGGACCTAATGTCCTCCCCCTTCGCCCCCACCCCTGAGCGGTGGGTTGGGGCCCTACAGTAAAATAAGAGGGGGGGGACCTAATGTCCTCCCCCTGGCCCCCACCCCTGAGTGGTGGGTGGGGGCTCTAAATACTAATAAGGACCTTATGTCCTCCCCCCTGGCCCCCACCCCTGAGTGGCAGGTGGGGGTCCTAAATACTAATAAGGGGGGATGACCTAATGTCCCCCGCTGGCCCCCACCCCTGAGCGGCGGGTGGGGGCCCTAAATTGGAATAAGGGGGGGGGACCTAATGTCCTCCCCCCTGGCCCCCACCCCTGAGCGGTGGGTGGGGCCCTACAGTAATATAAGGAGGGGGACCTAATTTCCTCCTCCCTGTCCCCCACTCCTGAGTGGTGGGTGGGGGCCCTACAGTAAAATAAGGGGGGGACCTAATTTCCTCCCCCCTGGCCCCCACCCCTGAGCAGTGGGTGGGGGCCCTAAATACCAATGGGGGGACCTATTGTCCTTCCCCGGCCCCCACCCCTGAGCGGCGGGTGGGGGCCCTAAATAAAAATGTTACCTCCCCCAGGTGACTAGGGGTCCCCAAACCCTTAGTCACCCCCTCCCCCCCCAAAAAAAATTAACCCCTACCTGCCCCCCTCACCCTAAAAATAATGAGGGGGGGACCTTTAACTAAGTACCTGTAAAAAAAATAAAACTTACCATTTGATGTCTTCTTTCATCTAAAATCCAAAAAAGGCCTAATAAAAAGCCATAATAACCGACGCACTGATTGGTTACTTAATCCACCAATCAGAGTGCTATGAGTCAAATCACACAGCGTGGGAAAATTCCAAAGAACTTTCCCACGCTGTGTAAAATGACACAGAGCACTCTGGTGGATTTCAAGCTAACCAATCAGAGTGCTGGGACAGGTAAATGTAGAAACTTACCTGTCAGTCTCTTCATTTACCTGTCAGAGCACTCTGATTGGATGGCTTAAACCCACCAATCAGAGGTCTCTGAGCCTAATTGCAGGGTGGGGCAAGGCTTTATAAACCTTCCCCCGCCCTGCAGAGCTCAGTCTGCGCGGAGCCCTCCATGGGTGAAGATGGATTTTTTTTTTTGCGTGGGTTATTATGGCTTTTTATGTGCCCTTTTTTGGGGCTGAAAAAATAAGATTTTAGAAGAAAGACGACATCAAATGGTAAGTTTTATATTTTTTTACAGGTACTTAGTTAAAGGTCCCCCCTCATTATTTTTAGGGTGAGGGGTGTAGGTATGGGTTAATTTTTTTTGGGGGGAGGGGGTGACTAGGGGTTTGGGGACCCCTAGTCACCTGGGGGGTAACATTTTTATTTAGGGCCCCCACCTGCCGCTCAGGGGTGGGGGCCGGGGAAGGACAATAGGTCCCCCCATTGGTATTTAGGGCCCCCACCCACTGCTCAGGGGTGGGGGCCAGGGGGGAGGAAATTAGGTCCCCCCCTTATTTTACTGTAGGGCCCCCACCCACCACTCAGGAGTGGGGGACAGGGAGGAGGAAATTAGGTCCCCCTCCTTATTTTACTGTAGGGCCCCCACCCAGGGGGGAAGACATTAGGTCCCCCTCTTATTCCAATTTAGGGCCCCCACCTGCCGCTCAGGGGTGGGGGCCAGCGGGGAACATTAGCTCATCCCCCTTTATTAGTATTTAGTGCCCCCTACCCACCACTCAAGGGTGGGAGCCAAGGGGGAAGACATTAGGTCCCCCCCTTATTCCAATTTAGTGCCCCCACCCACCACTCAGGGGTGGGGGCCAGGGGGGAGGACATTAAGTCCCCCCTTATTAATATTTAGGGCCCCCACCTGCCGCTCAGGGGTGGAGGCCAGGGGGGAGGACATTAAGTCCCCCTCTAATTAGTATTTAGGGCTCCCACCCGCCGCTCAGGGGTGGGGGCTAGGGGGGAGGACATTAGGTCCCCCCTCCCTTATTAGTATTTAGGGCCCCCACCCGCTACTCAGGGATGGGGGCCAGGGGGGAGGATATTAGGTCCCCCCCTTATTAGTATTTAGGGCCCCTACCCACCGCTCAGGGGTGGGGGCAACGGGGGAAGACATAAGGTGTCCCCCTTATTCTAATTTAGGGCCCCCACCCACCGTTCAGGGGTGGGGGCCAGGGGGAGGACATTAGGTCCCCCCCTTATTAGTATTTAGGGCCCCCACCCACCGCTCAGGGGTGGGGGCCAGGGGGGAGGACAATAGGTCTCCCCCAGCATTTTACTTTAGGGCCCCCACCCGCCGCTCAGGGGTGAGGGCTGGGGGGGAAATAGGTGGTCCCCCTTTAGTTTAAAAGCCCCCACTCACGCAGCACGGGTGGGGCTCGGGAGGGGGGACCTTTTTTTTTTTAAGTGAGCAGGCTGCTCACAGGCTGCTCACTGTTTAATAGACGTGCCCCTACTCGCAGTATAGCGAGTAGGGGCAAAATTTACTAATACTAAGTAATTTTTACTTAGTATTAGTAAATTTGGCTGAAAGACCAATTTAGGTCCTTCAGCCTTTTGGTAGATAACTCCCTAATACCGTGGGAATTAGGGAGTTATCTACTAAGTGGCTGCAATAGAAGTCCCGAAATTCCAAAATGCAGAAGTTCCGAAATGCCAAAGTTCCAAAATTCCAAAGTTCCGAATTGCTGAAGTCCCGAATTTCGGAATGCCGAACCGAAAATTTTCCCCATGCACATGCCTAATGCCCACAACCTTGAAGATGTTTTTTTTTTTTTATTGTGGAGCAAACAACAAATAGGACAAAATAACAGAAAAGTCAATGTGCATAATGTAGCGGAGAGGTAGTATAATCCACAATATCTCCGCTGGGTAACAGGAACAGCATAAAATAATCCAGGTAAATAACTACAGCATACAATAATCCCGGTAGCGTTGTAAGAATCCTTCCTTCCCAAGAACTAGACGACACATAGGCTGGGAGTCAACTGAGGTTTTATTCACAGGTCACAGTATTTATGCAAGTCCCCATGCAAGGGGTTTCCCTACTGACATTCCAGGGGTGGGACAGTAGGGGACTACATGGGGAACTGACCAACACATACATTTCTCCCATCATGCACTGCTGGACAAGAGGGATACTCCCCTTGGAATATACCGTTAATGGGATAATCCCTCCGTGCAGCAGAACTTACATTTTACATTAAAATGTATAACTTTAATAATATTCACTTGATTTACACGAATGGACGTTCGGTAGATAGCTGGAGGCTGAGCGCCTAGTTCCTGAGAATACCGCTCAGCTCCCAGTCTAACTAACCGAACGCCGCACGAAATACATATTATTTTCAACACACTGTTAAAATACCGATTAGTATAAGGGGAACAAACTACCGAACGCCCAGGGCTCCCGAACGGCCTGGAAGTCCAGCGGGGTTCGCGCTGTCGAGTAGCTGGTTTTAGTTCCAGGCGCTCGACGGCAAAACCCCGCTGAGCTAACAAAGGAACCAAAATGGCTGACCGCCGCATGGTCGGTAGTTGAACGACGGCCACCTAGGGAAGCTTTTAACTACCGATTGCAACAATGTTGCAATCGGTTAATGGGCGCCACACGACCTCCTGTGTGTTGTCGACCATTTGGTAGTTAATTCGTTTCACGAACAGTGTTTAAACTTACTGTTCGTGAAACTGCATAGGAAATTATGGGTTTTCAGTATTAAAAGCATACGAACGCTCTCGTTCGCATGAAAGCCACATCTACTATTATACTTGGTTCTTACAGCAAAAGCAATGATATCCCCACATGTAATACAGAAATAGTCTTAAGTGGCTAGTTTTGCCACACATAACTATTCACCCCCCTAAAGTCAATACTTTGTAGAGCCACCTTTTGCAGCAATCACAGCTCCAAGTCACTTTGGATAAGTCTCTATGAGCTTGCCACATCTTACCACTGGTATTTTTGCCCATTCCTCCTTGCAAAACTGCTCCAGCTCCTTCAAGTTGGATGGTTTGAGCTTGTGAACAGCAATCTTTAAGTCTGACCACAGATTTTCTATTGAATTGAGGTCTGGGCTTTGGCTAGGCCATTCCAACACATTTACATGTTTCTCCTTAAACCACTCAAGTGTTTCTTTAGCAGTGTGTTTGGGGTCATTGTCCTGCTGGAAGGTGAACCTCCGTCTTAGCCTCAAATCACGCACAGAGTGATACAGGTTTTGCTCAAGAATATCCCTGTATTTAGCACCATCCATCTTTCCCTCAAATCTGACCAGTTTCCCAGACCGGCTGCTGACAAACATCCCCATAGCATGATGCTGCCACCACCATGTTTCACTGTGGGGATGGTGTTCTTTGGGTGATGAGATGTGTTGGGTTTGTGCCAGACCTAGCATTTTCTTTGATGGTTGAAAAGTTCAATTTTAGTCTCATCAGACCAGAGCACTTTCCTCCGTACATTTTGGGAGTCTCCCACATGCCTTTTTGCAAACTCAAAACATGCCATTTTGTTTTTTGCTGAAAGTAATGGCTTTCTCCTGGCCACTCTGCCATAAAGCCCAACTCTATAGAGCGTACAGCTTATTGTCGTCCTATGTACAGATACTCCAGTCTCTGCCGTGGAACTCTGCAGCTCCTCCAGGGTTACCTTAGGTCTCTGTGCTGCCTCTTTGATTAATGCCCACCTTGCCCAATCCGTGAGTTTTGGTGGGTGGCCATCTCTTGGCAGGTTTGCTGTTGTGCCATGTTCTTTCCATTTGGTTATAATCGATTTGGTGGTGCTCCTGATGATCATCAAAGATTTGGATATTTTTTTATAACCTAACCCTGACTTGTACTTCTCAACAACATTGTCCCTTACTTGTTTGGAGAGTTCCTTGGTCTTCATGGCAGTGTTTGGTTAGTGGTGCCTCTTGCTTAGGTGTTGCAGCCTCTGGGGCCTTTCAAAAAAGGTGTGTATATGTAATGATAGATCATGTGACACTTAGATTGCACACAGGTGGACATCATTCCACTAATTATGTGACTATTGGTTGCACCACAGCTTTTTATTGGCTTCATAACAAAGGGGGTGAATACATACGCACATGCCAATGTTCTGTTTTCTATTTCTAAAAAATAGTTTTATGTATATATTTTTCTAATTTCTCTTCACCAACTTAGACAATTGTGTTCTGATCCATCACATAAAATTTAGATTAATAAAACATTGAACTTAAGGCTGTAATGTAACAAAACAGGTAAAATGCCAAGGGGGGTGAATACTTTTGCAAGGCACTGTATATTCCTGCTAATGGACAGGTTAGTAGGGTTTGTACTGACCCTGTGTATATTTTGTATAATGCTATCATGTCCCCTCTGAGGCACCTTTTTTCTACAAAAAACAAATACAGCCTTTCTAGCCTGTCTTCATAACTACGTTTTCCATCCCCCTTACTCGTTTTTTTAACTAACCTCTTTTTTTTAGTTCTACAATATCCTTCTTTAAAACTGGCCAAATAAGTGTTAGAGGGTAATCCTGGTTTCCCTCGTCAGCTGTTTTATGTGTATTATCTGTGTTTTGGCGATGAAGAAAAAAAAGGTCAATATTCATTTTATGATCAGATCATGCTTCTCTTTTGGTGTTCCCCAGTTGAGGTCCAATCAGTATATTGTACGGTGTGTTGTTGCGGGGTGGAACCTCACGCCACCCCCACCCCGCTCTTTGTGATACTGGCTGTGAAACTGATTTTGGTCTTAAGTAGACATATAACCATAAAGTACATGATATGGGGATACCATGTACTTTATGGTATTGTGTCTAATTAAGACCAAAATAAGTTTCACAATAAACTCACATTGTGACGGAAGAACTATGTAAGGTTCACTTTGTATTACAGGACTGAGTGTGGATGAACTCAGATGGGTATTAGGAAATGGAGGCCAATGAGTCAGCAGTCAGCCCCAGCCAAACTCTGGTTGTTTATATGTTCTTCCCTTATGGTAGCCCTATCATTGGAGGGGTCCATGACTTTCTGAATTGTCAAGAATGCACCCAAATCAAAGCCGTACATTTTGGTTGCTAGGATACCTGCAAGGCCCCCATGACTTCTTGGCCTCAATGGCCAACACGTTTCAGTTGCTAGGATACACACCAGGCTCCTCATACTCAGTTGCCTGGATACACAGCATTCTCCTCATACTCAGTTGCTAGGATATATATAATGTGCAAGTATATAAAGTTTCTTTCTTTTGGTTGCTAAGATACCATCGGCCTCAATCTATATTGTTTGGACCTTGCCGTGCATTCTGTGAAAGAGGAATCTTCTAATATATATTATCTCTCTCTCTGTAAAACAGAACCTTGCTCCCTTTAATGTGTTCAGACACATCTCTCAGGTCCATCAATGCTCCCTATGTATTGCGTTTGGACGTGTTTGTGCCTAATTCACTTTTCAAATTTACAATATAGATCCTGGGTGGATGTTGCATTTTGGGGCATTTTAGCATCTCGTCAATTCAATCTACTCCATAAAATTAGATTGTTTGCACATGTAGACCCTCCCGGGAACCTGGTGTACCCCTAAATAAGAGTGATGGATCATTTAGGCATTATTATAGTTTTAGGGTAGGTGTTTATAATTAGGGGGTTTAGAGGAAGCTAACCTTAAAGATAATGCAGTCTGTAACTCTTATCACTCTTGGACACACTTTAACTGGCAACCACCCATATGTATACTCATATAAGCATAATCATACTCTTCTTATAGCCCTACATCTCCTCATACTGAATCACATTAGCCCTTTCTATCCCTGAGCCCTGCAGGTACATTATTGCTCATGAAGGGGTTAAAAGCTGACATCCTATGACATCCGATGAGGCATCCAATGGCTGCCAATAATGGTTTATTGATTTACTTAAAATTCCATACATTTACTTATCCCTAGAGGAGCTATCGTGTTGGTAAATAATTTATATATAATATCATTTATTATTAAATATAAATCCACTATACCAGTTTGGGATTTTCAGTTTGTGTTCCGGTTTCAGCATTAGATGAAAATTCTTCAGTAACTTTGACCCAATCTGTTTGCTCGTAGTCAGATAATCGTGTGTCTCTGATGAGTAAAAACATGGATTGTGTTATACATCGCTAATGATAGTCATTATTTAGAATACTCTGTACAAACATTTACTTGTTTATTCAAAATCATGGTTGGCTATACCAGAAACCCCAAACATTAAAAAAGAGTCTCCAATGGATCCCTGTGAAAAAAACTGGGAATCCCCGTGAATTCATAATAACAGTGGTAAAACCTGTATAAAGCCTGTGTATAAATAGGGTTTGTGTCCTATAATACGCAAAAGACGTGTGACCATGGAAAAGAGTCTAAAAAGCAATATGTGACCATCGAAAAATAGTCTAAAAAGCAATATGTGACCATCGAAAAATAGTCTAAAATGCAATGTGTGACCATCAAAAAATAGTCTAAAAAGCAATATGTGACCATCGAAAAATAGTCTAAAATGCAATGTGTGACCATCGAAAAATAGTCTAAAATGCAATGTGTGACCATCAAAAAATAGTCTAAAAAGCAATATGTGACCATCGAAAAAGAGTCTAAAAAGCAATATGTGACCATCGAAAAATAGTCTAAAAAGCAATATGTGACCATCGAAAAATAGTCTAAAATGCAATGTGTGACCATCAAAAAATAGTCTAAAAAGCAATATGTGACCATCGAAAAATAGTCTAAAAAGCAATATGTGACCATCGAAAAATAGTCTAAAATGCAATGTGTGACCATCGAAAAATAGTCTAAAATGCAATGTGTGACCATCAAAAAATAGTCTAAAATGCAATGTGTGACCATCGAAAAATAGTCTAAAATGCAATGTGTGACCATCAAAAAATAGTCTAAAATGCAATGTGTGACCATCAAAAAATAGTCTAAAAAGCAATATGTGACCATCGAAAAATAGTCTAAAATGCAATGTGTGACCATCAAAAAATAGTCTAAAATGCAATGTGTGACCATCGAAAAATAGTCTAAAATGCAATGTGTGACCATCAAAAAATAGTCTAAAATGCAATGTGTGACCATCGAAAAATAGTCTAAAATGCAATGTGTGACCATCGAAAAATAGTCTAAAATGCAATATGTGACCATATAAAAGAGTCTAAAAAGCTATGTGTAAACATGGAAATTAGTCCAAAATGCAATTTGTGACCATCAAAAAGAGTCTAAAAAGAACCGGAATATTACATATCAGCCAATTCGGGATCATTACAGCGCTCCGGAATATTACATATCAGCCAATTCGGGATCATTAGCGTGCTCCGGAATATTACATATCAGCCAATTCAGGATCATTACAGTGCTCCAGAATATAAGTGAGACTTACCTGCCAGACCAACCTGACTGAATGAGAGTTCCCAGCGTGGGAAAGCCACATTGTTAACCCTCGCATTGCTGAGGGTTTTAAAGCTATTTGGCAGCTGGTTACTAGTGCTTGCAATGATCATTTACCTGCAAAAAGCAAGCTAATGGTAGTTTGGGAATCTGTCAGACACATTCGGTTTTAAATCTGTTTAAAATCTGTGCTTTGTAAATATTTTGGATACAAAATCGGGGATTTTTATCTGGACACAGGATGCATCCAGCTGATTGCTGCAGATTCACTCGGGCTGACAGGATTCCGAGCATATTGTCGTTAGTAAATATGAGAATTGCCAGTGCAGTCAGAATCTAGTAATTTTCACTGGATTTTGTGTTTATAGAATAACCCTGCTAAGCTTCCTCCAGAGTGAAATCTTTCATCTGGTCTGGGAATCAATCCATACCCAAATAACCGATAATAAACAACTTTTAACAAATTGTTTTGTGTGAATGTAAATAAGTGATGGTGGTATTTTAACTCTATAGATATCACCCATGATGCCCTCATGCTTACCTTGTCCTACTTTCGCCCCCTGAAAGCTCCTCCGCTGTCCTGGTGCATTCATCCTCAGATGTTGCAGCCATGCACTGCGCACACTCCTCTAACTGTTTGCCAGGATTTGTAGTTTTTGCTGCTTTGAATGCTTGGAGTTCTCGCAAACGGGACCGCCTATTTCGCCCTCGTTGACGCTGCCGTAATATTTGTTCGATGCTCATATTTGCTACTCTGTTTCTTTGACGGTGGCGTTCTTTTTGTTCCTCGCTCATGTTGGCAACACGTTTTGTTACTAGTAGCTTTTGGTGATTGCGCAGCCTCCATGCGCGATGCTGCTCTGCTCTCCTGTTCCTTCGCTCTCCTTCAGTAATTAGTAATTTCTGTCGGGGCATGCTTTATATAGAATGTCTGCTATATGTTTCTCTCTGTGCGAGTGTAATATAAAGATACATGTTCAGATCTATATTACAATGTATCTATGTCCCGGTGAGAACTCAATATAACTACCGCTCTGTGTGCCGTTAGAATGCAATGCGTATACCGCTCTGTGTGCAGTTTGAATGCAATGCGTATACCTCTCTGTGTGCAGTTAGAATGCAGTGTGTATACCGCTCTGTGTGCCGTTAGAATGCAGTGTGTATACCGCTCTGTGTGCCGTTAGAATGCAGTGTGTATACCGCTCTGTGTGCAGTTTGAATTCAGTGTGTATACCTCTCTGTTAGAATGCAGTGCGTGTACCTCTCTGTGTGCAGTCAGAATGCAGTGTGTATACCGCTCTGTGTGCAGTTTGAATTCAGTGTGTATACCTCTCTGTTAGAATGCAGTGCGTGTACCTCTCTGTGTGCAGTCAGAATGCAGTGTGCATACCGCTCTGTGTGCCGTTAGAATGCAGTGCGTATACCTCTCTGTGTGCAGTTAGAATGCAGTGTGTATACCGCTCTGTGTGCAGTTTGAATTCAGTGTGTATACCTCTCTGTTAGAATGCAGTGCGTGTACCTCTCTGTGTGCAGTCAGAATGCAGTGTGCATACCGCTTTGTGTGCCGTTAGAATGCAGTGCGTATACCTCTCTGTGTGCAGTTAGAATGTAGTGTGTATATCTCTATGTGTGCAGTTAGAATGCAGTGTGCATACCGCTCTGTGTGCCGTTAGAATGCAGTGCGTATACCTCTCTGTGTGCAGTTAGAATGTAGTGTGTATACCGCTCTGTGTGCAGTTTGAATTCAGTGTGTATACCTCTCTGTTAGAATGCAGTGTGTATACCTCTCTGTGTGCAGTTAAAATGCAGTGCGTATACCTCTGTGTGCAGTTAGAATGCAGTGTGTATATCTCTCTGTGTGCCGTTAGAATGCAGTGTGCATACCACTCTTTGTGCTGTTAGAATGCAGTGCGTATACCTCTCTGTGTGCAGTTAGAATGCAGTGTGTATACCGCTCTGTGTGCAGTTTGAATGCAGTGTGTATACCTCTCTGTTAGAATGCAGTGTGTATACCTCTCTGTGTGCAGTTAAAATGCAGTGCCTATACCTCTGTGTGCAGTTAGAATGCAGTGTGTATACATCTGTGTGCCATTAGAAGGCAGTGTGTATACCTCTCTGTGTGCAGTTAGAATGCAGTTTGTATACGTCTCGGTGTGCAGTTAGAATGCAGTGTGTATACGTCTCTGTGTGCAGTTAGAATGCAGTGTGTATACGTCTGTGTGCCATTAAAAGGCAGTGTGTACACCTCTCTGTGTGCAGTTAGAATGCAGTGTGTATATCTCTATGTGTGCAGTTAGAATGCAGTGTGTATACCTCTCTGTGTGCAGTTAAAATGCAGTGCGTATACCTCTGTGTGTGCAGTTAGAATGTGGTGTGTATATGTCTCTGTTTGCAGTTAGAATGCAGTGTGTATACCTCTCTGTGTGCAGTTAGAATGCAGTGTGTATACCGCTCTGTGTGCAGTTAGAATGCAGTGTGTATACCCTCTGTGTGCAGTCAGAATGCAGTGTGCATACCGCTCTATGTGCTGCTAGAATGAAGTGCGTATACCTTTCTGTGTGCAGTTAGAATGCAGTGTATACACATCTATGTGCCATTAGAATGCAGTGTGCATACCTCTCTGTGTGCAGTTAAAATGCAGTGTATCAGCCTAGATGTGTACCATTAGAATGCAGTGTATCTATTTCTCTGTGTATAGTTCCGATGCAGTGTATAAATATATGTGCAGTAAATCTATATGTTAGAAGGGAGGGTCCAGTGCATCTGTCCCTTTGTGAGCAGTGATGAAGTTTATTTATTGTTACATATGCAGTGAGACTATGCTTGGGATCTCACTAAGTGCATCTATCTTTCAGTACAGTCAGGATCCAGTTAGGATGCTGTTTATCTCTCTCTGTGTGCAGTTAGAATGCAGTGTATCTCTCTCTGGGTGCAGTTAGGATGCAGTGTATCTCTCTCTCTGGGTGCAGTTAGAATGTAGTGTATCTCTCTCTCTGAGTGCAGTTAGGATGCAGTGTATCTCTCTCTCTGAGTGCAGTTAGGATGCAGTGTATCTCTCTCGCTGGGTGCAGTTAGGATGCAGTTTATCTCTCTCTCTCTGGGTGCAGTTAGGATGCAGTGTATCTCTCTCTGAGTGCAGTTAGAATGCAGTGTATCTCTCTCTCTCTGAGTGCAGTTAGAATGTAGTGTATCTCTCTCTCTCTGAGTGCAGTTAGGATGCAGTGTATCTCTCTCTCTCTGGGTGCAGTTAGGATGCAGTGTATCTCTCTCTCTCTCTCTCTGTGCAGTTAGGATGCAGTGTATCTCTCTCTCTCTGGGTGCAGAGAGGATGCAGTGTATCTCTCACTCTCTGGATGCAGTTAGGATGCAGTGTATCTCTCTCTGAGTGCAGTTAGAATGCAGTGTATCTCTCTCTCTCTGAGTGCAGTTAGGGTGCAGTGTCTCTCTCTCTCTGGGTGCAGTTAGGATGCAGTGTATCTCTCTCTGAGTGCAGTTAGCATGCAGTGTATCTCTCTCTGGGTGCAGTTAGGATGCAGTGTATCTCTCTCTCTGGGTGCAGTTAGAATGTAGTGTATCTCTCTCTCTGAGTGCAGTTAGGATGCAGTGTATCTCTCTCTCTCTCTGAGTGCAGTTAGGATGCAGTGTATCTCTCTCTGAGTGCAGTTAGGATGCAGTGTATCTCTCTCTGGGTGCAGTTAGGATGCAGTGTATCTCTCTCTGAGTGCAGTTAGCATGCAGTGTATCTCTCTCTGGGTGCAGTTAGAATGCAGTGTATCTCCCTCTGAGTGCAGTTAGGATGCAGTGTATCTCTCTCTCTCTGGGTGCAGTCAGGATGCAGTGTATCTCCCTCTCTGGGTGCAGTTAGGATGCAGTGTATCTCTCTCTGAGTGCAGTCAGAATGCAGTGTATCTGAGTGGAGTTAGGATGCAGTGTATCTCTCTCTCTCTCTGGGTGCAGTTAGGATGCAGTGTATCTCTCGCTGAGTACATTTAGGATGCAGTGTATCTCTCTCTCTGAGTGCAGTTAGGATGCAGTGTATCTCTCTCTCTCTGAGTGCAGTTAGGATGCAGTGTATCTGTCTCTCTGTGTGCAGTTAGGATGCAGTGTATCTCTCTCTCTGAGTGCAGTTAGGATGCAGTGTATCTCTCTCTGGGTGCAGTTAGGATGCAGTGTATCTCTCTATCTCTCTCTGTGTGCAGTTAGGATGCAGTGTATCTCTCTCTGAGTGCAGTTATGATGCAGTGTTTCTCTCTCTGGATGCAGTTAGGATGCAGAGTATCTCTCTCTGAGTGCAGTTAGAATGCAGTGTATCTCTCTCTCTCTCTGGGTGCAATTAGGATGCAGTGTATCTCTCTCTCTGGGTGCAGTTATGATGCAGTGTATCTTTCTCTCTCTCTGGGTGCAGTTAGAATGCAGTGTATCTCTCTCTGTGGGTGCAGTTAGGATGCAGTGTGTCTCTCTCTCTCTGGGTGCAGTTAGGATGCAGTGTATCTCTCGCTCTCTGGGTGCAGTTAGGATGCAGTTTATCTTTCACTCTCTCTGGGTGCAGTTAGAATGCAGTGTATCTCTCTCTGTGTGTGCAGTTAGGATGCAGTGTATCTCTCTCTCTGAGTGCAGTCAGAATGCAGTGTATCTGAGTGCAGTTAGGATGCAGTGTATCTCTCTCTCTGGGTGCAGTTAGAATGCAGTTTATCTCTCTCTGTGGGTGCAGTTAGAATGCAGTGTATCTCTCTCTCTCTGAGTGCAGTCAGAATGCAGTGTATATGAGTGCAGTTAGGATGCAGTGTATCTCTCTCTCTGAGTACATTTAGAATGCAGTGTCTCTCTCTCGGAGTGCAGTTAGGATGCAGGATGCAGTGTATCTCTCTCTCTCTCTGGGTGCAGTTAGGATGCAGTGTATTTGTTTGTCTGTGTGCAGTTAGAACCCAGTCTATCTCTCTGTGTGCAGTTAGGATGCAGTGTATCTGGGAGCAGATGATATAGAGAGATAATGGGACACAGTGTATATATATATATATATATATATGGGTGCAGTTAGGATAGAGTGTGTCTATCTCTGTGAGCAAATTTGGATACAGTGAATCTCTCTGTGCTCAGTTCATGTACAGTGTACAGAGTGCAGTTAGAATGTATCTATATGCAAATAGAATTGCAGTGTTATGTCGCTGTTGCAGTGATGATGAAGTCTATGTATCTCTGTGATTGGGAGAGATCAGGGTATCTATGTCTCTCTGTGTGCAGCGAGGATTTAGTGTCTCTCTGTGTACAGTGAGGATGTAGTGTGTGTCTCTCTATGTGCAGTTAGGATGCAGTGTGTGTCTCTCTGAGTGCAGTGAGAATGCAGTGTGTGTCTGTGTGCAGTGAGGATGAAGTGTGACTCTCTGTGTGCGGTTAGGATGCAGTGTGTGTCTCTCTGTGTGCAGTGAGAATGCAGTGTGTGTCTGTGTGCAGTTAGGATGCAGTGTGTCTCTCTTAGTGCTGTTAGTATGCAGTGTGTATACCTCTCTGTGTGCAGTGAGGATGCAGTGTGTATCTGTGTGCAGTTAGCATGCAGTGTGTGTCTCTCTGAGTGCTGTTAGGATGCAGTGTGTATATCTCTCCGTGTGCAATGAGGATGCAGTGTGTGTCTCTCTGAGTGTAGTTAGGATGCAGTGTGTGTCTCTCTTAGTGTAGTTAGAATGCAGTGTGTGACTCTCTGAGTGTAGTTAAGATGCAGTGTGTGTCTCTCTGAGTGCCGTTAGAATGCAGTGTGTGTCTCTCTGTGTGCCGTTAGGATGCAGTGTGTATATCTCTCTGAGTGCTGTTAGGATGCAGTGTGTGTCTCTCTGAGTGTAGTTAGAATGCAGTGTGTATATCTCTCTGAGTGTAGTTAGAATGCAGTGTGTGTCTCTCTGTGTGCCGTTAGAATGCAGTATGTATATCTCTCTGTGTGCCGTTAAAATGCAGTGTGTGTCACTCTGTGTGCCGTTAGAATGCAGTGTGTATATCTCTCTGTGTGCCGTTAGAATGCAGTGTGTATATCTCTCTGTGTGCCGTTAGAATGCAGTGTGTATATCTCTCTGAGTGCCGTTAGGATGCAGTGTGTATATCTCTCTGTGTGCTGTTAGGATGCAGTGTGTATATCTCTCTGTGTGCCGTTAGAATGCAGTGTGTATATCTCTCTGAGTGCAGTGAGGATGCAGTGTGTATATCTCTCTGAGTGCAGTGAGGATGCAGTGTGTATATCTCTCTGAGTGCAGTGAGGATGCAGTGTGTATATCTCTCTGAGTGCAGTGAGGATGCAGTGTGTATATCTCTCTGAGTGCAGTGAGGATGCAGTGTGTATACCTCTCTGTGTGCAGTGAGGATATATTGTGTCTCTATTTAGAATGTTTGACTTCCTTTCTAGCTATGCTGACTAGTTTGGTTTCCATAGCAACATGTCAGAAAGAGGGAGAAGACTCCTCTGCATATTATTTTACCATTGGCTAGAATACAGTAGTTCTTGTCTCCTAGGCAACTGTTTGTGTCCCGCAGGTTGCTCCTTCACAGGCATTGGGGGACACTGGGGGACTCACAGAGACCCCTGCAATACATGCCATTAACGATGTTCTGCAGCAGCACAGAATATATTAATATCCAGCAAATACATTACTTATGTTTTTTAATGTACATGTATTCAGTGACAGATAATATACAAGTAAGATAACATAACTGCGGCAAACAGAGACACAGTCACAGCTTTCTTATTTACACAGAACTGCAATAAGACGGCAAATTGAACTACAACGTATATAAATAGTTTACTATTCTCTGGTAATTTCAGACAGGTACTACCCAGGCCTCACTACACACTTCCTAAAAGAGAGCTTCCCTTATTACACAGTGTGTTTAAATTACAGTGTCTTATCTCCTGATCTGTTAATTGTCTGCTAGAGCCAGCAGCCTGTGTGTGAATAAAGTTTCATTAACAGAGTAGACATCTAAAGTAAACACACTGTATTATAAGATCACATACATATAGTTCAATCGCCATGGAGCCAAAGTCTTTCACATAGTCTTTCGTTAAACGAATGGGCTCCATGGCATAGCTATCTGGGGTAGCTCTGTTCATCTGTTTAATGTCTCAAATGGAGAAAAATGTGCACCTTTAGGTGAAAAATTTCCAACCAAAAGGATACACAGAAAAATGGGTTATGGGGTACTAGAAAGGGCCTCACCCTTATATTAACCAATATATAGAAAAAGAAGAGGAGACAATATCCCTGAAACACAGGAAACAAATCCCCTCAATCTTAGTACCCCTTCTGGAGCAGTGTATTTGCCCACTACCGTGTATTACAAAAAATAATAAAGTTTTATTAGGATCATAAAGATCTCATATGTGAAATCATAATACAGCAAACTAGTATTGGCAAAAAATGAGGGAACACAAAAAAGAGCAACCTGAAAAGTATATATCCAATCCGTGTAACTTGATACCACTTTTCAAAATTACAATAAAGAAGTAGTAAAAAGAAAAAAGAAAACTACTTCAAATTACAACAAATTAGCAACAGTATCCAGAGAATTACACATAGGAGCCTAACAGGAGCAAAAAGTGCATTCTAGTTCCCTCAAGTTGCCAATAAATTAAATCTTCACTGTTTAAATAACTATAGATATAGGGATATATATACATGGTCCTAGTATTATTCTACAGGTATAGCCTAGCCATAGTGGCTCCATATATCAAGTCAAAAAGTTGGTAAATCGAAAGGATAGTAAGATATCAGTGAAGAGAGAAAAATAAAGTGAGGAAGAAATAAAGAGAGTTAAATAGGTCTAAAGGGACCCTGGACTATAATTCACGAAGTATAAAGAACGTGCAAAAAACTGTGAGTGTCCATATCTTCTCTCCCCCCTACACACACAAAAAGAAAAGAAACCCAACGCGCGTTTCGGCGGTAACGTCCGCCTTTATCGAGGGTGATAGTGTGCAAACGATCCTCCTTCCTCCCCTCCCTTATGTACGTTTGTAATTGGCGCCAAAACAGGGGACTCTCCAATAGGCTGAGCCCCTGTTTCGTTACGCCTACATAATTTGCCGGTAGGCGGTCCCGTGTTCGTATATGCAAAACGGGACAAAAGGCGCATGCGCCAAATGCCGGCATTCAGCCGGAGAAAAGCGCAGGCGCATAGCACACCGGCATCACAACAACCCCCGCATTGGTAACAAAGCCGCAACAGTGTATATTGTAAAAGCTGTTTCACAAGCGTTTAGCCAAAACGGCCGGATACAAAGTATCATCTTATAAAGTCTTTCACAAATACGAATCCCTTGTAGTTATAACTAGGATAACATCATATATATAAACAGGTAATAAAGTAGATAACAAGTAATAGCATATAGTGTTCCCATAGTTAAAAGACAAAAAGGGGATGAGTATAATAAATATATATATAGAAGACAAAAGAAATGGGGTTTAAGGAGTAAGCGGAGGAGGAATAAATTAGAGATAGACAATAATACAAAAATAAATAAAATAAATTAAAAAACTTCTATGTATACAAGTAAATAAGTAGGTAATAAAATCTTAAAGAGGCAGGTCCAGGTAGTGACAGTACCCAAAGGGTTAAACAGAATCTTAGAATAATATAGACAGAACTAGACTCCCAAGCAGAATCAATCAATACAAATAAGATACATGCTTATGAATCTATAGTTCAGTAAATTGCTGTGATCCCGATATCACATGTAGAAAATGTATATATATAGAGGCATGCCTACATATAGGTGTATATCTATATAGTAACAGATCAAATAAATGGGGCAAAGGAGAAGCCCTCATTTAAACCCAAAGGTTGTAGTGTCTTAAGTCTATAAATCCACCTAGACTCTCTCTGTCTTAATAAACGATCATAGTTCCCTCGCCTCGGATGTCTCTTAACCCATTCAAGACCACAGAATTTCAGGTTACTAGAATCGCTCCCATGACATTCTCTAAGGTGTCTTGAAATTGGTGTTTCAAGGCGATTCCTAGGGGACCTTACATGTTCCATAATCCTTTCTTTGAAAGCTCTAAAGGACTTGCCTACATATTTTTGTCCACATGAACAAGACAAGAGATACACCAGACCCTTCGTACTACAATTAAAAAAGTTTTTAATCTTAATAGAGACTTGGCCAGTACTATCATAGACTACCTTAGATTCCTTCAAAATAAATTTGCAAGCTACACATCTACCGCAGCCATAGGACCCACATGGAGGGTTACCCAACCATGTATCCCTTCGCTGCGGTTTAGTGGATAAATGACTTGGTACTAATAGGTCACGAATATTGCGTCCTCTTCTGGCCGTAATGTTGATACACGGACCTAGGATTTCCTTCAAATGTGGATCGCTCAAGAGGATCGGCCAGAATCTATTTAAACAATTTTTTACTTCGGACCATCCCGTGTCATATGTGGCAATCATCCGAATGTTGCCTGTATTTTTCAAAGATGTATTCCTGGGGTGGTCACTAAGAAGTTCTTTCCTATCAATTTCAAGTGCTCTCTTATAAGCTTTTTTGAGGCAGCGATTTGGGTAGCCTTTCTCCTTGAAATATAGACGAAGCTGGTTTGCCTTTACTTTGAAATCCAATACATCGCTACAATTTCTCCGGAGGCGAAGATATTGGCCAACCGGAATTCCCGCCTTAAGGGGCCTGGGATGATAACTCTTCCAATGGAGTAGGGAATTTGTAGCAGTTGGTTTTCTATATAAAGTAGACTGGAATGTCCCATCCTCATTGATGGAGATTGTGATATCTAGAAAATTAATTGTGCGTCCACCAAATTCCGAGGTGAATCTAAGGTTCTCATTATTCTGGTTTAAGCATTCCACTAAGTTTGTAAATTCCTGTATGGACCCCTGCCATACCAACAAAATGTCGTCGATATAGCGTCCCCACCATAAAATCTTAGGGAGGTAATCTCTCAGGGTCTCTGAGGAAAAAATTTATTTTTCCCACCATCCCAGGTGAAGGTTTGCATATGAAGGGGCACAAGCCGTCCCCATCGCAGTGCCCCTCACCTGGTGATAAAACTTGGTGTTAAACAAAAAATAATTATGTGATAGAATAAATTCTAGAAGGCATACCACAAAGTCTGCATGAAGGTCATCTCTACGCTTCCTCTGGTTTAGAAAGAATCTTACATGTTCCAAACCCCTATTATGAGGGATAGATGAATAGAGTGATTCAACATCTAAACTACAAAGGTTTGCACTTGGAGATAGCTTAAGGTTAGAAAGTAGATTCAAAGCTTGCTTAGTGTCCCTTATGTATGATGGCAAAGTCTCTACCAAGGGTCTCAAAATTTTATCCACATACAGACTGCCATTTTGCGTAAGATTGTCTATCCCAAACGTACATAAGGGAGGGGAGGAAGGAGGATCGTTTGCACACTATCACCCTCGATAAAGGCGGACGTTACCGCCGAAACGCGCGTTGGGTTTCTTTTCTTTTTGTGTGTGTAGGGGGGAGAGAAGATATGGACACTCACAGTTTTTTGCACGTTCTTTATACTTTGTGAATTATAGTCCAGGGTCCCTTTAGACCTATTTAACTCTCTTTATTTCCTCCTCACTTTATTTTTCTCTCTTCACTGATATCTTACTATCCTTTCGATTTACCAACTTTTTGACTTGATATATGGAGCCACTATGGCTAGGCTATACCTGTAGAATAATACTAGGACCATGTATATATATCCCTATATCTATAGTTATTTAAACAGTGAAGATTTAATTTATTGGCAACTTGAGGGAACTAGAATGCACTTTTTGCTCCTGTTAGGCTCCTATGTGTAATTCTCTGGATACTGTTGCTAATTTGTTGTAATTTGAAGTAGTTTTCTTTTTTCTTTTTACTACTTCTTTATTGTAATTTTGAAAAGTGGTATCAAGTTACACGGATTGGATATATACTTTTCAGGTTGCTCTTTTTTGTGTTCCCTCATTTTTTGCCAATACTAGTTTGGTGTATTATGATTTCACATATGAGATCTTTATGATCCTAATAAAACTTTATTATTTTTTGTAATACACGGTAGTGGGCAAATACACTGCTCCAGAAGGGGTACTAAGATTGAGGGGATTTGTTTCCTGTGTTTCAGGGATATTGTCTCCTCTTCTTTTTCTATATAATGTCTCAAATGGTCTGGCGTTCATATGAACGAATGAGATATGAGAAGGGAGGTCGGCGGCATCAGCGGTGTTCGTGAAGAAAAGTGTCCATTTTCAGCTCCAGAGTTTTGTAGTTGAACACCGCTGGCCGTGTTCGGCTATACGAACAACGGTCACTCAGCGTTCGTCAATTAAGCTGCGGTTAACCGCAGCTTCTGGGAGGTAAATTGCTGGCATACTCCTTACCCAGGTGGTCCGGTCATTCGTCTGTTTGTTCGGTAAATTCAATTTATCGAACGCCCTGGCAGAAAGGCACGAACGAGTTTCATCAGCTCCTTTGGCTTCCAATATCATTTCTAAGTGTATGACACGCAAACATCCTGATCTCTCCGCCCCTCTTGACTCGTGTCTCTGACTACCTCATTGCTATTTCTAACTGGATGGCTGCTCACTTCTGTAAACTCAACTTTTCCAAAACAGAACTTCTGGTCTTTCCTCCCTTAAGTGTTGCTACTCCCGTTTCTGTCTCTCTCCACATTAACGGTGCCACCATCAGCTCCACCTCACAGGCTCGCTGCCTATGGGTTCTCTTTGACTCCAACCTCTTCCTCGCTCCCTCATGTCCAGTCGATTGCCAAATCCTGCCTCTCCTATCTCAAAAACATGGCGTAGTCCCCATATCTGCCCCTACTTAACCATGAACACGGCTAAGGCACTGGTGCATGCCGTAGTTCTCCCTCGTCTTGACTACTGCAATCCACTTTTCAGTGGTATTATTATTCCCAACTTGCCCCGTTACAGTTTGAATGCGACGCAAGGCTCTTCTTCTTGTCCGCACGAACATCACCTGCCTCCCCCCTCTGTCAGTCCCTACATTGGCTTCCAGTAAGATATAGGACTCAATTTAAGATCCTGACACTTACTCACAAATTTCTACACAATGCTGCTCCTACCTACCTGTGACGGACAGCCTGGCACCCTGACTGGGTACCTCAGTCAATCGTTGCTTCCTAGTAATCCTTGAGTACCATAAGCACCACACCGGACACCATTAATTGGAAGGCATGGCCTGAGGTTGTGGGAGGGGCTATAGATCTATAAAATGGACTCCCCCCTTTCCCTACTTACCTTTGTCGGTCAGACGAATAGACTGTTCAAGGTCAGCATTTGCATGAGATCCACTTCCAGGTCATACACGACGCCATTTTGGTTTCACCTTTGCTCCATGAGGTCTCCTACTCCAAGCTGTGTCCAGGAATCCTGCAGCAGGGATTTCCGTTAATCCAGTGGCTTTCTCTCCGGTCAGCATCGCATTTGGTGTCTCAGGGACTCTCAAACCGTAAGTTGACCCACCTGTTGCGCCAGGATTAGTTCCCACGGCGTTCAACACAACACGGGTCCTCACTTTACGGTTTCCTTTCGTTTTGCACGGTTATTTCGTTACCTTATACTCACCTAGCTGTTTATGTAAAATCTGTTGGTTAAAATCTGTTTTGGTTAAAATCTGTTGGGTTAAAACTACAAACGAAATACAATTTTTCGCCTACACACTGACCCCTATCGGTCATTCGGTGTACTACAGGCTTCTCAGATATTATTGCATTTCATGTACAAACCAACGAACCACTGCATTTTCATCTAGACACTGACCCCTATCGGTCATTCCGTGTACTACAGGCATCTCAGACATTATTGCATTTCATGTACAAACCAACGAACCACTGCATTTGTGCCTACACACTGACCCCTATCGGTCATTCGGTGTACTACAGGCTTCTTAGATGTTTTTGCATTTCATGTACAAACCAATAAACCACTGCATTTTCACCTACACACTGACCCCTACTGGTCATTCAGTGTACTACAGGCTTCTCAGATATTATTGCATTTCATGTACAAACCAACGAACCACTGCATTTTCACCTAGACACTGACCCCTACCAGTCATTCGGTGTACTACAGGCTTCTTAGACGTTTTTGCATTTCATGTACAAACCAATAAACCACTGCATTTTCACCTACACACTGACCCCTACCTGTCATTCAGTGTACTACAGGCTTCTCAGACATTATTGCATTTCATGTACAAATCAACCAACCACTGCATTTGCGCCTACACACTGACCCCTGCCGGTCAATCGGTATACTACAGGCTTGTCAGACTTTATTTCACTTCATAAGCAAACAAACTACAGCATTTTCGCTTTTATACTGACTCCTATCTGTCAAACGGTATACTACAGGCTTTTCAGACATATGGTTATTCCCCTCATAACATTCCCACTATAATTATAATTACACAATAACACTTCCTTACAAATCATGCTTGCTATGATATAATCATTCCTGCATACTTGCCTACATAGGCATTTAGTTACATTTACTGACAATACGCATGCATTTACCCAAGAATGCACATACTATTTAAAGCACTATGCAGGATTCCAGAGTCTAATACGGAATATTTGCATGTTTGCACGCTTAAAATATAAGTCCTTCCAATTATGTATTTTCACTTATTAGGTTATTCAGCTGCCAGTCATGGTTCACTACACTCATGTTTCGGGGTACAGTTGTGTTCCATATCACACATGATATAACACTCCCGACAAGTTAATTTCCTTCAAACAGGGGCATTACAAGCATACAATAAACATTGGGACGGAGCACTTTGCTCTATTAAACTTGCATAACACACATATGGGTATACGCTTTTAAATGTCTATATTCAATTTTCATACATTGTTTTACCCGTCCGGGATACAGGTATTAATAACCTTTACGACCAGTAAGGGTATCTAATCATACTACCAGGTACACACACCTGCTCATGTGGTATATACATACATTTTCTGTTTCCCCCTGGGTATATCCTTAGCGTACTGGCAATTAGGGACTATAGGTTTCCAATAGATATTTTCCTTTCTTGGCATCTACGCCTGTCGTATAGTGGTCCCGCGAGGCCAACACCCCGCCTCAACGCTCGGAGGCAAACACCCATCGGGCCACTCGTGAGCTAGCCGCCTCGCATGGTATATAGAGAGGGCCTCACCTGTCACTCCCTTCCCCTTTTTTATGGTTACAGTCACCGAGAGGCCAACATCCTGCCACTACGTTTGGTGGCCACAAAAATCCCCTCGCGCCATTGCATAGATAGAGCCTCTCAAGCCACTTGGCAACTAGCAGGGCCTCACCTGTCACCAAACAAAGGTTTAATTGTTTCGCCATGCGGCTTTAGCTAGCAAGCCAGTACTAGCACACTGTGGGTTCATATAATAATGGCTATCTTCATGTTTTTTAGTATGTATCAAGCAGGTGGTAAGGATTTCTCTCTACCTAACACTCCAGCTAGAGTCAACACACTTTCACTTGGAGATGTTGCTAGTCCCACAGGACAATTTTGTCCCAACACAGCGGACGATCACGTTTCAGGCTCCAGGCTCTAGCACCTCTGGTAGTACGTAGAGAACTACCAGAGAAAAATTGGGTAGTCTCATTCTCTTTGGCAAATCCCAGATTTGCAACAATTTCCATGTTGGCACATGTAGTTTCAGTGCATGCAGACTGTTGTAGATATGTTCAGGGCCGGACTGGGAATTAAAAGCAGCCCTGGAAAAAAAATATTTACCAGCCCCATAATGCATCGCGCCAGCATAGTGTGCAGATAGAGAGTTAGAACAGATAACTTAAAATTAAAAAGTACTTCAACTTAAAAAGCGCACTCATAGGCTTCAAAATAAACAAAAGTGAAGATTTATTTTAAGCAGACGTGCCTTTGCATGTAATCAATGTTTCAGTCCAACTACCTTGACATATTAAGGAATGCTTGTTAATGGGACTGAAATGGTGAATGTATGTAGGGCACAACTGAAATTTTTTTATTTTGAAGTCCTGTGGGTGTGCTCTTCACTTTAAATATGTTATTGTGCTGGAGTATGCACCTAGCAACAAGACTGGGCCAATATCTGCTCATTACATATGGTACATATGAATGAAATTTCTCTGTGTATTATGCATTTATAAATGTACATTAATATGTGTAAATATAATAGAGATATAAAACTAATATACACATTAATATACATGTCATATACTAATGGCGGATCCAGAGCCTGAGCCTGAGCCTGAGCCTGAGAGGGGCACTTGTAGATTATTTAAAGAAATATTCCATGCACAATAACCACTACTCCTCTGTGTAGTGGTTATGGTGCCAGGAGCGTCGGCACCCCCTCCCAGAGTAAGTCGTCAAACCGTTTTAGAACAGTTTGACAACTTACCTAAGGAATCTCACTGGGGATATGGGGCTGTAGTAGGGTACTTAGGAGCAGTGGTGCAGTGTGTGAAGGTTCGGTAATGTGGATGGGCGGTGTGTAAAATGTGTATGGTGTGTGTTATTGTGTGTGTGTGGGGGCAGTGTGTGAATGTGTATGTGGTGTGTGTGTGGGGCGGTGTGTATGGGGCTAGAGCGAGCGTACCTGAGCATTCAACTTGAAGGATCCTGTGCTTGTACCCCAAAAAAAAACCTGCAAATTTTTTTAAAGGTTCTGTACTGCCTCGTCTACAAAACCCCCGCAACCCCCTTCCACAAATCCCCTGCTTATCCCCCCTTATAAAAACTCCTGTGCCAATACAAAACCCCCGCCCCCTTCTACAAAATCCCTGCAGCCCCACACACATTTACAGGCAGACAGTCACACACTCAGTTACAGGCAGACAGTCACACATACACATTTCCTCCGTGCGGCCAGTTTATCAGCTGTTTGCTTGAGTGAGCTGTACTGGCCGCACGGCACCCTAACTACCATGGGATACTGTGCGGCCACAGCTCACACAGCCCCCTCCAGCCAGGGCCGGTACAAGGATTTTTGCCGCCCTAGGCAAAAGTAAAGTTTGCCGCCCCCCATGTGACATCACAATGCCCCAACCATATGATTTGCCATGTTAACTAGCGCCAGTGCTGCAGTGCCGCCGTGTTTACATTAAAAGGCCTGCAGGGACAGGCTATAGACACCAGAACCACTACATTAAGCTGAAGTGGTTCTGGGGACTATAGTGTTTCTTTAATGTGAGGTAAATTAGAGCTTAGTGCCACGAATAATATACTAGATTACCTACTTACAACCAGATGAGGATGATGATGGGCTCTAGCTGCAGTCTGGCTTCACTGGTCTGGTGCAGAACAGTCTCTCTGCAGGCGGTTTGTAACTGTGGTCACAAAAATCAATGTTCTGGGAGAACGGGAAGCAGCTCCATTTTTTGGGGTCCTTTACACAGCTCAAGGTCTGGGTCCCAGGGTCCACCTTCATGTTCCACCAATGAGTTTGTTCACAGGGGGTGGAGTGTGTAAGGGATGTCCTGATATGTGTGTAAGGAATGCATTCTGTGATATTGTGTTTGTATGTGTAAGGGCTGCAAGGTGTGTTTCTGTGTATGTATGGGATGCATTGAATGTGTGTAATGAATGCATTGTGTGTTTCTGTGTGTGTAAGGGATGCATTGTGTGTAACGGTTGCATTGCTTGTGTATGTGTGTCTGTGTGTGTAATGCATTGTGTGTTTTTCTGTGTGCAAGAGGTGCATTGTGTGTATGTGATGAATGTCAATCTCTCCTCCCGCTCCAATTTCCTTCTCCTCCTCCCAATTTCTCTTTCTCACC
>OW240915.1:2164555-2189652 GCA_933207985.1 Pelobates cultripes
GATCATAGGGGGGACCCGGGCCTGTTCATCCATATAAAATGTAACCCTGTACCCTTTTCCCATCCCTGGGCGCCGAGCCCCAAATTTCACCCCCCCCGTATGTACTGTGTACTCATGCGTGTCCCTGTGTCCTGTTAATATCTCCAAGAGCGGGAGATGGTTATCTGTTCCCCAGTGTGTCCCGTCCAGTTACTGGGGAAATGGGCTGACCTATTCTAACAAAAGGGGATAACCAGCCAGGTTACCCAGGTCTCGCTACATGTGCCTTAGGCTGGCCACAATAAAAGGCCACTCTAAAATGTGCAGTTTTACTGCATTGGGTGGGTCGGGGGGGGGGGGTCCAAAAACCAGTATCTGGTGTGACCACTATTTGCCTCACACATAGCAACACATCTCCTTCGCATAGAGTTGATCAGGTTGTTTATTGTGGCCTGTGGAATGTTGGTTTACACCTCTTCAATGGCTGTGCGAAGTTGCTGAATATTGGCAGGACCTGGAACACGCTGTCGTATACGCCGATCCAGAGCATCGCAAACATGCTCAATGGGTGACATGTACGGTAAGTATGCTGGCCATGCAAGAACTGGGATGTTTTTAGCTTCCAGGAATTGTGTACAGATCCTTGCAACATGGGGGCGTGCATTATCATGCTGCAACATGAGGTGATGGTCGTGGATGAATGGCACAACAATGGGCCTCAGGATCTCGTCACGGTATCTCATGCAGATGAGCTTCCCTGGGATTGTTTCTGACAGTTTGTGCAAAAATTCTTTGGTTATGCAAACCGATTGTTGCAGCAGCTTGCCAGGTGGCTGGTCTCAGACGATCTTGGAGGTGGAGATGCTGGATGTGGAGGTCCTGGGCTGGTGTGGTTACACGTGGTCTGCGGTTGTGAGGCTGGTTGGGTGTACTGCCAAATTCTCTGAAACTCCTTTGGAGACAGCTCACGGGCAACAGCTCTGGTGGACATTCCTGCAGTCAGCATGCCAATTGCACGCTCCCTCAAAACTTGCGACATCTGTGACATTGTGCTGTGTGATAAAACTGTACATTTTAGAGTGACCTCTTATTGTGGCCAGCCTAAGGAACACCTGTGCAATAATCATGCTGTCTAATCAGCATCTCGATATGCCACACCTGTGAGGTGGATGGATTATCTCGGCAAAGGAGAAGTGCTCACTAACACAGATTTAGACAGATTTGTGAACAATATTTGAGAGAAATAGGTCTTTTGTGTACATAAAAAAAGTCTTAGATCTTTGAGTTCAGCTCATGAAAAATGGGTGTAAAAAGTGTTGCGTTTAGAATTTTGTTCAGTGTATAAACATATTTTATAACACTATTATAATAGGTAGTTATTATTTATCCCTGGCAGGCTGTGTTTGGTGATGTCACACTGTTATAATATATTATTATTATTTATCCCTGGCAGGCTGTGTTTGGTGATGTCACACTGTTATAATATATTATTATTATTTATCCCTGACAGGCTGTGTTTGGTGATGTCACACTGTTATAATATATTATTATTATTTATCCCTGGCAGGCTGTGTTTGGTGATGTCACACTGTTATAATATATTATTATTATTATTTATCCCTGGCAGGCTGCTGGTGATGTCACACTTTCGTTTTCTGATGAGGAGTGGGCGGGACTTGCTGCCTGGCAGAAACAGCTCTACATAACTGTTATGAAAGATACAGTGGAACTCTTTTGTTCATTGGGTGAGTCTGTACTAAATGAGGGTAATTTCTTCAAGGCTTCTGTGACAAAGTGCCCTTCGCCACTTATTCTTGGAGAGGCCTGCTTGCCAGCCTCTTGCCTTGTGACTATAGCCAGTTAAAAACCTATTTGGGCTTATTGACTTTTAAAAGACTGTTTCTGGCCCTTTAAATACTATGGGAAAGGATCTGCACTTTTAAAGTGGCACTTTGGATGCAGCCGAAGAAGTAGTCGAAGTGGCCGCCATTCGACAAACGAACACGTGGCAGCGGCCATTTTAATTTAGTCGAGTGTTGTGCCGCCGAGTTCATGGAACTAAAATCGGATACTCGACGGCACGAACACCGCTGAAGTTTTACCTTCTCTGGAACTCTCACACTTTAAATTCAGTCAAACGGTGTTCGACAATACGAATGCCACATTAACATTGCAGATTTGCACGAACAGCCCCGTTCATGCATTCGAACGGTTTTTGAACTGTGGTGAATGGACCGGCTGCACAGCCAAAATCCATGGAACTGTTTTGGGCATGAAAATGTGTGTGCGTGCAGTCGGTCAAAATGGGACATCCAGCTATCTTCCAAACCACTGGACCAATTTGCATGATTTTTGAGTATGTTTGTTCCCTAATTATGCTGGTTCAGAAAATGTGATGCGAATGTGAGGTATAATTTTAGAGTTATAGAAATTGCATAAAAAGTATATTTTTTCGCTTGGAGATAATTGAGCTGATACAGTAATTAGCCCAATTATCAGTAATTTACTGTAATGAATGGGAGTGTTTAACCTTGTGTCTATAAATGATTGGTTGTTGAGTTTGTGTTTTCAGTGCCCAACAAGGTCCACGTGGGTGGTAACCTTGTGGGGAAATGTGTATATAAGAAGCAATAAAGCCTCAGTGCATTCTGTTCCTGTTTGACCCTCAACACGTAGTCTTGTCTCGTGATTGGAGGGTGTGGCGGAACCAGCCTCGCCACTGGGCACTGGAGAAGACTGATTGCCGGCCTCCTGCCCTGTGACTATGGCCCCATGTTGAAAGGATGGATTTTCCCCTGCAAAGACCCAAAAGCTGGGTCTTTCGGTACTTTCCCTATGTGAGCAATGTTACCCAGATAGCTATGCCATGGAGCCCATTTGTATAATGAAAGACTATGTGAAAGACTTTGGCTCCATGGCAATTGAACTGTATGTGTGTGCTCTGAGCGCCATTCAGTAATAATGTGTGCTCAGATCTGAGCTATCTGGGGATATGTTGAATGTACCTGTTTTGTGCAATGGCTGCACAGTTATATGTTTTTATGTGTTTTATTGTCATTTGCTGCCATGTGTTCAATGGAGTTTTGCCTCTGTCCTTGGAGATAATTGGATTACTTCACAATTATCTCCAGGATAGAAGACTATGTGGAACTGGTTTTGGGCAGAAAAGCCATGCTTCATTTGGTCACAAAGGACTTTGATCTATCTTTTGAACCAATGGACCAATTTGGATGAACTCACTGTGGGTAACGTCAGTATCTGCACAGTCCCATTGCATGAATAACATGCTAAGGGGGAGGCCTCTCTGAATGGCCATCCATGCTAAGTCCTTGTGTCTATTGGTTAGACTACCAGATGTCATGTTCCTCCATGCAGTCTTTGCTGTGCCAGTGGGCAGCCTTGGACTAGAAAGTGGAGTGTTTTGAGCTCTGATACGTTTGTGGATCCCCTTAAAGGTTTAACTTCTTCCAGATGGTGTTCCCTCACAACTTTCTCACTTCCAGGTAAGATCACAGAGTGTCCCAGTTGTGAAGGATAGAGCTGTTCCACTTTTCCCAGCCTAACCCTCCCCAGGTGGGCAGGAGGAAAAAACAGGACTTGGGGGTGTTGATCTTGTCTGAGGTGTGTGGTTCCTTGTACATCTTGGACCCTCAGCTAAAGTAAAAAAGTGCCCTTCTGATGACTCTGCAAACAGAAACTATAGGAGGCCATACCTGGGCAATGAACTGCATAACAAGAATCTCATGCCGCAGCACCAGTTTCTTTCCATCGATGATAAAATCTCTGAGTTTCCACAATCTGAACTTCTGGTTCATTTTTGCCAGTCTCGAGCGAGCAAGTATTTTTGGGTTGAAGGGTGTGTTGTTGGGGTGAGGGGATATTTTTTTTTTGGGGGGAGGGGGGGTTTGTTGTTGAGTGAGGGGTCTGTTTTTTGTGTCAGAGCATGTTGGGGTGAGGGGTGTGTTTTTAAGGTGAGGGTTTGTTGTTGGGATGGAGTGTTTTTGAGGTGAGGGGGTGCTTTTGTAGTGAGAGAGTGTGTTTTTGGGGTGTGGGTTGTATGTGGGATGTGTGGGTGTTTTGGGGTTTAAGGGTGTGCTGTGGGATGGAGTATTTTTAGGGTGAGGGATTTTTTTGGGTGAGGGGTGTGGTTTTGGGGTGAGTGTGTTGTTGGGCTGAGCGATGTAATTTTGAGGGGAGGTGATGTTGGGGGGAGGGGTGTGTTTTTTAGATGAGGGGTGTATGTGGGGTGAGTGTTTTGGAGTTAAATGGTATATTGAGGTGAGGGAGTGTTTTTGTGTTGAAGGTTGTGTTGTTGGGTTAGGGATATGTTTTGGACAGAGTGTGCTTTGAGGTGAGGATGTATTTTTGAGGTGAGTGGGTGTTGTTGGGGTGAGGGGGTGTTTTTGGGGTGAGTGTGCTATTGGGATAAGGGGTGTATTTTTAAGGGAAGGAGTGGGGTGAGGGGTGTAATTTTAAGGGGAGGGGTATTTATATCATGAGCAGTATATTTGTGGGGTGAGGGACGTAATTTTAAGGGGAGGGGGTATTTTTATCATGAGCAGTGTATTTGTGGGGTGAGGGGTGTAATTTTAAGGGGAGGGGTGTATTTTTATCATGAGCATTTTTATTAGTCCCTATTAGGCACTCTATCAGGATGAGACCTTTATTAGTGTCCAAACACAGACTAACAACCATATATATACAATAAAGCACCCATGCATTCCCCCTAAAAAAAAAACATTGTTGTTGGGGTCAGTGGTGTATCCTGGTTTTGTGCTGCCCTAGGCAGGACAAAACTCAGGCGCCCCCTCCCCCCGCGCCACCCCCACCCAACCCTTCCCCCCGCCCCACCTTCTAAATACACACACACACACAGTCAGACACAAACACACACACACAGTCAGACACAGACAAACACAGTCAGACACAAACACACACAGTCAGAGACACACACAGTCAGACACAAACACACACACACAGTCAGACACACACACACACAGTCAGACACACAGACACACACACACAAACACACACACAAACACACAGTCAGACACATACACACACACACAGTCAGACACATACAGACACAAACACAGTCAGACACAAACACACACACAGTCAGACACAAACACACACACATACAGTCAGACACACACACACACACACACACACTCACAAACACAGACACAAACACACACAGTCAGACACACACACACACACACATTACCTTTTTTTTTAATTTAAATCCCCCCCCAACCTCCTTACCTTTGGGAGTGCTTGGGGAGGTCTCTCTCCCTGGTGGTCCAGTGGCTGCCGGTCGGGCGGGCGGCTGGCGAGGGAGCACTTCCCCTGAGCTGACTGCTCAGCTCCCTCGCGCGCCGGCTGCAGAGTGAGGCTGGGAGCCGGAAGATGACGTCAAAAAACGCCGCCCCCCAAATGCCCAGGGCAAATGCCTAGTTAGCCTTGCGGCTAACTGACATCCCGAGCGGGCGGCACTGGCGGGCGGGCTGCTGGCGAGGGAGCACTTCCTATCAGCTCATAGGAAGTGCTCCCTCGCCAGCAGCCCACCCGCCAGTGCCGCCCGCTCGGGATGTCAGTTAGCCGCAAGGCTAACTAGGCATTTGCCCTGGGCATTTGGGGGGCGGCGTTTTTTGCCGCCCCCTGGAAAATGCCACCCAAGGCAAATGCCTTGTTTGCCTCGCGGCTAATACGCCCCTGGTTAGGGTGATGGATGTTGTGGCAGACCGTCTGGCACCCCGACTGGGTGCCTCCGCCAATCGATGCTTCTTAGTGCTCACCGAGTACTTCCAAGCACTTCACCAGACACCATAACCACCATCATCCCTGCAGCCAGTGTTACAGCTTGGTTGGGGTCTTGCTGTTCTCCACCCACCCTGGACCCAAGACCGGGATCCAGCTTCCAGTGGGTAGACCTCTTCTACTCCAGAGTGTATAGCAGGATAGCTCTTACAAGAGCTAGTGATTATAATGCAAAGGAGTATAGTAATTCTAGCAATCCCCAGAGTGAATATAGCTGTTCCCTCCACATATGAGACGAGGCTCTATGTTGAGGGTAAAGGAGAACGGGTTTAATGGGAACCACTTGCAGCCTTATATGCAACTCCCCATGCAAGGGGTTTCCGAATACATATTCCAGGGGAATTCCCCTCTGGACCTGAGAGGAGACTACAGTAAAACATATACAGAATTACATTGGCTCTCAGGTCCAGGACACTCCCATACAAAACAGGGTAATCCCTCCCCTGTGCCTGAGAGATCATGGAGTTAGGAACTGTACTAAACTCAATTATCTCCAGGCACAGAAAACATACATTTTAACAACATACCAAAAGTACCCCCAAAACACATGGAAACCCCACAAATGTCACATCCCCGAATAGCCCGATCTGGCGGACCAACATATCCAAAAATCACCCAGTTCGGTTCAGGGGTTCGGGATTTTCATCAAAGTCATAATTTTGACCGACCGTGCACATGGTCCTATGCCCAAAACAGTTCCAGGGAATCAGGGCTAACGGTCAGTCTCTCATTCTGGAGTACTCAAGTACATAAACCACATGAACGGATCCTTTTAAAGTGCATTGGGCAAGGTATATTGCAGGGCCCATAGACCTGAGGCAGGATGCTGGCAAGCAGGCTCCTCCAGGAGCCTGTGGCCAGGTTCTGTCCACCATAGATATGTTTTTAGGGTGATTTGTTGGCGTGAGGGGTTCATTTTAGATGTGAAGGGGTGTAGTTGTGGTGAGGGGTGTGTTTTTGTGGTGAGGGGTTGTTGGGGTGATGGATGTGTTTTTGGGGTGATAGTTAAGTGTTCTTGCATAGCAAGACCACTTAATGTTATCTCACATATATATGATTCTTATTCTTATTATAGCCAAATTTGCCACCCTAACTCCTCCCACAGTTTTTACACTACATAGACAGAAATATACCGAAACGTGCGGATTGTTTCCGATTGGATTGCTATTACTTTGTAGAACGTTTCGCTGAATGGTTCACGGAATATCGTCGTTCTTGTGGTGAAATTGGTCATTGGTCATTCATTGAAACTCCACTCCAGCCAGCTCAAATTTGAAGGGCAATTTCTAAACTGCGACTGTGCCTTCATTTCTAATACTTCAGAGACATACTATGCATCAAATGTAGGTCTGGGTCTTGTGATTCTCACAATATAAAGCTCTTCGCTGTAGAATTTATAGTTTTTAAAATACGACCGTTTGAAGATGGCAACCGCCAAAATACTCTGACCTGTGCCAGGCTGCAGCAGCAAGTGATGTCATAGACAGGGCCTTTTGAACACCTGCTAATGTTTTTATAAATGTATGTTTTAATGTAACTGTGAAGCACTTTGGGCAACAACGTTGCAATTAAATGTGCTATATAAATAAATAAAAGTTGAAATGCATTTCTCACTCTATCAAGCTTGCCATGTGCACTTTTTAAATTCGATCAATCAATTGGTTAGTGTAATGTTTACTATCTTTACTCACTCCAAACACTCCGCATAGTTACTCTGCCCAGTCCAACCTTTCCACAGTTACTCCAGCCACTCCAACCACACAACAGTTACTCCAGCCACTGGTGGGAGCAAGAATACTTCACACAAATTTCCCCAGAAATTTTAGCTTTTCTAGTTTGTTGTTATAGTGAGGGTTGTATTTAAGATGTGAAGGGGTGTGGTTGTGGTGAGGGTTGTGTTTTTGTGGTGAGAGTATGGTGTTGGGTAGTGATGCACCGAACGGATCGCTGGCGAATAGTTCCTGGCGAACATAGCATGTTCGTGTTCGCCACGGCGGGCGAACATATGCGCGGTTCGATCCGCCCCCTATTCGTCATCATTGAGTAAACTTTGACCCTGTACCTCACAGTCAGCAGACACATTCCAGCCAATCAGCAGCACACCCTCCCTAGCAGACCCTCCCACCTACTGGAAGGCATCCATTTTACATTCATTCTCAAGCTGCATGCTTAGTGAGAGGAGGGAAAGTGTGGCTGCTGTTGATTAGATAGGGAAATGCATAGCTAGGTTAGGGTATACAGTGTCCACTACAGTCCTGAAGGACTCAACTGATCTCTGCTGTAAGGACAGCACCCCAAAAAGCCCTTTTTAGGGCTAGAACATCAGTCTGCTGTTTTTTTTTTTTTTTCTGTGTAATGTAATTGCAGTTAGTTCTCTGCCAGCTTCTGTGTCAGGCTCACAGTGGATACTGTGCCCAGTGCCACCACTCACTCACTGGTGTCACAATAGTTTGCATTTAAAAACAAAAAACTTTTTTCACTGTTATAGTTTGAATAGCAGTTAGTTGTCTGCCAGCTTCTGTGTCAGGCTCACAGTGGATAATGTGCCCAGTGCCACCACTCATTCACTGGTGTCACAATAGCTTGCATTTAAAAACAAAAAACTTTTTTCACGGTTATAGATTGAATAGCAGTTAGTTGTCTCAAAGCGGGTGTGTCAGCCCTACAGCGTGTACTCTGCCAACCTCTGCCAGTTCACAGTGCCACTCATATCTGGTGTCACAGTAGCTTGCACACATAGTACCACTAATCGAAAAAAAAATGACAGGCAGAGGCAGACCACCCCGCAGGGGCCGTCGTGGTCGTGGTGCTGTGATTCCCTTTTGCCCTAGAATAATGCCCAGTTTTCAGAGGCCAGGTACCCTGAACTTGAAAAGTTCTGAGGACATAGTTCACTGGCTAACACAGGACACCCAATCTTCTACAGCTTCCGCTCGGAACCTTGACGCAACATTCTCCTCCAGCTTAGCTTCAGGCACCTCTCAAGATACCACTCACCCGCCTGCCGCCACCACCAACACTAGTACCACAGCCGCTTCACTTGGTATGTCAGAGGAGTTATTTACACATCCGTTTGAAGAAATGAGTGATGCACAACCATTATTGACAGAGGATGTAGATAACAGGGATATGTCTCAATCAGGCAGCATTACACATGTACGGTGTGATGATGATGATGTTGTACCCGCTGCTGCTTCCTTTGCTGAGTTGTCAGATACAAGTGAAGTGGTTGATGATGACGATGCGTCCATGGATGTCACGTGGGTGCCCGCTCGTCAAGAAGAAGAACAGGGCTAAAGTTCAGATGGGGAGACAGGGAGGAGGAGGAGACGAGTTGGAAGCAGGGGGAGGTCGTCGCAAGGAGCTAGTGGCACAGTCAGACAGCATGCATCAGCACCCAGGGTCAGCCCGACAGCATGCCAATCAACGCATGCTGTGTCCACCACCAGAATGCCGTCATTGCAGAGCTCAGCAGTGTGGCATTTTTGTGTGTGTCTGCCTTTGACAACAGCGATGCAATTTGCAACCTGTGCCAAAAGAAACTGAGTCGTGGGAAGTCCAACACCCACCTAGGTACAACTGCTTTGCGTAGGCACATGATCGCACATCACAAACGCCTATGGGATCAACACATGAGTACAAGCAGCACACAAACTCAAAGCCACCATCCTCCTCCTGGTCCAGCATCTTCAGCCACGCCAACCACTGCTGTCCTCCTTGCCCCCTCTCAACCAACCGCCACTCCGTCTCTCGCCTTGAGCAGTTCCTGCTCATCTGCCCACAGTCAGGTGTCTGTCAAGGACATGTTTGAGAGTAAGAAGCCAATGTCAGAAAGTCACCCCTTGCCCGGCGTCTGACAGCTGGCTTGTCTGTACTATTAGCCCGCCAGCTTTTACCATACAAGCTGGTGGAGTCTGAGGCGTTCAAAACATTTGTAGCTATTGGAACACCACAGTGGAAGGTACCCGGACGAAATTTATTTTCACAAAAGGCAATCCCCAACTTGTACTCGATTGTGCAAAAGGAAGTAATGGCATGTCTGGCTCACAGTGTTGGGGCAAGGGTCTATCTGACCACTGATACCTGGTCTGCAAAGCATGGTCAGGGCAGGTATATCACCTACACTGCGCATTGGGTAAACCTGCTGACGGCTGCCAAGCATGGAATGCTGCCACCTCCTCTACTCCTCCTACTCCATCCTCTTCCATAACCTCCTCGGCTGAGTCCTCTTCTGCTGCTGCGTCTTGCTCCACATCAACGGCACCCCCCAGCTCCCCAGGTACTATTCCACATCCCGGATATGGCAGTGTCACGCCGTCTTGGGTTTGACTTGCTTGAAAGCAGAGAGTCACACCGCACAAGCACTCCTGTCCGCCCTGAACGCACAGGTGGAAAAGTCGCTGACTGCGCAGCAACTGGAGATCGGCAAAGTGGTTTGTGACAACGGAACAAATTTGTTGGCGGCATTGAAGTTGGGCAAGTTGACACATGTGCCGTGCATGGCACATGTGTGTAATCTGATCGTACAATGCTTTGTGCTTAAGTACACAGGCTTACAGGACGTCCTGAAGCAGGCCAGGAAGGTGTGTAGCCATTTCAGGTGTTCCTACACAGCCATGGCGCACTTTGCTGATATCCAGCGGCGAAACAACATGCCAGTGAGGCGCTTGATTTGCGACAGCCCGACACGGAATTCAACACTCCTAATGTTCGTCCGCCTGCTCCAACAAGAAAAAGCCATTAATGAATATTTGTATGACCGGGGTGCTAGGACAGCCTCTGGGGAGCTGTAGGCTTATGCGTCCTTTTGAGGAGGTGACAAACCTAGTCAGTCGCACCGAAGGCACCATCAGCGACATCATACCATTTGTTTTCTTCCTGGAGCGTGCCCTGCGAAGAGTGCTGGATCAGGCCGTAGATGAGCATGAAGAGGAAGAGGAAGAGTTGTGGTAACCATCACCACCAGAACCAGCCTTATCAGCATCGCTTGCTGGACCTGAGGCAACGCTGGAAGAGGATTGTGAGGAAGAGGAGTCAGAGGAGGAATGTGGCTTTGAGGAGGAGGAGGAAGACCAACCACAACAGGCATCCCAGGGTGCTCGTTGTCACCTATCTGGTACCCGTGGTGTTGTACGTGGCTGGGGGGAAGAACATACCTTCATTGAGATCACTGAGGAGGAGGAACGGAAATGAGTAGCTCGGCATCCAACCTTGTGCAAATGGGGTCTTTCATGCTGGCGTGCCTGTTGAGGGACCCTCGTATAAAAAGGCTGAAGGAGAACGACCTGTACTGGGTGTCCACGCTACTAGACCCCCGGTATAAGCAGAAAGTGGCTGAAATGTTACCAAATTACAACAAGTCGGAAAGGATGCAGCATTTAGAAAATAAATTAAAAAGTATGCTTTACACAGCGTATAAGGGTGATGTCACAGCACAACGGGAATCTAACAGGGGAAGAGGTGAAAGTAATCCTCCTCCTCCCACGACCACGCCGGCAAGGACAGGACGCTTTACAGACGTGTTGTTGATGGAGGACATGAGGAGCTTTTTAAGTCCTACGAATCGCCACAGCCCTTCGGGATCCACCCTCAGAGAACGACTCAACCGACAGGTAGCAGAATACCTCGCCTTAACTGCAGATATCGACATTCTGAGGAGCGATGAACCCCTTCACTACTGGGTGTGCAGGCTTGACCTGTGGCCTGAGCTATCCCAATTTGAGATAGAACTTCTGGCCTTCCCCGCTTCAAATGTCCTGTCAGAAAGGACCTTCAGTGCAGCAGGAGGTATTGTCACTGAGAAGAGAAGTCGCCAAGGTCAAAAAAGTCTTGATTACCTCACCTTTATTAAGATGAATGAGGGATGGATCTCGAAGGGACTGACAGTGGGCGATACATCCGACTAAAAAAGGCCTGATGAGATGAGCTGCCTTGGGCTAAAAATGGTCCACCCGCTGCTGTATTTTAGCTCTGAATGCCGGTTGACTTGCGTGACTTATCCGCCACCAACTAGGGTTCAAGCCGCAATGTTTTAGGGCAGTGATTCCCAACCTTTTTATCGCCGCGGGCCGATAAACGTTTGATCCACGTACCGGTCCACGCCCCGGGGGTTGGGGAACACTGTTTTAGGGCACTTTCTGTCTGGGAAACAAACATCAATTCTTCTGGCTGCTGCTACAGCAGCTGCAACAATACCTAATTTTTCAGGCATGTGTACATGCCTAATTTTTCGGGCCTCTGGTGCTGCACTGTGGTTTCAAAAACCAAACCAAAAAAAAGGCACATAACAGGGATTAAACTGATAAGAATAATACTACTTAACACACCTTATAATAACGCAGAGAGAGGCAACGCAGAGAGAGGAGTCTGAAGAAGAGGAGTCAGAGGAGGAAGGTGGCTTCGAGGACGTGGAAGACCAAACACACCAGGCGTCCCAGGGGGCTTGTTGTAACCTTTCGGGGACCCTTGGTGTTGTCCGTGGCTGGGTGGAGGGAGAGACCTTCAATGACATCAGTGAGGACAAGGAACGGGACATGGCTAGCTTGGTATCCAACCTTGTGCAAATGGGGAGTTTGCGGTTGTGCAAATGGACTGTTTGCGGTGCGTTAAACGGGGAGTTTGGTCTGTCACTGTGAAGCGGGCGTAACCCTTACACTACCTGATCGATACAACATCATACATTAGGTCCCCCCCCTCATTTTTTTTATGGCCCCCACCCACCGCTCATGGGTGGGGGCGGGCGGGAGGACAGTAGGTCCCCCCCATTGAGATTTATGGCCCCCACCCACCGTGCAGGGGTGGGGGCCGGGGGGGGAGGACAGTAGGTCCCCCCTTATCCTTATTTACTGAATATTCCCTGTATAACAATGTTTGGCATTTAGTGAATATTCCCTATTCTGCTCTGTGTCAGTGTGTATCAGGGATCCTTAGGATAGGTGTCAATCCATATCTGCCAAGTGACCCTATGTAGGGGGAACAGTCTCTTTTCTGCTCTCTGTCAGTGTGTATCATGGTCTCTGAGGACAGGTGTCAATTCATATCTGCCAAGTGACCCTATGTAGGGGGAACAGTCTCTATTCTGCTCTGTGTCAGTGTGTATCATGGTCTCTGAGGACAGCTGTCAATCCATATCTGCGAAGTGACCCTATGTAGGAGAACAGTCTCTATTCTGCTCTGTGTCAGTGTGTATCATGGTCTCTGAGGACAGGTGTCAATCCATATCTGCCAAGTGACCCTATGTAGGGGAAACAGTCTCTATTCTACTCTGTGTCAGTGTGTATCATGATCTCTGAGGACAGGTGTCAATCCATATCTGCCAAGTGACCCTATGTAGGAGGAACAGTCTCTATTCTGCTCTGTGTCAGTGTGTATCAGGGGCTCTGAGGACAGGTGTCAATCCATATCTGCCAAGTGACCATATGTAGGAGGAACAGTCTCTATTCTGCTCTGTGTCAGTGTGTATCATTGTCTCTGAGGACAGGTGTCAATCCATATCTGCCAAGTGACCCTATGTAGGAGGAACAGTCTCTATTCTGCTCTGTGTCAGTGTGTATCAGGGGCTCTGAGGACAGGTGTCAATCCATATCTGCCAAGTGGCCTTATGTAGGAGAACAGTCTCTATTCTGCTCTGTGTCAGTGTGTATCATGGTCTCTGAGGACAGGTGTCAATCCATATCTGCCAAGTGACCCTATGTAGAGTGAACAGTCTCTATTCTGCTCTGTGTCAGTGTGTATCATGGTCTCTGAGTACAGGTGTCAATCCATATCTGCCAAGTGACCCTATGTAGGAGGAACAGTCTCTATTCTGCTCTGTGTCAGTGTGTATCAGGGGCTCTGAGGACAGGTGTCAATCCATATCTGCTAAGTGACCCTATGTAGGGGGAACAGTCTCTATTCTGCTCTGTGTCAGTGTGTATCATGGTCTCTGAGGACAGGTGTCAATCCATATCTGCCAAGTGACCCTATGTAGGAGGAACAGTCTCTATTCTGCTCTGTGTCAGTGTGTAACATGGTGTCTGAGGACAGGTGTCAATCCATATCTGCCAAGTGACCCTATGTAGGAGGAACAGTCTCTATTCTGCTCTGTGTCAGTGTGTATCAGGGGCTCTGAGGACAGGTGTCAATCCATATCTGCCAAGTGACCCTATGTAGGGAGAACAGTCTCTATTCTGCTCTGTGTCAGTGTGTATCATGGTCTCTGAGGACAGGTGTCAATCCATATCTGCCAAGTGACCCTATGTAGGAGGAACAGTCTCTATTCTGCTCTGTGTCAGTGTATCAGGGGCTCTGAGGACAGGTGTCAATCCATATCTGCCAAGTGACCCTATGTAGGAGGAACAGTCTCTATTCTGCTCAGTGTCAGTGTGTATCATGTTCTCTGAGGACAGGTGTCAATCCATATCTGCCAAGTGACCCTATGTAGGGGAAACAGTCTCTATCCTGCTCTGTGTCAGTGTGTATCATGGTCTCTGAGGACAGGTGTCAATCCATATCTGCCAAGTGACCCTATGTAGGAGGAATAGTCTCTATTCTGCTCTGTGTCAGTGTGTATCAGGGGCTCTGGGGACAGGTGTCAATCCATATCTGCCAAGTGACCCTATGTAGGAGGAACAGTGTCTATTCTGCTCTGTGTCAGTGTGTATCATGGTCTCTGAGGACAGGTGTTAATCCATATCTGCCAAGTGACCCTATGTAGGAGAACAGTCTCTATTCTGCTCTGTGTCAGTGTGTATAATGGTCTCTGAGGACAGGTGTCAATCCATATCTGCCAAGTGACCCTATGTAGGAGGAACAGTCCCTATTCTGCTCTGTGTCAGTGTGTATCAGGGATCCTTAGGACAGGTGTCAATCCATATCTGCCAAGTGACCCCATGTAGGGGGAACAGTCCCTATTCTGCTCTGTGTCAGTGTGTATCAGGGATCCTTAGGACAGGTGTCAATCCATATCTGCCAAGTGACCCTATGTAGGAGGAACAGCCCCTATTCTGCTCTGTGTCAGTGTGTATCAGGGATCCCTAGGACAGGTGTCAACCCATATCTGCCAAGTGACCCAATGTAGGGGGAACAGTCTCTATTCTGCTCTGTGTCAGTGTGTATCATGGTCTCTGAGGACAGTTGTCAATCCATACCTGCCAAGTGACCCTATGTAGGGGGAACAGTCCCTATTCTGCTCTGTGTCAATATGTCATATGTCAGGTATCAATCCATATCCATTGTGATTTAGGAATGGTAGGTGATTTCTGCCCTTTATGGATTAAGACCAGACTCTGCATCAACTGTGTAATTTTCCATGGGAGTTTTGCCATGGATCCCCCTCTGGCATGCCACAGTCCAGGTGTTAGTCCCCTTGAAAAACTTATCCATCACTATTGTGGACAGAAAGAGTCCCTGTGTGTTTTAAAATTCGCCTGCCCATTGAAGTCTATGGCGGTTCGCCCGGTTCGCCGGTTCGCGAACATTTGCGGAAGTTTCGTGTTCGCGACATCACTAGTGTTAGGGTGAGGGGTGTATTTCTGAGGTGAGGGAGTCTTTTTTGAGTGATAGAGTCTTTTTGGCTCAAAGGGTGTGTTCTTGAGGTGAGGGGTGTTTTTGAGCTAAAGGGTTTTGTTTGGTAAGAGGGGTGTGTGACGGTCCAACCCTCTCTGACCGTCTTGGGTTCCCTTTCTCCCAGTAGTTAGTGAATAATCCTTCCAGGCAGAGTGTAGACACAGGCATAGCATAACCTCTCTCACATGAGCCGAGGCTTAATGCTGCGTAGAGATCTGTTTAATGCCACACAAAGCAACAGCACTCATGCAGTAAAACCACTCCTGCTCTGAGGAAAACAAACTGACAGTAAAAAGGGTCAGACAGAGTTTGAAAATATGACAGGTATTAAGGGTTTAAACTGGTGATCTAAGAGGGGGGGGAGAACAAAACAGTCAAACTAAGTCCATAAAACGGGGGAGGGGGGGTTTCACACTGCTCCCCCCTTGCGGACAGCTCTGGCAGAGTTGGACCCTTTTCGGATTGACTTGGGGCTGTCCAGGTAATCCTTGTGAAATTTAGGCCGCTAATTCAGTTTGTCCATCCGCGTTCCCATTCATTTTGCCAGGTCGGTAGTGGATGGTGAAGTCATATGGTTGTAATACGAGGCTCCACCGTAGAAGTTGGGCATTATCCCCTGCAACCCTATTGAGCCAGACGAGAGGATTGTGATCCATGATGAGGGTGAACGGCTGGCCATATAAGTAGGGTGTTAGTTTCTTCAATGCCCACACTAAAGCTGGGCATTCTTTTTCAATGGCCGCATAGCTGACCTCCCTGGGCAACAATTTTCGGCTCAAATAGGCTACAGGGTGCTCCCCCCTGTCTTCTCCGACAGGGCTAAAGACTGCCCCCAGTCCAAACATTGAAGCATCTGTGTGTACAATGAAACGTTTGTGAGGATCGGGGCAGCGAGAACAGGTGCGTTTATAAGAGCTTGCTTCAATGCTTGAAAGGCTGCCTCGCACTCCAGGGACCACAGGACCTTGTGGGGTAAGTTCTTTTTTGTCAAGTCCGTCAGGGGTTTGGCCAGGGCAGTATAGTCAGGGCAAAGCGTCTGTAGTAGCCGGCTGTCCCTAAGAAAGCCATAACTTGCGTCTTGGTACGAGGGGTGGGCCAGTTGGCAACAGCCTCAATCTTAGCGGGCTCCGGCCGTTGTTTTCCGCATCCTACCCAGTGGCCCAAGTACTGCACCTCTGCCATACCAATGTGACACTTGTCAGGCTTCAAGGTCAAGCCGGCTGCCTGGATTCTATCCAGTACCGTCCCTACATGTTCTAAGTAGGCCTCCCAGGTTTCACTAAAAATCGCTATGTCGTCCAGATATACGCACGCATAATCCTGGAGACCATTTAGGAGGCGATCTACCATCCGTTGGAAAGTGGCTCGGGCATTCTTCATCCCGAACGGCATAACTCGGAACTGGTATAAGCCGAACGGGGTGACGAAGGCCGATTTCGGAATGGCGTCCTCGGATAGGTGAATTTGCCAGTAGCCCTTTGTGGCGAAACCGGCCTCGCCACGTGTCCTTGGAGGGGGCTGCTTGCCCGCCTCTTGCCTTTGGACTATGGACCAGACTTTATGTGAATGTGTTAACCCAGATAGCTATGCCATGGAGCCCATTCGTGTAGTTAAAGACTTTGGCTCCATGGCAATTGAACTGTGTGAATAGGATCTGAGCGCTATTCGGTAGTTTTGTGTGCTCAGATCCCAGCTATCTGTGTGTTATGTGTAAAAGGTGACTTTATGTATTTTAAAGTTTTTTGTGTCTTTTTGCAACCATGTGCTTAATGGAGTCTTGTGTCTGTCCTGGTAGATAATTGAATTACTTATCTCCAGGATAGAAGACTCTGAAACTGGTTTGGGCCAGAAAGCCATGCTTCATTTAGTCACAAAGGACTTTTTACTAACTTTTGAACCCCTTGTCTGATTTGTGCCATTTTTGAATATGTTGTTCCCCTGAATGGATTGATTGAGAATATGTAATTTTATGTGAATGTGATGTATGGTTTTGAGTTATGAAAGTTGGGTAGAAAGTATGTTTTAACTGTTTGTATAATTGAGTTTCCTCTCAGGATAAGGGGAGGGAATATGTGGGATGTAACTGTGATGTGATTGGTTGTTTTATACCTCCCTGTGGGCAGTCCTGTATTTGCAAGACTGTAATAAAAACCAGGCTGGGTGTGCCAGCACCTGAGTTCCTGTTTTAACCCTCAAAGTGAAGTGTCGTCTCATTATTGGGGGAAGGATTTATTGTATGCTGTTCCAGTTTGACTGCTAGGAGAGTAAACCTATTTGTATGGTTTCCTATTCAACTGTCTACAGCATTCATATGCTTGGAAGAATTTATTTGTTTCTCCGGTTCGGTGATTGTGGTGTCTGCCAGAGTGCTTGGAGTCCTCAGGAAGTGCTAGGAGCATCCTTAAACGGAGGTACCCAGTCGGGGTGCCAGGTGATCCGTTACATTGGTGGCAAGCGGTGGGATGGCGTCCTAGTGCGAGGTAAAGCAGCTCAGAGACACAGTTTGTTTGGATTTACAAATTGAAGGCGACGCTAGTGTTTATACAGCGTCCCTGTCTACATAAAGATTTGGGAAAATGGGGTTCGTGGATCCTTGGGCAACACGCACACCTGAGGAAGAGAGTGAATTGGAATGGAGAGATATTGCCCGGCAAGAACTATGGTACGATGCCCTGGAGGAAGTCCAGTATCAACGGCAGCAGCGCCTTCCTGGTGTCGCATACCAGTTGGAGGAACAAATGGTCTGGCGGATGCCGCTTCTGGGAGACCAACCCGGAGGGCAGCAGGTCAGACAACTTGAGTACCTCGTGGAACGGGAACTGAGCCTTGACGCCTCATACCGGCACTGTGGTGGTGCACTGTCCAGCCAGAGACGTGGAGGGCAGAGGGCATCCAGCCAGAGGGGGAGAACTACACTAGCCCTGGCCTGTTGTGGAAGGCCTTAACAGAAGACGTCGACTTTGGCAGTCCAGCAGAGTCACGGTACTGGGCTATCTTTTATTACCGGGGTGAGATGGTACAGGGCCCGAGATCTATGGGACTGGGACAAGACCTCCACCGTTTGGCTGCCATGGAACGACAGCTAGAGATGGACTATGTGGAACTACTAAACTCATGTCAGCCACAGGGCATGGACACAGAACAGGAAAACTGGCTGGGGGACCCAGACCTGCCAACCTACAGCTGGGAAAACGCAGCCGAGATACCCCCTGCTTCACTACCAGCTGCAGAAGTAGGGGACCTCATAGACTGGTCCTGGGAAGACCCACAAATGGCAGGTGGAGATGGGATGGCGGTCTCTCTACCGGCCCTACAGGGATGCTGGGCGGTCGGCCCAGATCTCCAGCGGCAGTATGTATCACAGGGAGCTGAAGGTGCTGTCCTTCCTCCCCAGCAGCAGTGTGAGTTCCAGGGAGCCGAAGGTGCTATCCTTCCTCCCCAGCAACAGTGTGAGTTCCAGGGAGCCAAAGGTGCTGTCCTTCCTCCCCAGCGGCAGTCTTTTTCCCAGGGAACGGAAGGTGCAGTCCTTCCTCCCCAGCGGCAGTGTCTCCTGCAGGAAGCGGAGACAGTCTGTCTTTCACCCCAGCCGCAGGACAAAATATTGAAAGGGGAGACAGTTGGTCCCCCTCTCCACCAGCAAAGAGAGTGTCAGGGAGAGGAGCAGGTTACCCCCTCTCCCCAGCGGCAGTCTACAGTTCAGAGAGAGGAGCTTGTTACACCCTCCCTCCAGCGGCAGCCTAACCCACCAAGGGGAGATGTTAAGCCCCACAACTATGCAGATGGGACCGTAGTCTCTGCACTTGCAGCACCAGGGGTAGGGACGGTCGGTCCTGTCCCCCAGCCACAGAGCAGTGTATCCAGAGGGGAGACAGTCGGTCTCCCCTCCCACAACCAGGCTCCAACCAGGCTACTTCAGTGGTAGCGCTGGCACCCGGGCAGAGTACCGCTGGTCTCTGCCCACTCAGCAACCCACCAAGGCATTCTACCAGCCCCCCGTACAGCCGTGGTGAGGCACCTGGACACGGACAACTTGCTATTTTATCCAGGTGTAGTAACCAGTTATTGTGGGTGGGCTGTATTGCTGTTTGTGCTTCGTGGGTGGGTTGCTGGACTAACCAGGGCACTGACCGGCAGGAGGTCAGATACCCTGTTAGTCTGGATGGTAAAGGGGAGAAATGTGGCGAAACCGGCCTCGCCACGTGTCCTTGGATGGGGCTGCTTGCCTCGCCTCTTGCCTTTGGACTATGGACCAGACTTTATGTGAATGTGTTAACCCAGATAGCTATGCCATGGAGCCCATTCGTGTAGTTAAAGACTTTGGCTCCATGGCAATTGAACTGTGTGAATAGGATCTGAGCGCTATTCGGTAGTTTTGTGCGCTCAGATCCCAGCTATCTGGGGATATATGAAATGTCTGTGTGTTATGTGTAAAAGGTGACTTTATGTATTTTAAAGTGTTTTGTGTCTTTTTGCAACCATGTGCTTAATGGAGTCTTGTGTCTGTCCTGGGAGATAATTGAATTACTTATTTCCAGGATAGAAGACTCTGAAACTGGTTTGGGCCAGAAAGCCATGCTTCATTTAGTCACAAAGGACTTTTTACTAACTTTTGAACCCCTTGTCTGATTTGTGCCATTTTTGAATATGTTGTTCCCTGAATGGATTGATTGTGAATATGTAATTTTATGTGAATGTGATGTATGGTTTTGGAGTTATGAAAGTTGGGTAGAAAGTATGTTTTAACTGTATGTATAATTGAGTTTCCTCTCAGGATAAGTGGAGGGAATATGTGGGATGTAACTGTGATGTGATTGGTTGTTTTATACCTCCCTGTGGGCGGTCCTGTATTTGCAAGACTGTAATAAAAACCAGGCTGGGTGTGCCAGCACCTGAGTTCCTGTTTTAACCCTCAAAGTGAAGTGTCGTCTCATTATTTGGGGAAGGATTTATTGTATGCTGTTCCAGTTTGACTGCTAGGAGAGTAAACCTATTTGTATGGTTTCCTATTCAACTGTCTACAGCATTCATATGCTTGGAAGAATTTATTTGTTTCTCCGGTTCGGTGATTGTGGTGTCTGCCAGAGTGCTTGGAGTCCTCGGGAAGCGCTAGGAGCATCCTTCAACGGAGGTACCAAGTCGGGGTGCCAGGCGATTCGTTACACCCTTACATAAGTCTATTGTTACAAAAAAGAAGGAAAGTGAATGGCGCTTACACAGTAAAACAGGAGCACAGTTGGAGTGGAAAGGGTGTTCCCCAACACCCTAAAATCAAGTAATAGAAAAAGGTACTAAAAGCAACAAGTGCCAAATACACACACCACTCCCTGTGTATCAAAACAGGCAATAATAATACTTATACATGTACAGGTACATATAGGAGATGGTCCATATAAAAACCTATAAAGATAAAAAATAGTACATAGTATATAGCCTGTATATACAAAAGAAGGAAATATGGAAGTGATTGAATACACTCACGAATTTCAGAGCCGTGCCAGGCTCTGTATATGGTGCCCAAGGGTGCCTCAGAAGGCTCTGTGGAGAATCTTGAATAATATCCCCCAGAAGTAGGAAAAAACAGCAGCAAAAGGATGAATAAAAAATAATAAATTTATTGTAAGTAAAAATAAAAAATTAAAATAGTAACTGTGCAGGTCCCATATGGTGACACACAGAATCACAGTCATGCAGACGCGTTTCAACTCAGTCCGAGTTTTCATCAGTGCATAAAACATCCAGCTGCTGTTCCATTTTAAAATCACTGCTTATTCTAATTGCCGGTCACGTGGGCGGAAGTTCGAGTGGCCGGCGTCTGACGTCACTTCCGGTATTTCGGCACTCATTTTCCTGCTTGATTGTATTCAATGCATTTGCCCAGTTGAAGCTGAAAACTCCATGTAGTGAATGGGCATATTGTATGATTATTAGAGTGCATACAGGAACAATGATTTATACTAAGAAAAGTGACATAATTGTCTATACAAATAGCGGTAATCATACAATGATATGTATAAAAGAGAAAATTAATTGGTAAACAACATTATAAACACATAATACCTTATGTCAGTTTCAGATAGATTTGTTAGTACATTTGCCCAAATGAAGCAAAGAGCTCCATATTAAAGATGGGCACCTTTCATATATTATAAAGTGAGTACATATAGGTAGTTATTTGTAACATGAAAAGAGACATAACTATTTGTGCAAATAGCAACAATAGTGCAATGCTGCATACCAAAAGGAAAAAAAAAGGAATATATATGTATTAATAAAAAACAACAACATATGTGCACATAGTATGTGGTATCTTAAAGGTATACATCACATCTAGGTTATGTAAATGTAGCCCATATAGAATAGGATTGGTGAGTGAAAGAAAAAAAAAATTTAATTATAAAAAATGAGACATTGTAAGAAATGTGCGGAGACACTGTGTTTGGCATACCCCCTCTGTATATTGCCCAAGTGTTCCAGCATGCGGGTTTTTAATGTTCTCGTGGTCATTCCCACATACTGGAGTCCACAAGGGCACCAGAGGAGGTATATCACATTACTAGAGTGGCAGGTGAGGATAGAATTGATCTTATATTCCTTTTTGGATATATTGGAAATAAATTTAGTGTGTGTGTCTTTCTTAGATTTTGTTCTTTTGCAAACTGTGCACATTTTACATGGATAGAAGCCATATTTTTGGTTAAAAATATTAATATTAGCAGTCTGAGTTTTTATATGGTTTTTAACCATTAGAGTTTGGAGATTTTTTGTGCCTCTATATACAATTTTTGGTTTTTCACTAATGATGTTATTAAGGCCTTCATCGGTTTTTAGGATGTGCCAGTGTTTCTGAACAATAGATTTTATATGTTTAGCATCACCACTATAGTCCAAAATTAAAAGGGGTTCCTCTGTTTGTTTAGTTGCTTGTCTATCTTTATATTCTAATTGGGACTCTCTATTTAGTTGTTTAATTTCCTGGATTTGGTGATCTAAAGTGGTTGGGTCATACTTCTTTTCAACAAAAAAGTTTTTTAATCGTCCCGCCTGTTCCTCAGATTCCTTAATGTCACTACAATTTTTGAAAATGCGGTTGAATGGACTTTTGGGTACATTGCGCAACCACGGATCATAATGACAACTCGTGGTGTCAATGTACCCATTGACATCCACCGGTTTAAAATAGGTTCTGGTGAGGATATGGTTGTTGGAGACATAAATCTCTAGATCTAAAAACTGAACTGACGTTTGGCTAATTTGACTAGTCAAAACAATATTTCTGCAATTGTCGTTAAGACGCTCCAAGAAGAGATCCAAAGAAGTTCTGGACCCCTTCCATATAAAGAAAATATCGTCGATATATCTGCGATAGAGGACCAGACCCGCCCCCATGTCGTCCCGAACTGGGAGGAAGGTACCCTCCCAGTGAGACATAAACAGATTAGCATAGCTGGGAGCGAATCTGGTCCCCATCGCATTTCCGACTAACTGTAGAAAAAAGGAACCATCAAACCAAAAGAAATTGTTGGTAAGGATTAAATAGATACTGTCTATAATGAAGTTAATCTGGTTCTCAACAAACTTGTGTCTAGATCCTCGGATGGTGGCGCACACGGCCGCCACCTCCTCTTCTCTACCCTTGTATTCTTTCAGCATGTTGATGTGGAATGTGCGCTGTGACGAAACGCTGGCACTCCGACTGAGTACCTCCGCCAATCGATGCGCCTAGTGCTCGCTGAGGACTCCAAGCACTCCAACCGACACCATCAGCACTGCAGACCCCACTTCCAGCGATACAGCTGCGCCGGGGTCTCGCCGTCTCCACCCACCCTGGATCCACAACCAGGATCCAGCTCCCAGTGGGTGAACCTCTCCTAAATCCAGAGAGCGTAGCAGGAACAAATCAAGCTATTGCAAGAGCTTACTCTGGGGAGTAAGTGATTATAGCAATCCCCAGAGTGTAGGTATCCCTTCCCCCAAACATGAGCCAAGGCTTCAAGAAAGGTACAAGATGATCTGGTTTTAATGACCACATTATGCAAGGCTTTTATGCAAGGGGACATCCCACAGGGTGGGACACAGTACAACCAATCCTTTACAGGCAAACCGTAAAACACACCCAGCACCAACATACAATCCCTCCCCTCTGCCTGTGATATAATTACTGAACACAATGGGTTAATGTAATTTATCACAGACAGGACAAATACACTTTATGCAACATAGTAATAACTTCCAAATATACATGCCACAAACATAACAATCACATATTCGAACTCAGCACACTTTAATTATAAACATACCCAAAAATCATACAATTCCCTCCAGTAGTTCAAAAGTTAGGTAAAAGTCCTATTTGGGACAAAACAGCTTGTTTCAACTGGTTTGGCAGTGTCCCTGGGACAACGCCCTGCTGGAGAACAATGGTATAGGTATTAGAGGGGGAGGGAAGAGACACATGCTCCCATGGAATCAAAGGGCAGAAACAATCTTTTAAAGGCTAATAAGCCCAAATAGTCTTTTTAACTGGCAAAGTCTCCCAGGGACCATAGTCACATGGCAGGAGGCTGGCAATTAGTCCTCTCCAGGCACAAGTGGCGAAGGGCACTTCGTCACATGCGCTTTACATTCTCATCATCACAGCTGGCTACCGTGTAGGTAGTGTCACATACTTTCCCAATAATTTTGTAGGGTCCCTGCCAGGCAGCCTGTAGTTTGTCCCGTCGGACTGGTTTAAGTACCATAACTCGCTGTCCTACCTGAAAACTACGATGCCTGGCCTTCCGGTCGTACCATACCCGCTGGCGCCGCTGAGCCGACTGGAGGTTTTCACGCACCATCTGGGTCAACGCCTCCATACGGTCCCTCAGTTCCAGCACATATGGCACCACCGGGGTCCCTGCTGACTCTGTGGCTCCCTCCCAATGCTCCCTAATCAGGTCTAGGGGTCCCCTCACTCGCCTCCCATATAACAACTCAAAGGGGGAGAACACTGTTGATTCCTGCGGGACCTCCCGGTAAGCAAAAATGAGGTGCGGCAGGAATCGCTCCCAGTCCTTGCAAGTGGCCATGAACGTCTTCAGCATCTGCATCAGAGTCCCATTGAACCGCTTGCATAGACCGTTGGTCTGGGGATGGTACGGGGAGCTAGTCAGGGGTTTTATCCCGCAGACCTTCCACAACTGCTGGATCACAGTGGCAATGAACTGGGTACCCTGGTCTGATCGTATTTCCTGAGGAAATCCGACTCTTGAGAACACCTTGACCAGGGCATCCGCCATTGTCTCTGCCTCAATGTTAGACAGTGCTACCGCTTCAGGATATCTAGTGGCGAAGTCGACTAGAGTGAGTATGTACCTTTTACCTGAGCTACTGGGATATGCTAGGGGTCCTATTAAGTCTACAGCGACTCGACTAAAGGGTTCTTCAATTATGGGCATTGGAACCATCTTAGCTTTAGGGTGGTCTCCCTTCTTACCCACCCGCTGGCATACTTCGCACGTTTGGCAATACCGCCGGACATCGTTAGAGATTCCCGGCCAGAAGAAGTTTTGGGTTACTCGGTACGCCGTCCGTCTAATCACTAAATGTCCGGCTAATGGAATATCATGCATAATCCTCATCAGCTCCTGCCTGTATTTCTGGGGTACCACTAGCTGACATTTTTGCCTTGGCCCCGGGGCTTTGGTTCGGGAATCTGTAAATCTATACAACCGGCCCCCCTCCCACACATACTGTTCTCCATCCAGTCCCCCTGG
>OW240915.1:2196390-2207871 GCA_933207985.1 Pelobates cultripes
CCACACATGAAACACTTTCTGTATCACTAAAAGAAAAGTGCATTGAAATAGAGGAAAAACATATCATTCGCTAATATCGTCTCAGCATATCCCCCATCTCCAGAGATGTACATAAAGATTGTAGTGAAGAGAAAATAACAAGCTGATGAACTGTCCGTGCAGCCAATGTCCAGTTTAATCCCGGGTAAAACTGTGAAACTTTGGCTTCACTTCACTGTTCGTTAATCTGCTCTAATGGGTGATTATAAACCCAAACGTACACAGTGTGTTAGTAATACGGCTGCTCTGCTCTATGTTAATAAGATGCAAAGACCACAAGGAATCGCACATAATGATCTGCGTTAGTGCTTGGATTACCAATCAAATCTTTTTGATGGAGATGCTCTGTATTTTGTGCTTCACTATAAGAAGCAGAAATCGGTTGAACTCGTTGAGGAGTTTTATTTCAGCATTGGCTTCATATACAAAGAGAAAAAGCTAGAAAATGGAAATATCCCTAAGGTAAATACAGTAAAATAGCCGTTTGCAAACTAGTGGCACTTTCTGCAGTTTCTGAGCACTTTGTTGTCTTGAAAGAGTCCCCATCAATTTATGTTGTATGCCGTCTAGTTCTAAAAAAATATATATTTTATTCCTATCCTACCTTTTCACCCTACCTTGTTACTATGGATACTAAAATAATACACATCAAAAATGATGGCAGGTGCAGTTTTGGGTTCCCAATAACACCTGCATTATGTGTATCCCTACAAATGGGGGACCATGTTCCTTTTATCTAGAAAGAAATGTAGACTATTGCCCAGTTCTCCCTTTCAGAGAGTTTCTTTAAGAGAACCTGAGGCAGCTACCTAGGGCCCGGAACCGAGAGGACCCCATTCACAATCCCTGTGTGACGAATGAAGTAACCTGTGTAGGATCCTCTGGGTTCTTAATCCTTCTTTGTCCCCTTGTATGTTTAGGGTCCCTTCCCCCCTTACTCTTGCCTTCTTTTTTTTCTATCACACTTTCTTCTTTTCTCCTTTGCTCCTCTTGTGCTGTTGCTGGATTTTGAAATAAAATCTGCCTTTGGATAATTCTTTATTGAAGTTCTTACTTCACTGTCTGATTATCTAGATGTTTGTTGATGTCTGATTTTAGATGTTTTTAACCCTTTCTTCCTTTATTTTTTTGTAAGCCTTATTCCTATTTGCATTTGTCCATGCTCTCCTTTTTCTTAAATTTCATTAACAATGTTTTGTATATCTAACTAAAGATTTTAAAAATAATATATTGCCTGGTTGGAAAACATGTCCATTTTTTTGGACGAGTGTAAATACTGAGAGTTTGTTAGTATACACAGTAACACAGTGTGCACCTCTGCTCATGGCCAGGTACTTACCTGGCAGTAGGTAACTAGAATCTTCATCCTCCGGAGTTGGAACCCCCAAAGCCAGATTGGCCTCCATGCCAGCATCTCTAGGGGAACAGCAATCCCTCTCCACCAGTAAGGACGCTTTGGCCGGCTCGTTAATGATCCCCGGGGGGACAAACTCCTCAATAAAGTCTCCTGTATGGTAAGTGAATGGCTTCTCCGCACTATTCTGGATAATACTCTCATGAAGGAAATGTCTGTCTGTATTCTGTCGGACTATCTCCTCTGCACTTTCCTGAAGTACATGTGTGTCTTCAACCTGTCCAATACTGTATTCTGTGACCGGTCCTGGGAACGATTCATTATGGCTGCTTGCAATCAGTCCAGTGATCCCAGTTTTATAGTCTAAATGGAAAAACAAAGCAATGTTAGTGTGTGGAGACCACCCTTAACCCCAAAAACACACCCCTGTCCTCAACAACACCCCTCATCTCAAAAATACACTCCTCACCCCAAAACCAAACACTCACTTCAAAAATATTCCCCTTACCCCAACTATACACTCACCCTCAAAACACACCCCTCACACCAACACCATACTCTCAGCACAAAAACATACCCTCACCATAATAACAACCCCTAACCTCAAAAATGCACCTTTCACCATAAGAACACCCCATCCACTTACACACCCCTCTCCTCAAACACACACCTCTCACCCCAAAAACACACCCTTACCTAAAAAATACACCCCATACCCCAACTACATAAAAACACACCCTCACCTCACACACCCAGTGAAGAAAACCCCTGTTTTATGGACTTAGTTTGACTGTTTTGTCCTCCTCACCCCCCTCTTAGAACACCAGTTTAAACCATTAATAACTGTCATATTTTCAAACTCTGTCTGACCCTTTTTACTGTCAGCTTGTTTTCCTCAGAGCAGGAGTGGTTTTACTGCATGAATACTGTTGTTTTGTGTGGCATTAAACAGATCTCTATCCAGCATTAAGCCTCGGCTCATGTGTGGAGGGTTGTGCTATGCTTGTGTCTACACTCTGACTGGAAGGATTATTCACTAACTACTGGGAGAAAGGGAACCCAAGACGGTCAGAGAGGGTTGGACCGTCACAATTGGTGGCAGAGGCGGGATCGTCCCTTTCTCATTAATTTATAATTCAAGGCTGAACCAGGAGCATGCATGGAAGCTTACTACAACCAGCTCAAGCGTGCATGGAAGCTTACTATCACCATGGAGGAATTACCCTGAAAGACTTATTGCAGGTTCGAGGGGGCAGCGGCAGCAATAAGACCAAGCCCTGCATTGTAAGCGAACTAATGGAGCTGGACCGGGAAAGCCTGGCTGCGGCAACCCCGGTTGTTCATGCAGAAGAAAGCGAAGTGGACCAAGAAATAAGGGAACGGCTGGGGCCAAACCCTGCACCAGAAATCATCCTTCGCATAATTGACAGTGCGAATGAAAATGCGAATAAGCGACGGGAATTACAAATCCGCTTAGTGGAGGCGCCAAGAACTACAGTGGTCGCACCGAGCAGTTGCAGCTTTAACCCCGAACCGCGGAAAATTCCCTTCAGCTCATTCAAAGCATTTGAGGAGGTTACAGACGAGGTTGATGGCTATTTGGCGGACTTTGAGAGACAATGTACCCTACACAAGATACCAGAAGGAGAACGGGTTCCAATTTTGGCTGGAAAGCTCTCTGGCAAAGCAGCTGATGCATTCAGAGCCATTCCTTATCAGGACATAAGCAGCTATGAGCGGGTGAAGGAAGCCCTCCTAGCCCGGTACGCAGTGACCCCTGAGGCGTACCAGCGAAAATTCAGGGAGTCCAGGAAGACAGCAACCGATTCATACACGGAGTAGGCTTGCAGGCTGCATCGGGCAGCCACCCACTGGGTGAATGGATGCCAAGCTATCACCATGGAGGAATTATTACAGCTGGTACTGCTTGAACAGGTTTTCTCGCTGCTACAAACGGATGTAAAGGAATGGGTGAGGGATCGTAACCCCCTCACCCTGCAAGAAGCAGCCCGGCTTGCAGATGAATATACGGATGCCCGCAAGCCAGAACGACCGTCCCTCAGACCTCAACCAGCACGGGGACAACTATCCAGTTGTCAGGGGGCAACTATCCACCACCACAGCGAGCCATAGCAGCCATTAGTCGACCTCCCCAGATTACGGGACCCAGGTGTTTCCGGTGCAAGCAGGTGGGACACTGCCACCGGGATTGCCCAATGGAACCTACCCAATCTTTGTGGCATCGTCCATCCGGTACCAGCTCCCGACCAGCAGTGCACACCATCGACTACCCCGTGTCCTCTACCTGGGAGACCCGGGAGTTAACCAGGAAGGAGCCCTTGGGGATCCTTCATGAGGTCAACCCGGTGCAGGCCGCCAGCGGAGATAATCGACAAAACCACCGACAACTAGTGATGGTTAATGGCAAGACAGTGCAAGGCCTACGAGATACAGGAGCCACCATCACCCTAGGACAGAGATACTTGCTCAACAACCACGAAAAAAATCCATCTCTATACGGGTTGCAGGGGGAACCGTCTACAAGATTCATACTGCCAAAGTTCATTTGGATTGGGGTGTGGGGTTTGGAACTGTGAAAGTGGGGGTCATGAAGGATTTGCCTGCAGATGTGATCCTCGGAAATGACTTAGGTCCACTTACTTCTGCCTATATGCCTACACCTAACCAGGAGTTTCACGCTGTGACTATCCAAGCTCAGAGCCGCGCTGCAGAAAGCCACTCTAAAACTCCGGAGACCCAGGTAAGACATGCTTCCCCGGCCCTGACGGTAGGGCCCGTACCCTGGGACACCCATGAAGAAAGACCCCACTTTGCTAAGATACCGGGAAAAGGCCATCTCTGACCCAGGGGGACTGGATGGAGAACAGTATGTGTGGGAGGGGGGCCGGTTGTATAGATTTACAGATTCCCGAACCAAAGCCCCGGGGCCAAGGCAAAAATGTCAGCTAGTGGTACCCCAGAAATACAGGCAGGAGCTGATGAGGATTATGCATGATATTCCATTAGCCGGACATTTAGTGATTAGACGGACGGCGTACCGAGTAACCCAAAACTTCTTCTGGCCGGGAATCTCTAACGATGTCCGGCGGTATTGCCAAACGTGCGAAGTATGCCAGCGGGTGGGTAAGAAGGGAGACCACCCTAAAGCTAAGATGGTTCCAATGCCCATAATTGAAGAACCCTTTAGTCGAGTCGCTGTAGACTTAATAGGACCCCTAGCATATCCCAGTAGCTCAGGTAAAAGGTACATACTCACTCTAGTCGACTTCGCCACTAGATATCCTGAAGCGGTAGCACTGTCTAACATTGAGGCAGAGACAATGGCGGATGCCCTGGTCAAGGTGTTCTCAAGAGTCGGATTTCCTCAGGAAATACGATCAGACCAGGGTACCCAGTTCATTGCCACTGTGATCCAGCAGTTGTGGAAGGTCTGCGGGATAAAACCCCTGACTAGCTCCCCGTACCATCCCCAGACCAACGGTCTATGCAAGCGGTTCAATGGGACTCTGATGCAGATGCTGAAGACGTTCATGGCCACTTGCAAGGACTGGGAGCGATTCCTGCCGCACCTCATTTTTGCTTACCGGGAGGTCCCGCAGGAATCAACAGTGTTCTCCCCCTTTGAGTTGTTATATGGGAGGCGAGTGAGGGGACCCCTAGACCTGATTAGGGAGCATTGGGAGGGAGCCACAGAGTCAGCAGGGACCCCGGTGGTGCCATATGTGCTGGAACTGAGGGACCGTATGGAGGCGTTGACCCAGATGGTGCGTGAAAACCTCCAGTCGGCTCAGCGGCGCCAGCGGGTATGGTACGACCGGAAGGCCAGGCATCGTAGTTTTCAGGTAGGACAGCGAGTTATGGTACTTAAACCAGTCCGACGGGACAAACTACAGGCTGCCTGGCAGGGACCCTACAAAATTATTGGGAAAGTATGTGACACTACCTACACGGTAGCCAGCTGTGATGATGAGAATGTAAAGCGCATGTGACGAAGTGCCCTTCGCCACTTGTGCCTGGAGAGGACTAATTGCCAGCCTCCTGCCATGTGACTATGGTCCCTGGGAGACTTTGCCAGTTAAAAAGACTATTTGGGCTTATTAGCCTTTAAAAGATTGTTTCTGCCCTTTGATTCCATGGGAGCATGTGTCTCTTCCCTCCCCCTCTAATACCTATACCATTGTTCTCCAGCAGGGCGTTGTCCCAGGGACACTGCCAAACCAGTTGAAACAAGCTGTTTTGTCCCAAATAGGACTTTTACCTAACTTTTGAACTACTGGAGGGAATTGTATGATTTTTGGGTATGTTTATAATTAAAGTGTGCTGAGTTCGAATATGTGATTGTTATGTTTGTGGCATGTATATTTGGAAGTTATTACTATGTTGCATAAAGTGTATTTGTCCTGTCTGTGATAAATTACATTAACCCATTGTGTTCAGTAATTATATCACAGGCAGAGGGGAGGGATTGTATGTTGGTGCTGGGTGTGTTTTACGGTTTGCCTGTAAAGGATTGGTTGTACTGTGTCCCACCCTGTGGGATGTCCCCTTGCATAAAAGCCTTGCATAATGTGGTCATTAAAACCAGATCATCTTGTACCTTTCTTGAAGCCTTGGCTCATGTTTGGGGGAAGGGATACCTACACTCTGGGGATTGCTATAATCACTTACTCCCCAGAGTAAGCTCTTGCAATAGCTTGATTTGTTCCTGCTACGCTCTCTGGATTTAGGAGAGGTTCACCCACTGGGAGCTGGATCCTGGTTGTGGATCCAGGGTGGGTGGAGACGGCGAGACCCCGGCGCAGCTGTATCGCTGGAAGTGGGGTCTGCAGTGCTGATGGTGTCGGTTGGAGTGCTTGGAGTCCTCAGCGAGCACTAGGCGCATCGATTGGCGGAGGTACTCAGTCGGAGTGCCAGCGTTTCGTCACAGCGCACATTCCACATCAACATGCTGAAAGAATACAAGGGTAGAGAAGAGGAGGTGGCGGCCGTGTGCGCCACCATCCGAGGATCTAGACACAAGTTTGTTGAGAACCAGATTAACTTCATTATAGACAGTATCTATTTAATCCTTACCAACAATTTCTTTTGGTTTGATGGTTCCTTTTTTCTACAGTTAGTCGGAAATGCGATGGGGACCAGATTCGCTCCCAGCTATGCTAATCTGTTTATGTCTCACTGGGAGGGTACCTTCCTCCCAGTTCGGGACGACATGGGGGCGGGTCTGGTCCTCTATCGCAGATATATCGACGATATTTTCTTTATATGGAAGGGGTCCAGAACTTCTTTGGATCTCTTCTTGGAGCGTCTTAACGACAATTGCAGAAATATTGTTTTGACTAGTCAAATTAGCCAAACGTCAGTTCAGTTTTTAGATCTAGAGATTTATGTCTCCAACAACCATATCCTCACCAGAACCTATTTTAAACCGGTGGATGTCAATGGGTACATTGACACCACGAGTTGTCATTATGATCCGTGGTTGCGCAATGTACCCAAAAGTCCATTCAACCGCATTTTCAAAAATTGTAGTGACATTAAGGAATCTGAGGAACAGGCGGGACGATTAAAAAACTTTTTTGTTGAAAAGAAGTATGACCCAACCACTTTAGATCACCAAATCCAGGAAATTAAACAACTAAATAGAGAGTCCCAATTAGAATATAAAGATAGACAAGCAACTAAACAAACAGAGGAACCCCTTTTAATTTTGGACTATAGTGGTGATGCTAAACATATAAAATCTATTGTTCAGAAACACTGGCACATCCTAAAAACCGATGAAGGCCTTAATAACATCATTAGTGAAAAACCAAAAATTGTATATAGAGGCACAAAAAATCTCCAAACTCTAATGGTTAAAAACCATATAAAAACTCAGACTGCTAATATTAATATTTTTAACCAAAAATATGGCTTCTATCCATGTAAAATGTGCACAGTTTGCAAAAGAACAAAATCTAAGAAAGACACACACACTAAATTTATTTCCAATATATCCAAAAAGGAATATAAGATCAATTCTATCCTCACCTGCCACTCTAGTAATGTGATATACCTCCTCTGGTGCCCTTGTGGACTCCAGTATGTGGGAATGACCACGAGAACATTAAAAACCCGCATGCTGGAACACTTGGGCAATATACAGAGGGGGTATGCCAAACACAGTGTCTCCGCACATTTCTTACAATGTCTCATTTTTTATAATTAAATTTTTTTTTTTCTTTCACTCACCAATCCTATTCTATATGGGCTACATTTACATAACCTAGATGTGATGTATACCTTTAAGATACCACATTCTATGTGCCCATATGTTGTTGTTTTTTATTAATACATATATATTCTTCTTTTTTCCTTTTGGTATGCAGCATTGCACTATTGTTGCTATTTGCACAAATAGTTATGTCTCTTTTCATGTTATAAATGACTACCTATATGCACACACTTTATAAGATATGAAAGGTGCCCATCTTTAATATGGAGCTCTTTGCTTCATTTGGGCAAATGTACTAACAAATCTATCTGAAACTGACATAAGGTATTATGTGTTTATAATGTTGTTTACCAATTAATTTTCTCTTTTATACATATCATTGTATGATTACCGCTATTTGTATAGACAATTATGTCACTTTTCTCAGTATAAATCATTGTTCCTGTATGCACTCTAATAATCATACAATATGCCCATTCACTACATGGAGTTTTCAGCTTCAACTGGGCAAATGCATTGAATACAATCAAGCAGGAAAATGAGTGCCGAAATACCGGAAGTGACGTCAGACGCCGGCCACTCGAACTTCCGCCCACGTGACCGGCAATTAGAATAAGCAGTGATTTTAAAATGGAACAGCAGCTGGATGTTTTATGCACTGATGAAAACTCGGACTGAGTTGAAACGCGTCTGCATGACTGTGATTCTGTGTGTCACCATATGGGACCTGCACAGTTACTATTTTAATTTTTAATTTTTACTTACAATAAATTTATTATTTTTTATTCATCCTTCTGCTGCTGTTTTTTCCTACTTCTGGGGGATATTATTCAAGATTCTCCACAGAGCCTTCTGAGGCACCCTTGGGCACCATATACAGAGCCTGGCACGGCTCTGAAATTCGTGAGTGTATTCAATCACTTCCATATTTCCTTCTTTTGTATATACAGGCTATATACTATGTACTATTTTTTATCTTTATAGGTTTTTATATGGACCATCTCCTATATGTACCTGTACATGTATAAGTATTATTATTGCCTGTTTTGATACACAGGGAGTGGTGTGTGTATTTGGCACTTGTTGCTTTTAGTACCTTTTTCTATTACTTGATTTTAGGGTGTTGGGGAACACCCTTTCCACTCCAACTGTGCTCCTGTTTTACTGTGTAAGCGCCATTCACTTTCCTTCTTTTTTGTAACAATAGACTTATGTAAGGGCTACTGGCAAATTCCCCTATCCGAGGACGCCATTCCGAAATCGTCCTTCGTCACCCCGTTCGGCTTATACCAGTTCCGAGTTATGCCGTTCGGGATGAAGAATGCCCGAGCCACTTTCCAACGGATGGTAGATCGCTTCCTAAATGGTCTCCAGGATTATGCGTGCGTATATCTGGACGACATAGCGATTTTTAGTGAAACCTGGGAGGCCTACTTAGAACATGTAGGGACGGTACTGGATAGAATCCAGGCAGCCGGCTTGACCTTGAAGCCTGACAAGTGTCACATTGGTATGGCAGAGGTGCAGTACTTGGGCCACTGGGTAGGATGCGGAAAACAACGGCCGGAGCCCGCTAAGATTGAGGCTGTTGCCAACTGGCCCACCCCTCGTACCAAGACGCAAGTTATGGCTTTCTTAGGGACAGCCGGCTACTACAGACGCTTTGCCCTGACTATACTGCCCTGGCCAAACCCCTGACGGACTTGACAAAAAAGAACTTACCCCACCAGGTCCTGTGGTCCCTGGAGTGCGAGGCAGCCTTTCAAGCATTGAAGCAAGCTCTTATAAACGCACCTGTTCTCGCTGCCCCGATCCTCACAAACGTTTCATTGTACACACAGATGCTTCAATGTTTGGACTGGGGGCAGTCTTTAGCCAGGTCGGAGAAGACAGGGGGGAGCACCCTGTAGCCTATTTGAGCCGAAAATTTTGCCCAGGGAGGTCAGCTATGCGGCCATTGAAAAAGAATGCCTAGCTTTAGTGTGGGCATTGAAGAAACTAACACCCTACTTATATGGCCAGCCGTTCACCCTCATCATGGATCACAATCCTCTCGTCTGGCTCAATAGGGTTGCAGGGGATAATGCCCAACTTCTACGGTGGAGCCTCGCATTACAACCATATGACTTCACCATCCACTTCCGACCTGGCAAAATGAATGGGAACGCGGATGGACAAACTGAATTAGCGGCCTAAATTTCACAAGGATTACCTGGACAGCCCCAAATCAATCCGAAAAGGGTCCAACTCTGCCAGAGCTGTCCGCAAGGGGGGAGCAGTGTGAAACCCCCCCTCCCCCGTTTTATGGACTTAGTTTGACTGTTTTGTTCTCCCCCCCCCTCTTAGATCACCAGTTTAAACCCTTAATACCTGTCATATTTTCAAACTCTGTCTGACCCTTTTTACTGTCAGTTTGTTTTCCTCAGAGCAGGAGTGGTTTTACTGCATGAGTGCTGTTGCTTTGTGTGGCATTAAACAGATCTCTACGCAGCATTAAGCCTCGGCTCATGTGAGAGAGGTTATGCTATGCCTGTGTCTACACTCTGCCTGGAAGGATTATTCACTAACTACTGGGAGAAAGGGAACCCAAGACGGTCAGAGAGGGTTGGACCGTCACACACCCCTCTTACCAAACAAAACCCTTTAGCTCAAAAACACCCCTCACCTCAAGAACACACCCTTTGAGCCAAAAAGACTCTATCACTCAAAAAAGACTCCCTCACCTCAGAAATACACCCCTCACCCCAACACTAGTGATGTCGCGAACACGAAACTTCCGCAAATGTTCGCGAACCGGCGAACCGGGCGAACCGCCATAGACTTCAATGGGCAGGCGAATTTTAAAACACACAGGGACTCTTTCTGGCCACAATAGTGATGGAAAAGTTTTTCAAGGGGACTAACACCTGGACTGTGGAATGCTAGAGGGGGATCCATGGCAAAAATTCCATGGAAAATTACACAGTTGATGCAGAGTCTGGTCTTAATCCATAAAGGGCAGAAATCACCTACCATTCCTAAATCACAATGGATATGGATTGATACCTGACATATGACATATTGACACAGAGCAGAATAGGGACTGTTCCCCCTACATAGGGTCACTTGGCAGATATGGATTGACACCTGTCCTCAGAGACCATGATACACACTGACACAGAGCAGACTAGAGACTGTTCCTCCTACATAGGGTCACTTGGCAGATATGGATTGACACCTGTCCTCAGAGCCCCTGATACACACTGACACAGAGCAGAATAGAGACTGTTCCTCCCACATAGGGTCACTTGGCAGATATGGATTGACACCTGTCCTCAGAGACCATGATACACACTGACACAGAGCAGAATAGAGACTGTTTCCCCTACATAGGGTCACTTGGCAGATATGGATTGACACCTCTCCTCAGAGCCCCTGATACACACCGACACAGAGCAGAATAGAGACTGTTCTCCTACATAGGGTCACTTGGCAGATATGGATTGACACCTGTCCTCAGAGACCATGATACACACTGACACAGAGCAGAATAGAGACTGTTCTCCCACATAGGGTCACTTGGCAGATATGGATTGACACCTGTCCTCAGAGCCCCTGATACACACTGACACAGAGCAGAATAGAGACTGTTCTCCTACATAGGGTCACTTGGCAGATATGGATTGACACCTGTCCTCAGAGCCCCTGATACACACTGACACAGAGCAGAATACAGACTGTTCCTCCTACATAGGGTCACTTGGCAGATATGGATTGACACCTGTCCTCAGAGACCATGATACACACTGACACAGAGCAGAATAGAGACTGTTCCTCCCACATAGGGTCACTTGGCAGATATGGATTGACACCT
>OW240915.1:2207971-2244133 GCA_933207985.1 Pelobates cultripes
ACTGCTGGGGAGGGTAGGGGTACTGCTGGGGAGGGTAGGGGTTCTGCTGGGGGGTTATGGGTTCTGCTGGGGGGTTAGGGGTTCTGCTGGGGGGTTAGGGGTTCTGCTGGGGGTAGGGGTTACTGCTGGGGGAGTGGGGGTTACGGGGTTCTGCTGGGGGGGTAGGGGTACTGCTGGGGGGGTACTTCTGGGGGGGTAAGGGTGCTGTGTCAGTATACCCCCCTCCCTCCTTCTTACCTTTAATGAAGTAGGGGGGACACAGCGATCCCTGGTGGTCCGGTGGTGGTAAGCACTGCAGGGGGAGGGCTCCAGGAAGCAGCTCCCCTGTCCTCCCGCGCAATGCTGTGTGGAGCGTTGCCATGGTAACGCGCGGCAATGCTCCACACAGCATCGCGCGGGAGGACAGGGGAGCTGCATCACAGAGCCCTCCCCCTGCCTCCCGACCCGGAAGCAGAGTAGGCACCTGCCGTTTCGGGCAGGCAGGTGCCTACTCTGCATTGATGGCGAACCTGTGGCCGCGTGCCCACAGAAAGGGCCCGGCGTGCCACCTGTGGCACGCGTGCCATAGGTTCGCCATCACTGTTCTAGGGTAATTGCATTAAATCCACTTCTGTACTACATCTTCTCCTTAGAATCATGCAGTCATTTATTCTTGCCTCTGTCACTTGTCTTTTGGCTTCACAGATTGCATCGGTTTCTTGCATTCCTGCTCAAAGTTGCTATTTCAAGTTCTTTTATTACAGGAAAAGGTATAAAATTTTTCTCACTTTGGTTTCATCCAGGTCTAGGCCTCAAATACAATTAGCTATCTAGACTTGTCACAACAAGTCATGTTGGTTTTATTACATACTGTCACATCTGTCATTAACTATTTAAAAATTCTTTGGTTAATCCTTAGCTCCAGTAGTATTCTAGGCCTCCACCGGTTTCTACACATTAAACCAGTTACGCTCATCACAAGTTTCGTACTTCATTCAAGGTATAATTCCCCACTCTTTCAAGACCTTTCTATACAAGACCTTACGCGGTCTCGGTCTCATTACATTTGACTCACGGTCTTACGCCCACGGTATGTTAATTCTTTACAATTTCTCTACCCAGGCATACGGTCATACTGCCATCAGGCCAAGGAAAACATCCAATCTACCTGATCCGGTACTCAGGCATACCATCCGGTACTTACGTCCTTACTCACGTACGGCAACCACTACCCCAAGGCCTCAATCAGCCTTTCTCTTTAACGCAAACTCGTCCCAATCCTATACTAAACCTCTCAGATCCCTCAATTCAGGATCTCACGTTACACTCCTAACAGCCAACCCTCATTACAAACCATACGTCACCACGATACGCATAAATACATCAACATCTGTCTTAATCCTCAGGCTTCTTCATTAAAAACAGCAGCAGACAAGACTCGCCACATTAAAAAATACTACAAGGTTCCAGTTATCATTTACAACCTTTCAAGGTGAGTATCCACACATTACACCAGAAATTCCCAGTCAACCTTAAGTATACTATTGAACTGGCTACTGGGTCTAGGCTACCGCCTTAGCTCACCCTATTAGGTAATCCGGTCCCGCGAGGCCATCTCCCACCTCAACACGGAGGTACGGCCCCACGCCCAAATCATAGTTATACACCTCGCCCGCCCTACTACAGGGCTTTAGTCAGGGCCTCACCTGTCACGGCCACACGTTTTGAATTCTCTTTACAGTCACCGAGAGGCCAACACCCTGCCACCACGTCTGTGGCCTCAATTTCCTAAGCCAAATCATAGGTAGAGCCTCTCACCGCCACTTTGCATTAGCAGGGCCTCACCTACCAAAAATCCCACAGATAAGTTTTTCGCTTCGGCACTAGCATTACAGTCCAGTTCTTCCAATAAATACCATCCCTCACATTCCCCCCACGTTTCCTTACTCCCCGTCTAATATCTCATTCACAAAATCATTTCGTTTAGAATGTCCCAAGAATCAATCCCCATCGAAGAACTGCCAGAAGAGATACCGTTTACGCCAACCAGACCAGAGTCTCCAGGCGAATCTCTCACCCCTTCAACTCCCACGTCCTTGAGAGCATGCACTATTCCTAAAATTACGGCCGAGCTTAGGCTCAGGGGAATCCCCTTTCCAGCCACAGCTAGAAAGGCAGAACTTTACAGGCTGCTTACCTGCCAAGCCCCTGAGCCTAGGCCAAGCACTAGCTCTCAAGGACAGCCACGAAGCACTGGCACGGCCACCCAGGATACCCTGGCAGCAATCCTGGCCAACCTACAGACCCTTAATAGCAGGCTATCTAAGGTGGAGAGCGCCGTCGCCTCCTCAGGTAATACCCTGGGCCTCCCAGTCTCCACCCCGGCTGTCCCCGCTGTACCAGCATGCCCCCCCATACTCCCCTCGCCAACACCAGTCACAGCTATAGCTCCTTTTGAGTCACCAACTCACTCCGTCCCAGACTCTATCAGGAAAGAAATCCTAGACGGGAAGGACGTGTGTCTGGTGTCTCTGCTCATAGCTTCACAGGACATACTGGAGAACAAGGCTTACAATTACGGGGATATATCAGTAGTTCTTAAAACAAGAGATCCCAGGCTTAACAAAAAACTTTCAATTCCCCAGTTCGTGATAGCTTTCGGGATATACCGTGACGTCATCTGCACGGTGTATCCCCACAGAAGAGAGGAGTTAGACCTCTACCTTCACAAGGTGGTGGATCTAGGCATCAAGTACGGGGGCTCTTCTTTCTACGACTATCATAAGTCCGTATCAGCGAAGGCGGCGACCCATCTGAAACAGTTCAACGTTAGAATTAACTGGTGTCAGTTGGATACAGAACTTTTCTGTCGCCACTTCGCTGGTCTCAGGCCCCCGTATTGTTCCTTGTGTAATTCCACATCCCACATGGCGGACTTATGTCCCTCTGAAGCAGATCCCACCATCTCCACTCCCACCCCTCATACCTCTTACACCCCTCACAACAAACCAACGGGTGGTCTACGTGACAAGCTGGGTAGGCCCATCTCCTTTTTAGGCAAGGCGCAGGTGTGCAATAATTTCAACGCAGGCTCCTGCAGTTTCAGCGCTTGTAGATTGTTGCACATCTGCTCCATTTGCTTCAGGGCACATACCAAGACCATGTGTCCGGCCAGGTTGTCCCCTAACAAATGACTAACCAACATTAATGTCGACAACCTGGTTTTTTACTTAAGGTCACACCCTAGCAGGCACCTGGTGGAATATCTGACCACAGGGTTCACACAGGGGTTTCGCACGGGTATATTAGCCATCCCCTCAGGTACACTTGAATGTCCTAATCTCCTGTCAGCACGCCTAGACCCAGTCTCCACAGACACTCTTCTTTCCTCAGAAATTACCAATGGTTTCATGATCGGGTCTTTCACTTCCTCACCTTTTTCCTCCTGGCGCACTAACCCAATCGGCGTTGCAGTTCACAAATATTCAAATAAAAAACGTCTAATTATCGATTTATCGGCACCGCACTCCTCTTTTGTTCCCAGCATAAACGCACTCATTCCAGCAGATGAATTCTCACTCCAGTACGTAACTATTGACAACGCTATACAGGCCATCATCTCTTCTGGTAATCACCCCATGCTCAGCAAAACAGACATCACAAACGCGTTTAAGTTACTACCCATGCACCCCTCACTCTGGCACTTGCACGGTGTTAAATGGCGAGGAAAGTACTACTTCTCCACATGACTCACTTTCGGTTCTCGAAGCAGCCCCAAACTTTTCGATATCTTCGCTGAGACACTATGCTGGCTGCTTCTGAACGTCCTCAGGTGTCACTCCGTTATTCACTACATAGACGACTTCCTACTTATAGAGCCAGGGGCACAAACACCCACCGCTATCAGCTGCACAACAGCACTTTTTTCCACACTTGGAGTACCTTTGTCCCCATCTAAAACTATTGGTCCCACAACTAAATTAACCTTTTTGGGGATAGAGCTTGATTCCGTTACCCTCAGAGCTAGCTTTCCCCATGACAAACTGGCCCGCTTGAGAGGGGAGATAGACGTGTTCCTGCGGAATGATGTTTGCACCAGGAAGGAACTCCAGTCCCTTTTGGGATCCCTGAACTTCGCCATGTGCATCATCCCGCAGGGAAGGTCTTTTATATCCAGGCTTCTTTGCCTGCTTCACGGGGTGCCGGACTCTTGCCCAGTTTCATTGGACCCCCACGCTAAGGCTGACTTAGCTATGTGGGGGAAGTTTTTGGCCGAGTGGAACGGTATCTCTATGTTTATTCCCCCTCTCTCCACTTCCTCACCCATCATTCACACAGATGCTGCAGCCAACACTGGTTTCGCAGCCATCTTTGGAAACAACTGGTTTAGGGGTCACTGGCCCGCTGAGACGGATGCCTTGCCAGGATTCAGGGAGACCTCAGCCCTATTTGAAATCTATCCCATTGTGGTGGTCTGGCAAGGCAGTAAAATGCTACTCTGACAACTCGGCAGCTTGCGAAATCATTAACAAGGGGCGTTCATCATCCCTGACCATCATGCGGCTGATTCGCAAGCTGACCTGGCTAGCAGCAACCGGTCAGTTTCACTTAGTTTGTTTTCACATTCCGGGTATCCACAACACTGCAGCTGACGCTCTTTCAAGCTCTCAATTCCAGGTATTCTCTCAGGCACTCCCTACGGCTCACCACCAGCCATCCAGGACACCACAGTTTCACGAACTAATCCTGGACTGAGCATACTGATGCATCAAGCTAGGACTCTCACTCACCAAGCACTATCACCTAACACAGCTATCGCTTCTAAAAGTGCACTTACCATATTTAACAAATTCACTGCAGAATTCGGTTTACAAGGCAACCTTTCTATACAAAAAAAAAGAAAGGAAGGCAGCGCCACTATAAACCACATAAATTAAAAGAGCACAGAATAGGCAGACTAGAATGCAATATATATGATAGATAATAAGCAAATAGAAGTCCAGAATAAATAGTCTGACTGGTAGATGAATCAAACAAATATCTTTGTAGAGGTGAATACAGTCTTTTGTAGTGGGGGATTCTTCAGAGTGGTGTAGATGCGTCTTTGTACATCATATGAAATGAGAAAATAAAAACTGATGGTATAGTATGTCCCGAAAGGGGTAGAAGCAATAAAAGAGTATATGGTCCTACTCACGTTTTCAAGAGCTATGGACTTAGCTCTAGTGTTGATAACGTACAGTGGTATAATCCCACTTATGGGATACGTGAGGTCTTAGTATTCTTTCTTGATTAGGGAACCATATGTGAAAATAAAAGCAGGAACAACAATGGTGCTCAAAGTATAAAATGCCAGAGGTGAGAAGATAAAAAACCAAGTGGTTACTCACATTTAGTTGAACAGACTGACTGTTCAATGAATACAGCTTGAGTGGTATAATCCCCACCTAGGATTCTTGGGAGTAATATCCTCACTGGAAAGTAAAAACACTTCTGTGCCGGATAAAAGGATGGTAGTAATAAAAAAGTAAAATAATAATAGTAATAAAAAGTAAGATGGCTAACTCACAGTAAGAAAGTGGCCAAAATACCTTTATTTAAAACAATATAGTTTAAAAAAAAACACAACGCGTTTCGCCCTTAGGCTTTATCAAGTGGAGATCAGAAAGTACATCCTGTTACATACAGGTTTATATAGGCAGTGAACATATTAGAAAATGGCGCCAAAATGATGTCATAATTTTTTTATTTTTTTTTCAAAAGTGCTAAATTTTATATGTGTAAGTGAGTACATACCTATATGTGAAACATGTGATAGTTTAAAATTAAAAACGAGGTTTTAAACTCACAATACCTTACATATTCTATTTAGATACAACAGTCACATGATCGGTTATCATTTTTTTTTTTTTTTCAAAAGTGCTAAACTTTATATGTATCAGTGAATACAAACCTATATTGGAGACATGTGATAGTCTAAAATTTAAATTAAAAACAAGGTTTTATACTCACAATACCTTGCATATTATTTAAATAGAACAGTCACGTATATAAGTCACATTGTATAAATATGTACTTCATGCACAAAATAATTATAGAAGATAAAATATAAGAAATATGTTATAAAAAATTAATTATAAAAAATTAAACAGGTCGAACTCTACATTAAGACCTTCGGGGGTAAGGGTTTTTAAAAGGAACACCCAGTGCATTTCTTTTTGTCCCAGTAATTTTTTGAGGTCACCTCCCCTCCAGGGTAATTTACATCTTTGGATCCCAGTACATTTTAAAAATTTAGGGTCTTTGTTGTGTTGAATAAAATGCTTTGAAACAGAGTGATTAGGGTAGCCTTTGATAATATTTCTACAATGTTCTGCTAACCTTATTTTTAAGCATCGTGTGGTCATACCCACATACTGGAGGCCACATGGGCACTCCAATAGGTATACAACATTCTTAGTAGTGCAACATATTAAATCTTTGATAGGGTATGTAATACCGGTTTTGTTTGAGGTGAATTGTGTTGTCTTTGATGTGCTGTTTTGGTCAGTGGATCTGCAGACAATGCATCTGTTGCATTTGAAAAAACCTTTAGAATTTGATAAAAATGATGGATTGCTTGTATTGGCTTTTTTTGTATAATTTTTAGTAAGCATTGTCTTTAGGTTTGGGGCCCCTCTAAAAATGATATGGGGTTTATCTGGGATGAGTGTCTTTAAAATTTCGTCTTGTTTTAAAATGTGCCAGTGTTTTTGAATAGTTTTTTTCACAATTTTATTCTTATTGTCAAAGTTAAAGATGATTGGCATGGATGGTGGGTCTTTATTTTTATTCGTATTATATTCTAAAAGCTCGAGTCTTTCTTTTTGTTTCACTGCTTTGAGGGATTCTTCTAGCTTTTCTTTTGGTTAATTTTTACTGATAAATTGAGCTTCTAGTGTTCTAGCTTGTTTGTCAAAATCTGTATTAAGGGAACAGTTCCTGCGAAGACGTAGGAACTGACCTTTAGGGACCCCATCTAACCATGGTTGGTAGTGGCAGCTTGATCTGTCAATAACTGTGTTGGTGCACAGTTTTTTTTAAAAAAGTTCGAGTGTTAATATTCCCATCCTGGATAAAAATTTGGATGTCTAAAAAATGTATTAAATCTGTTCTGATGTTAAAATGATGCCACTATTGTTGTTGTTTAGATGATTTAAAAAAAGTTTAAGTGAGGTTTCAGGACCTTTCCAGATAAAAAACAAGTCGTCTATGTATCTAAAATAGGATACTAGGTTTGCTTTCCAGGGGTGATCTCCCCAGATTGCTTTAGACTCCCAATTGTCCATAAAAAGATTGGCATAACTTGGTGCAAACCTAGTACCCATAGCTGTGCCTTGTCTTTGAATGTAAAAAGTGTCTAAAAACCAAAAATAGTTATTTGTTAAAATAATTTTTATCCCTTCTAAGATAAAATTAATTTGTTTTTCTGGAATTTTATTATCCGTTTTTAATCTATTTAAAACTGCTTCACACCCTAATTCGTGGGGGATTATGGTGTACAAAGACTGGACATCACAAGTGACTAGAATAAAATCTGGATGCCAGGTAAAATTTTCTAAAAAACATAAAAGGGACATGGAATCTTTTAAGTATGACCTATCATATATATTGCATTCTAGTCTGCCTATTCTGTGCTCTTTTTAATTTATGTGGTTTATAGTGGCACTGCCTTCCTTTCTTTTTTCTGTACCATTTCTGTTGTAAGGCCTGTGAGGGAGCCCTACGTTTTAGGTGTGCTGCCACTTTTTACTTATTTATTATTGTTTCAGTTGTATTTTGTATAGATAGAGAGCGCTGATCCCTTTCTTCTGAGCTTTCTATACAAACCATGGTGGCTTTTGCCTCTTTCTGTCACTTACATCTTAAACTTTCCCTCAACACCATAAAACTTTACCTCACCGGGGTGCAGCACCATAGCCTCACATATTTTCCTAACAACACCTCCTTCTTGTCATCATATCCCATTAAAAAGGTATTGAAAGGTATGTTAAAGGTTTCAGCTCCTCTCACTATCACAAGACTACCTATAGATGGGCCTATCTTCAGATCACTTAGCAATCTCCTTGACGAATCCCCGTTTGATCACGACACAAACCTGGTGATCAAAGCGGCTATCTATCTTGCTTTCTACGGTTTTCTCAGACCTAGAGAGTTCACCGTTGTTCGTCAAGGGGATATCACGCACAGCCTAAAAACATTGCACCTCACAAAGGTGGAGGATCACTATCTACTTTCAATCCCGTCAACTAAAACCAACCATTCACTACACCCCACTGTAATGCCTCTCTTCCCTACTGATAATGCCTGGTGTCCGGTCAAGGCGCTAGACCACCTACGGTCAACTCTTCATGCGCACTTACCAGACTCTCCGCTCTTATCTATACAAGGGCACCCGCTTACCACTGCTAAATTCACGTCTCACGTCAGAACACTATTATCTAAACTGGGTTTCAATCCGACTTCATTCTCCGGGCACTCCTTTCGCAAAGGAGCCGCCTCTTTAGCCTCCAGCACTAATACACCGGTCCACATCATCAAGAGATTGGGGCGATGGCAATCCTCCATATACCATACTTATATTCCACGACCAGAAAAAGAGCTTTGTCAAGCTTTCAGGAACTTGGTTATGTAAAAAGGCAATAAAGTGTGTATTTTCTCGAACTTCTCTTTTGCCCTCTTTTATTTACAGGCCCACTCGTACGTTGGTTTCGGCACACCACAACCAACTTTGTCCTTACAGATACTATCCATTACGTATTAAATTCCGAGCACAAGTAGAAAGGCCATTAGGCCTGAATTTGTGGGAGGAGTAAGTCCCCTACTTAAACTCCCAGCCCCTACTCACCTCTGCCGTTCAGCTGATTGTCCCCACCCACCTACACCCTGTTATAATTACATTCTCCTTGGTGGGCCCTCTTTTATTTACAGGCCCACTCGTACGTTGGTTTCGGCACACCACAACCAACTTTGTCTTTACAGATACTATCCATTACGTATTAAATTCCGAGCACAAATATATATATATTGTGTTTGGGCAGTGAAGTGTCCCTTTGATAAAGTGATAATTCTTAGTGAATTTCATAACTCACTTAGAGAATGTTTGTTTATTTCCAGTTCACCTACGTTTGCCTTGGATTAGAAATTCCCTTTGAATTCGCATTGGTAAATAACTGCATGAAATGATTTATAGAGGATAGTATAGGCAAAATTAGCTTAATGAAGCAGTTTTGGTGTATAGATCATGCCCGGCAGTCTCACTGCTCAATTCTCTGCCATTTAGGTGTTAAATCCCTTTGTTTCAGTTTTATGAAAAAAATGGTTTTATTTTCAATCTGATGTTAAAAGTGAGTTTGTGTTTTGTATCTGTGAACTTGTCTGTCTTTGAGCTTGTGTGCTTACTGTATCAGTTAAGAGAAAATTGCATGGAATTGATAGGAATTTCAAACTTTAGGTCGAAATAGTGCAGCTGAATGGGAGAATTTTTCCAAATCGCCTACTTTTTTTTCAAATGTTGGCAACTATGCCATTAAAAGACACTGTTTCCAAAATACAGAGCAAAAACTCCGAATCCCAAGACTGTCCTATCAGATCAATCCTGTGCAATGCCAGATCAATAAGAAACAAAACTGCTATTATTGCCAACCTTATTGACACATGCAAATTAGCGTGCATTACAGAATCATGGCTAGATGAAAATGCGGGGCCTGTTCTAGAGGCAACTATTCCAGGCAATTACACGGTGTTCCACCGCCCGAGACAAGATCCCATGGGAGGTGGAGTTATGATCTGTGTGAAATCATCCTTAAATCCCAGACCAATATCAGTCCACATACCCCAATCTTTTCAATGCGTAGCTGCCAGCATCTCAATAGACAGAGGATTCCTGATACTGTTAATATACAGATCCCCAGGAGATGAGAAGACATTTCTTCAGGACCTCTCAGACCTTTTGGCTGGCTTAATACTTGAACACCCTAGATTGCCTATATTGGGAGATTTCAACACTTGGATTGATGACACCCTATCCCTGCTTGGGCAGGATCTCCTCAGCTTGATTAGTGCACTCGGCTTCAACCAAATCGTCGCCACTTCCACCCACAGAAAAGGTCATACACTTGATCTCGTGTTTCATTCTGGACTAGAAGTTTCACCAGTAACTGTGAATCCAATTGTTTGGTCAGATCACCACTCCATTCACTTCTTCATTGTATCACAATCAGCCAGACCCCAGCCTCAGAGCCTGGTCAAATACCGCTCATTAAACGGGGTGATGCCATTGAATGTAACATCACATATGGATCTAAGTGAACTAATGGGCTCCTGTGAAGACCCCAGCTCCTTAGTCAGACTCTACAACAAAACCATGAGAGATACCCTAGAAAGCATTGCACCAACATGCATACGCACTGTCAAAACCCACAACTATGCACCATGGTTTGATAGCACCACCTGAGAAAGGAAGAGAACAGGCCGTAAACGCGAGAGAAAGTGGTGCAGGACACATGATCCAGTGAATAAATCCGCTCTTACCAAACATCTAAACGAATATCAATTCAATATAACTAAAAAAAAAATCTTCATTTTTATCACGCAAAATTGCACTCTCCCACAATATACCCAGGCAACTGTTTCGCACAGTAGAAAGGCTCTGCAAACAAGCATGCATGCATAACCCCACCATCTTTTCTCAGGATAAGTGTGAAGCATTTGCGATCTTCAGAGACAAGATTTCCTCAGTCCGAGCCTCTATCAGAGCAGGCTACACAGTTACATACCAGAACCACTACAATTGAATGCCAGATTGTCTTAGTTTATGGTCCACTTTTACAAATGTGAATATAAAGGGAGTTAAAAAAAAAAAACATGCAAAAGTTACACCCTACTACATGTGGCTTATATCTGCATGCATTGAAACACTCGCCCCAGCCCTCACAAAAATAGTGCAGTGTTCACTAAAAACTGGAGACTTTGCAGATCCTCTAAAAGAAGCTGTGGTAAAACCACTCCTAAAGAAACCTTTATTAGACTCAGACTTCTTTGCTAATTACAAACCAGTATCCAACCTTCCATTTCTGGGGAAAATAATTGAAAATGTAGTGGCAACTCAACTGGAGGCCCATCTATCAAGCTTGAACATCTTTGTTCCTTTCCAAAGCGCCACAGCACTGAAACAGCGCTAGTCCGAGTGCTAAATGATCTCCTTATGTGGAGAGACAAAGGTGATTACTCCATCCTAATCCTCTTGGATCTCTCAGCTGCATTTGACACCATTGACCATAGGATGTTAATAGAGCGCTTGCAGCACATCTGTGGTCTAGGAGGCACAGTCCTTAATTAGTTTAAATCTCTTCTCGCTGGTAGATCACAGAGAGTAACATCAGGATCAAGCTCATCGCTACAAACAGAACTGGCCTGCGGAGTTCCACAAGGATCCATCTGGTCTCCCATGCTATTCGCAATTTACTTGCTACGACTGGGAGACATCATTAGCTGACATGGCCTAAGGTGTCATTGTTACGCTGATGACACACAACTCTACTTGTCCGTTGTTCCAGATACCAGAGACCCAACATGCCACATCAACAGTTGCTTAGCAGACCTCATAGAATGGATGAATGCTAGTAGGCTTAAAGTGAACCCGGACAAAACAGAGTTACTCTTGGTCAGGGAACCATGGGCAACAAAAATATCCCATGATCACCCAACTGGCCTGGAGCTCGGAGGTTCTGAACTTATCAGTTCCTCAAAGGTATAAAACCTCAGAGTGCTGATTGACGCTGGACTCTCATTTAAACAGCAGATTTCCTCCATAATAAAATCTGCCAACTTTCATCTGATAAACATAGCTGTACAATATTTAATTCCACCGGATGATATGCCAACATTAATCCATGCATTTTTGTCCTCTCGGCTAGATTACTGCAATGTCCTTTACTTGGGCCTCCCAGAAAAGGAACTCCATCGCCTTCTGACTGTACAAAATGCAGCAGCCAGACTACTGACCAATAAAACTCGCTCATGCCACATAACACCTGTTCTCCACTCCCTGCATTGGCTTCCAATTAAATGGCGAACATGTTTTAAAATTGGCCTGCTAACCTTCAAAGCCTTACACAATCAAGGCCCACAGTACTTGAAAGAACTCCTGACACCCTACATTCCATCCCTTTCACTTCGGCCAGCCAGCAAATCCTTCCTGTCAGTGCCAAGAATTAAGACAGACTAAGTTTCTAGGCCATTCAGCCACGCTGCCCCTACCTTCTGGAACTCCTTACCGTGCACAATCAGCACAGAGAGGCACTGTCCTTACAGACTTTAAAAAAAAAAAAAAGACCCACATCTTCCATCAGGCATTCAGTCCGTTCAGCTGACCTTCAGAAACTCCTAACTTTTATGTATTTTATAAAAAAAAGAAGAAAAATGTAAACCGTGCTGTTATAAATATAAATAGTACATAGATATAGCAGTAGATACTTCCAATGAGTCAAAAGAACCTTGGAATCAAATAAAGAAAAATAATAGTGCGATACAGTACAAATATATTAAGTGCTGATTTTGACTGTAACTCAATCCACTCACATTCGTATGAGCTATAACAGAGCTCTGCTGCAGTGCGCTTGAACGGTACGATCCCCGTCTCAGGATGTGTTGTTCAGGTTGATCCAAATGTTTCAAAGTGCAGTATGCATAGTAGAGAGAAAAATAGCAGCCAATAGTGAAGTACGTCCTAATGGTGAAGCTGGTAATAAATAGTAATGTATGCTCAAAAAATTGTAAGTACAACTTGCTCTAGTGCAGACAGTTTAGGTGGTATAATCGCCACCAAGCATATACAGTATCCCGGAAGTAAAGAAGGGATGGATAAAAGTATCTATTAAAAAGTATACTTTAATATAGACAAAACATAATATAGAACATAAAAATATAAAGGAGAGTCCCACTTAACGCGTTTCGCCTGGTAGGCTTTTTCAGAAGTGTGGTATAACCTCCTCTGGGTCCCGTTTATAAATGGTTCTGAATTCTTGAAATTACTTCCTGGTGTGGTTTCTTCCGGTTTCCGGATGCTTGTTGGAACACACGCGTCATACCGGAAATGACGCGATGTGCGCGTCATACCGAAAATGACGCGGCATCCTATGTGGGCTGCTGTATTGTTATTGTGCCATCCATGGAACGCACGTACCGATGTCGGATAGCGTGCGTTGCGTTCCAGGCGCTTATGCCAAATAGTCATGCCCCTTAAAGTGAGTCTGTAACCGATCACCTGGCACCCCGACTGGGTATCTCCGTTGAAGGATGCTCCTAGCGCTTCCTGAGGACTCCAAGCACTGCAGCAGAAACCACAACCACCGAACCGGAGAAGCATATGAATGCTCTCAAGCATATGAATGCTGTAAGCAGCTGAACAGGAAAAGCATACAATCAGCTTACACTCCTGGCAATCGGCATACAATCCAATTCCCCCAATAACGAGACGACACTTCGTTTTGAGGTCAAGCAGAACTGACTGTACTGGCACATACAGCCTCTTTTATTCACAATCCACAAACATAGTACTGCCCACAGGGTTTTTGAAAACCAACCAATAAACACGTACAATACACTCAGACACTCCCACACAAAATCCTCCCCTCTGCCTGTGATACAATTACCTTACACAATGGGTAATGTAATTATCACCGGCAGAGAAATACAGTATCATAAAACACATCACAGGGACCCCAAAACATGCAATAACCCCATAAAAGTATATCCTTGGAACCGGGGGATCTGGGTGAACCACATATCCAAAATTCACCCAGATCCGTTCAGTACTTTGGAAGATACAGTTTAATGCAGATTCCACAGAACATATGCAGGCTATATGAAAAACAATTACTGTATAATGTGTCCCCTGTTGTATAGTCCAAAATCACTGCACGATGTCTCTGTGCACCAAATACCGGCGAGATGGCACCATGTTGAAAAGTCCAAACAGTGTCTGTGAGTTAAAATGGAATGGACATCCATTGTTCTCACCATGTGCTTCATCCATTGTTCTCACCATGTGCCTCAGATACATGAAATGGTGGCCATCCAGTAACTCCACAGTATGTCCCCAGATGGTTCTTAAAGGGCCAGCAGCAGCACAACACAAATCCATTATGCCCAAATCATGTCTTTAAAGGGCAATACATCCCAGGGGCCATAGTTACATGGCAAGAGGCTGGCAATCAGTCTTCTCCAATGCCCAGTGGCGAGGTCGATTTCGCCACAGAGTCTCTTAGTGAAAACGGCAAGACGGCTATGTTTGTTATGGGCATAAGGGAAAGAAGGATAAATAAAAACATTAGCAGTATCTAAATTGTTAATAATATGAAGAAATTGTACATATACAAATAAAAAGAAGGGTGAGAAGGGGGTCAAATGGAATTGTTTACAACTGGTAATATTACATATATACCCCTGATGTGCATTGCGTCATTTCCGGTATGACGCGCACATCGCGTCATTTCCGGTATGACGCGTGTGTTGCAACAAGCATCCGGAAACCGGAAGAAACCACACCAGGAAGTAATTTCAAGAATTCAGAACCATTTATAAACAGGACCCAGAGGAGGTTATACCACACTTCTGAAGAAGCCTACCGGGCGAAACGCGTTAAGTGGGACTCTCCTTTATATTTTTATATAATTTTTATGTTCTATATTATGTTTTGTTTATATTAAAGTATACTTTTTAATAGATACTTTTATCCATCCCTTCTTTACTTCCTGGATCCTGTATATCCTTGGTGGGGATTATACCACCTAAGCTGTCTGTACTAGAGCAAATTGTATGCTCAAAAAATTGTAAGTACATTACTATTTATTACCAGCTTCACCATTAGGATGTACTTCACTATTTTTTTCACTATTTTTTTTTGAACATTTTAACAAAAAAACAAAAAAAAAATTGACATAATAAGCTACTAAATAAAGATTGACACAAATGAAATAATTAACAAATTTATTGAAATTTATTATGAAATTTATTATAAATTTATAAATGAGATACATAAATTATAAATTCACTAAAAATAGGGGATAGATTATATGATAATATAAAATCACATTATTTAATATGGTATATTGAAGTGGATTGAATGCAGTGATTTGGAGGAATCTATGTGGTGCATAATAAAACAATTCTTGTATGAACTATATGGATAATATATTGTTCATGGAGTTGTGGAGTGGAAGTATTTATATGTATTTTTATGGCCAGATATTACAGATCACAAATGGAACGCAAAAAAGGAGGTTGAAACGCATGCCATTTCCGGTTTCATTAACACAGTTGGAACGCATGGCACTTCCGTGCCGAAAATCAATGGAGGATCATTCAACAAGTTCGAAATTAGCTGTGAACACTCAGAATTATGATCAGCAACAGATGAATTTCATCAACTCAGGACCAATGAGGAGAGACTGAGAAACACATGTGACAGAATTACATCTAGGGATTAGCCCTATTTAAAGGACTTTCGGGTGGGGAATTGTTAGGCTGTTTTTTTTATTGTATTGTATCAATTGCATTTTAATATTGTGGTCCCTGAGGAAGTCCCTATTTTGTTAAAGGGACGAAACGCGTAGGACCTTATTTATATAATTATTTTATCTTTATTTTTTTTAATATTGAATTAAAGCCACTTTCCAATTTTTATTTAGATTAACAGCCGGTTCCCTCGTTGTGTTCTTCCATATTTTTGTTGTCAAGCTGATCGCTAGCTGGGAGCGATCAGAGGGAGGCTGTATCCATCTATATTTGATAAGTATCCTTGCATATATACTGTGTGTGTATAAGGTACATTATCGTTGGTTGTTTTGGTACTTCACTATTTTTCTCTCTACTATGCATACTGCACTTTGAAATATTTGGATCAACCTGAACAACACATCCTGAGACGGGGATTGTACCGTCCAAGCGCACTACAGCAGAGCTCTGTTATAGCTCATACGAATGTGAGTGGATTGAGTTACAGTCAAAATCAGCACTTAATATATTTGTACTGTATCGCACTATTATTTTTCTTTATTTTATTCCGAGGTTCTTTTGACTCATTGGAAGTATCTACTACTATATGTATGTACTATTTATATTTATAACAGTGCGGTTTACATTTTTCTTCTTTTTTTCTATTTAATCACAAGGTTCTGGGAATCCTTGATCTCTATACTGCTGCTTATTCATCAATTTCTATAGTGAGCGCCTATTACCTTCTCTCTTTTCCTTTTATGTATTTATGTTTGTATACCTTTAAAGTGCACAGGGAGAAAAGCACTATAAAAATCGGAAATTCTTATATATTATTATTACCCCCTGCCATCTATATGGGAGTAAAATAACAACCAAACCCCCTGCCATCTGTATGGGAGTTAAATAATAACCACGACACACTTTGTATAGAAGCAACATCATAACAACCACACTCCCTTCCATCTGTATGGGATTAAATCATACTAAATGTGTGGTTGTAAGAATGTTGCTTCGACGTGTAACTTGGAAGAACAATTACAACAGCCACACATTTGTATGCCAGCAAATGGTACATAGAGCTAACTGCAGGCTCCTCACTAAAGTGAGAACTGTTGTGAATTTAGTAGGGATGTGCATGGGCAAAAAATTTGGTTCAGTTCAGCACTTCGGTTTGGCACTTCCAAAATTCGGGAATTGGGTAATTCAGGACTTTGGCAATTTCCTAACCCTAACTCTACTCTTAACCCTAACTCTAGGAAGGGTAGGGTTAGGGTTAGAGGAAGGTTGGATTAAGGGTTAGGGTTAGAGGAAGGTTGGGGGTAGGGCTGGGGTTAGGAGTACGGTTAGGGTTAGATTCCTGTCATCATTCCCTTAATTTTCCTTCCCTCTTCTGTTTTGCCACTTTTCAGAAATTCAAAGCACTTCTGCACTTCCGAAATTTGGCACTTCGGTTCGGTACGGCACTTCCGAAATTCGGGACTTCAGCAATTCGGTTCGGTTCAGCTCTTCCAAAATTCGGACATTCGGAAGCATCCGAATGTCCGAATTCACATTTGGACCGAAACTAATTGAACGTCTAGAATTTAGGGTGTTTTTCAGATTTAAGGACAAAATAGCCAAACTGAGAGCATAGTGACTTGGAGAATTGTTCCATTTGACCATTTTTGTTTACACAGAGGCGTAACTAGAAATCCCAGCCCGTCTGTGTGTCTCATTTCCTCCCCCCAAAGCTCCTCCATGTGTCTCATTTCCCCCTCAAATTCCCTCTTTGTGTCTCATTTCCTCAGCCCAAAGCCCGTTCATGTGTCCCATTCCCTCCCCCTCAGCCCCATTACATCCTCTTAGACACCCCATCTATTCCATTCCCTCCCCCCAGCCACTTCATTTGACCAATTCACCCCCCCCCCAAGCAGGCAGTGACACACCATTACACACAGTTACAGGCAGACAGTCACACATAGACAGGCATTTGCTGAGTCACAGACAGACAGTCACACACATAGGCAGGCAGTGACACACACATAATTAAAGATAAAAAGTAAAACACACAAACAGTCAGTTAACTCTTTTCATTATGGGCACTGATGGAAGAGTGGAGGCACTGCAGTTTGTGGGGTGTAGTTGCGGGGAAGCAGGGACTCCTTCCTTCTTCCCATTCAGTGTGCAGCAGGAACCAGCCAGTGTGTACAGCCACATTTAGCTCCACCCCTGCTGACCATTTAGTGTCGCCCACAGCCCCCTAGGGTGATTTTTGGATATGTTGTTCACCCAGATCAGGGGACTATGGGGTTTCCATGAGTTTTAAGGGTACTTTTGGGGTTTTATAAAAATATGTGGGGATTTTCTGCCTGGAGATAATTGAGTTAATACAGTATCTGACTCAATTATCTCCCAAGCAGAGGGGAGGGATTGTATGTTTGTATATGGGAGTGTCATGCATTTAAACATTGTTGTTATTGGTCTGTGATTTTGTGTTGCAGTACCCCACAAGGTCCATGTGGGAGTGCCCCTTGCATTGGGACATGTATATAAGGCCAGTTGTAACTCCCAATAAATGAGTTCTCATCTTATGTGTGGGGGAAACGGTTGTATCTACCCTGGGGATTGCTATATCACTATACTCCTATGGGATTATAATCTCTTGTTCTTTTAAGAGCATAGTGCTACACTACCTTGGAGGAGAGGTCTACCCACCTGAAAGGTTTACTCAAATGTCAAGATTTATGAGAGGTAAACAATCTCACAGAAAGCTCACAGCACACAGAACACCAAATTCCACAGAATACAACAGTGCAGCGAGGAGCAATAAAATCTTCGGCTTGCAGTTAGACCACACTGATTAACTCTTTCAATGCTGGCTATAATCCTACTAGGCATACAATATCCTATTCTATTTCTATTTTTCAATTATAATGTCCATACCAAATCATTAATCATTCCTGGAACCATCCAATAAAAATAAAAATCTACCAGATTTTACATTAGCCGAATTTTAATTTCCCTACATAAGATGCACTATATTATTTCAGAGCAAATCAATACATCTGGATAAAAACAGCGGTATGCTAACACATGCTAAATATATCATTAATATATAATTATCTTGATTCCACCTGCAGAATGGAATGTTTATAACTATATATTCTTTAGTTAACTAAGATTTCTAATTATTGAAATCTAACCGAGATTTACCGTATATACTCGAGTATAAGCCGACCCGAATATAAGCCGAGGCCCCTAATTTTACCACAAAAAACTGGGAAAACGTATTGACTCGAGTATAAGCCTAGGGTGGGAAATGCAGCAGCTACTGGTAAATTTCTAAATTAAATTAGATCCCAATAAAATTACATTAATTGAATATTTATTTACAGTGTGTGTATAGAATAAATGCAGAGTGTGTGTTTGTGTGTGTGTGTGTATATATAATGAATGCAGTGTGTATATAATGCAGTGTGTGTAAACTGGATGAGGGGAGGGCATTTTTATTTTAATTTTTTTATTTTATTATATTATTTTAATATTATTATTATATTATATTATTATTATTTTAATAATATTATTATTTTAATATTTGCATTATTCTTTTTTAAATGTTTTTTTTGTCCCCCCTCCCTGCTTGTTGCCTGGTCAGGGAGGGGGGAAAACATTTTTTTTTTTGAAAAATAATGCAAATATTAAAATAATAATAATAAAATAATATTAATATAATATTAAAATAATAATATTATTTTATTATTATTTTAATATTTGCATTATTTTTTTAAAAATGTTTTTTGTCCCCCTTCCCTGGCCAGGCAACAAGCAGGGAGGGGGGACAAAAAACATTTAAAAAAAATAATGCAAATATTAAAATAATAATAATATAATAATAAAATAAAATAATATTATTTTATTATTATTTTATTATTTGCATTATTATTTTTTTTAATGTTTTTTGTCCCCCCTCCCTGGCCAGGCAACAAGCAGGGAGGGGGGACAAAAAAAATTTAAAAAAATAATGCAAATATTAAAATAATAATAATATAATAATAAAATATTAAAATAATATTATTTTATTATATTATTATTTTAATATTTGCATTATTTTTTTTAAATGTTTTTTAATAATGCTTGTTGCCTGGCCAGGGAGGTGGGACAAAAAACCATTTAACAAATAATAATGCAAATATTAAAATAATAATAATATAATAAAATAATATTAAAATAATATTATTTTATTATATTATTATTTTAATATTTGCATTATTTTTTTTAAAATGTTTTTTGTCCCACCTCCCTGGCCAGGCAACAAGCAGGGAGGGGGACAAAACATTTTTTTACAAAAAATAATGCAAATATTAAAATAATAATAATAATAAAATAATATATACTATTAAAATAATAATATTATTTTATTATTATATTATTATTTTAATATTTGCATTATTTTTTTTTTAATGTTTTTGTCCCCCTTCCCTGGCCAGGCAACAAGCAGGGAGGGGGGACAAAAATTTTTTTAAAAAATAATGCAAATATTAAAATAATAATAATATAATAATAAAATATTAAAATAATATTTTATTATTATTTTATTATTATTTTTTTAAATGGTTTTTTGTCCCCCCTCCCTGGCCAGGCAACAAGCGGGGAGGGGGGACAAAAAACCATTTAAAAAAAAATAATAATGCAAATATTAAAATAATAATAATATAATAATAAAATAATATTAAAATAATATAATATTAAAATAATATTTTATTATATTATTATTTTAATATTTGCATAATTTTTTTTTTAAATGTTTTTTGTCCCCCATCCCTGGCCAGGCAACAAGCAGGGAGGGGGGACAAAAAAATTTTTGGACAAAAAATAATGCAAATATTAAAATAATAAAATAATATTATTATATTATTATTATTAAAATAAAATTAAATCCCTGGTGGTCCAGTGGCATTGGCAGTTCAGTGGGGGGGCTGACAGTGAGCTGTTACTTACCTTCCTGCAGCTCCCTCATCCTCCGTGCAGCTCCCCGGTCAGCTCCGTTCTGTTTACAGTGTAAGTCTCGCGAGACCCACGGCTCTCGCGAGACTTACACTGGGAGCAGAACGGAGCTGACAGAGGAGCTGCGCGGAGGAGAAGGGAGCTGACAGAAGCTGCAGGAAGGTAAGTAACAGCTTCTTGCCAGCCCCCAACAGGACCGCTGGGCTTGTAATGAGTCCGGCAGTCCTGGTCTGTATTGTGGCAATGTAAGTTGCCACAATACAGACTGACTCGAGTATAAGCCGAGTTGGGGTTTTTCAGCACAAAAAATGTGCCGAAAAACTCGGCTTATACTCGAGTATATACGGTATCCAGGTATATATTCCGGCTATGAGTAAAATTTTAATTAATTAAATAAAACCAGCATAATTACCTGTTATGTTGTAGATGTTCTCATCAGATGATCTTATCCGATGATTAGATAGTCCCAGGAATTTGAATGCAAGTATGATTGATGATTGTATGGAGGTGTGCATGTAATAGAGAAAGTGGTGTTGGTTAGAAAATAATAGTAAAATTCTAAGTGTCCAGGAGGTGTTTCTTGAGTTGTGTCCAAGAGAGTTTGAGAATTGAGTGTTAGTCCCAGAGATTTAGAAAGTTAAATTAATTACTACGGGTTATCTATCACTAGTGTCTGGCTTTCTTGTGTCTGGTCCTTTTGTGAAGCTGTGTGTGTCGGATTATTTTTCTATTCCACTAACATTTATTAAATAATATGATATTTCTTCATGAATATTTATCCATGAATGGTCTATATTATTAACATAATACTGATTATATGTAATTACTATAATAGTAAAATAAGTCTAATAATAAGTCTAGTAATAACTGCTATGTTTACAGCAGGCAGGGTTAAACCTAGATGGACCTGGCACCCAGACCACTTCATTAAAGGACCCCTCTAGGCACCCAGACCACTTCAGCTTAATGAAGTGGTCTGGGTGCCAGGTCCAGCTAGGGTTAACCCATTTTTTCATAAACATAGCAATTTCAGAGAAACTGCTATGTTTATGAATGGGTTAAGCCTTCCCCTATTTCCTCTAGTGGCTGTCTCATTGACAGCCACTAGAGGCGCTTGCGTGCTTCTCACTGTGATTTTCACAGTGAGAGCACGCAAGCGTCCATAGGAAAGCATTGTAAATGCTTTCCTATGTGACGGGCTGAATGCGCGCGCAGCTCTTGCCGCGCGTGCGCATTCAGCCCAGGAGGAGGAGACGGAGGAGGATCGGAGGAGGAGAGCTCCCCGCCCAGCGCTGGAAAAAGGTAAGTTTTTAACCCCTTTCCCCCTTCCAGAGCCGGGCGGGAGGGGGTCCCTGAGGGTGGGGGCACCCTCAGGGCACTATAGTGCCAGGAAAACGAGTATGTTTTCCTGGCACTATAGTGGTCCTTTAAGCTGAAGTGGTCTGGGTGCCTATAATGGTCCTTTAACCTTAGAGCCAAGATTTTATGGCTCTGTAAAAGGTGAGCTCAATACCAATTTTTTTACTTTCATTAGTATTTTATTTCAGATATACTACACATTGGATGCTTTTTTTCTCTTTACCTCTACTGGTGGGAATATTCTAAATAAGGAGTGGTGTGATGCTCCCCTAAAAGCATAACAGCCTTATATACAGAGCCAATATATATAGGCTCCAGTTCATGTGAGTTGTCTGGTTTTAAAATATATATTCTCCATATTTAATTACCATCTTCTCTATAGTCCTGTTTGTTTCTGTATTGGATATACACTTCTGTACATTTCTATGTATATGTAGGGTAAGTTACCCCTTTATATTCACCTTTAGCATTCCACCAAAGGTACAGGTGTATTCTTGTAACACTTAGTTAAATGGAAGTTCGAATTCCCTGGACTAAACCAAGCAACTCTATGGAACTAATTTTGGGGATGAACAGAGCCTTGAGACCCAAACTTTAGATGGTGATTTCTCGGGCTCTGTACATCCGATAGCCTCACTATTTGCAGGAATCCTAGATGGGACCCGGGGCTATCCTGTGATATGTGTTATATGCGTGTACCCCATTTCCTTCCCAGGGTGCGGAGCCCCGTAAGTGTTTCCCCCCATATATGTAATGTGTTTTACTATTTGCAATATGTTTTAATGTATGAAACCGTGTCCTATTGGTATCTCCCAGAGTGGGAGATGGTTATCTGTAACTCATCCCACTTCTCCTGCCTGGGACAAAGGATTGTGTTGAACTGAATAGAGACTGTAACGGAGCTCCCTGTACCCCTGGCTGGGTACCTCGGCCAAGGACCACTTCCTAGCTGGAACAGGGGACAAACCACAGCACTTCTGCCCGCTGTCACCGTGGCTTGATTAGGTCCTAGAACCGCTCCCTCCTGGAGCCAAATAGGGAACTCACTCTATCCACCCCCAGGCACTGGACGACACTCAGTCCTGGGAGCTCTTGTCCTTACGAGGACTTTCCCCATTGAATCCTCCACACTGGAATAGTGATTAGCCCTTTCCCCTCCCAGTAACCAATGGCTCGGCCATTATACGTGGAGCCTCTGATTGTCTGGGCAGTAAGACTGATCTACCTCTGGGTGAGCCTCCTGCTCAAAGCTGGAATGGGGAGTTGTCATCCCCTTCTTGTTCTCCGGCTTAGCAGGCAAATCCAAGTACCGGGGTCTGGCTTGAATGCACCTCCAAAATTCTTGGCAGATTTGGTCGAATCTGGCCTCAAAGCGCTGTCTCCATTGCAGGATTTCAAGGTACTTTGGAGGCTGTGGAGGTTGCGTCATGGGGGCTATCTTGGACTCCTCGTGCGATGTGCAGCTTGGCAAAGGATTCCGCTGCTGCAGGTGAGTATTTTTCTCCAGTGGGGACCGGAATGTCCCCCCGCTGGTCCAAAGGACGAAAATGGGCCTATCCCGTTTCGGACGAACACAGGTTAAATTTGCAGAAATGTTTTTGTTTTTTTATTTTTATTTTTTTTGTGGTGCATAGTTTAACAATTCAGATGATTATATATCACAATAAAAGATAATAATGATAACATGAAAAGTCTAGCATACTGCACTTGGGACGGGGGGGAGAACATAATGGGATAGGGAGGAAAACACTATGGGACAGGGGAGGGGGGGAGAACACTATGGGACAGGAGAGGGGAGAAAAAAAACATTATGGGACAGGAGAGGGGAGAAAAAAAACATTATGGGACAGGAGAAGGGAGAAAAAAACACTATGGGACAGGGGAGGGGAGAAAAGAACACTATGGGACAGGGGATGGGGGAAAGGGACACTATGCGACGGGGGGCGAGGAAAGAAAACTAAAAAAGAGGGAGGGGAGAAAGGAACATTAAGTGGGGGGACCACTAAAAGAGAAGGGAAGTTTTTCATATTAGATTAATTAAATTAATTAAAAAGTCTAATATTAATATAAATTTATAGGAAAAAAACTTTTTTTAAATAATTTGGGGAAAAATGATTTCGGTTTCGGACCAGAATTTTCATTTCGGTGCATCCCTACTTTCCATGCTAGGCCTCATAGCCGGACCGTCGAAATTCTGTCAGAAATTAATAGACTGTGTTTTTTTTTCTTCCTGCTCGTCTTAGCATTAAGCGATCGTTATTCCTGAGTGTTGGTAGCACAATTTCTGACTGTAAAAGGCAATTTTAAGTTGGAGCTCTTAAAAAACATGTCTGTCCATCTTGGCTGTCAGGCCACGCCCACTTATTTTGCATTTTTAACCCTGAGCTGCCAGCAAAAACTCAGCATTGTGAGTGGAACAGAAGTAAAATGTCATATAAGTCTCCTCCCGAGACCAATCCGCAGCACGCAAAATATCCACGAGAGAAGCACCAGTTATGAAGCAGCAGCTCCCCGAACGGAGTCAGAACTGAAGAAAGCATCAATGTCCGTCAAGGACAGCAACCAGCGAATCCACCTGGTAAGGGTCGTAAACGACACCGTGTTAAACGGGTGAACGTAGGAGACCAGAAGTTGACCCAACGTGGAAGAACCAAGAGGCAACGTAACCTCGATGTCCTGGAGCAATGAAAAAACACACACAACTGTGAGTCCGACGAGAAGGATGGGTAAAACATTGACGCAGAATCCATTTTCGCCCGACAAAAAATGTGACGGAATGTAACTGTGACGGACCTGGTAACATTCTCTGAGGTTGCCTGAACCTATGTTTAATTTTCCCAAACTGATACAAATACCCATGTTGGTGAACTACTCAACCTCGCGAATCCCGGCAAAGATGGTACCGAAGCCGTACACTTTTCCGACGGGCTACATGAAACATTCAGGAGATAGGAAATACCCACTGGGGGGAGCATTTGCTATCTAAGAGCAAGGGGGAATGTTCTTCGGTATTCATACAGGAACCCCTGAAAGGAGACCGGCCGCTGCCCTGAATACTCTGGAACTCTTTTGGGGCATCACCTCTTGGCCGGCTGGTCAAAACTTCACCAGAATGGCAATTTCATTTTATCAAACAGATCTGAGCGCTTTTTGGATATGTTGGGCGCTCACACAAGGGCTAGTTGGGGATATTGGACTTGTGGGGTTCCTGTAATATTTTCCTATGTTTTTGGGGTGATTTGTAATATTTTGTGTTAATTTCTGTACCTGAGAGATAATTGAGTCAGCCTTCCAAGGACTCAATTATCTCCCAGACACAGAGATGCCAGGGAGGTTTTTTTACTGTATTCTATGGAGACCCTATGTTGGGGGTCTGTGAATAAAAAGTGTGGCACAATAAACCTTACTGGGGGAATGGGCTATAATCACTGAACAGCGCTGTAACGGCACCCCCAGGCATAAAAGGGTAAACCGCCATTTAGTAGCTCTTCCCTTCCAGAAACACAGGCACAACTACTGCAGAACACCAATCCGCCGAACAGGAAAAGCATATGAATGCCGTAAACAGCCGGACCGGAACTATACGAATGCTGTAAACAGCTGAATAGGAAAAACCATACAAATAGGTTTACACTCCTAGCAGTCAAACTGGAATAGCATACAATAAACCCCCCCAAGAAGGAGACAAGGCTCCGTTTTGAGGGTCAAGCAGGAACAGACGGAGCTGTGGGTTTATTGTTCTTATATACTCATAAGTACCACCCACAGGGTTTTGGAAAACAACCAATAAACACATACAATACACTCAGACACTCCCACACAAAATCATCCCCTCTGCCTGTGATACAATTACCTTACACAATGGGTAATGTAATTATCACCGGCAGAGAAATACAGTTTTTCCATATTACTCATAACTTTAAAAGTATGCATCACATTCACATAAAACTTACGTTTTCAACATACTCCAAATACAAACATGCGTCAAAATCATACAAATTGGTCCAAAAGATAGATCGTAGTACTTTGTGACCAAATGAAGCATGGCTTTTCTGCCCAAAACCAGTTCCACAGAGTCTTCTATCCTGGAGATACTTGGGAAGTGTGACAAAGTGCCCTTCGCCACTTGGTCCTGGAGAGGCCTGCTGGAGAGGCTAGGTGGATTTGGCTATGGAGCTTGTCTAGTGCACTCTGTGAGTAGGGGCATGTCTATTAAACAGTGAGCAGTCTGTGGCACTGTTAAAAAAAAAAAAGCGGCGGGTGGGGGACCTAAATAAAAATTGGGGGCGGGGGGGGAACTAATGTCCCCCCCCGGCCCACACCCCTGAGCGGTGGGTGGGGGCCCTAAACTAGAATAAGGGGGGGGACCTAATTTCCCCCCTTGGCCCCAACCCCTGAGCGGTGGGTGAGGGCCCTAAATACAAATTGGGGGGGGAACCTAATGTCCTCCCCCTGGCCCCCACCCCTGAGCGGTGGGTGGGGGCCCTAAACTAGAATAAGGGGGGGACCTAATTTCCCCCCTTGGCCCCAACCCCTGAGCGGTGGGTGAGGGCCCTAAATACAAATTGGGGGGGGAACCTAATGTCCTCCCCCTGGCCCCCACCCCTGAGCGGTGGGTGGGGGCCCTAAACTAGAATAAGGGGTGGAACTAATGTCCTCCCCCCTAGCCCCCATCCCTGAGCGGTGGGTGGGGGAACTAAGTAGAAATTGGGGGGGGACCTAATGTTTGAAATCCACCAATCAGAGTGCTCTGTGTCATTTTACACAGCATGGGAAAGTTCTTTGGAATTTTCCCACGCTGTGTAATTTGACTCAGAACACTCTGATTGGTTACTTAACCCACCAGTCTCTTCATTTACCTGTCAGAGCACTCTGATTTGATGGCTTAAACCCACCAATCAGAGTGCTCTGAGCCTAATTGCAGGGCGTGGCAAGGCTTTATAAGCCTTCCCCCGCCCTGCAGAGCTCAGTCTGCGCGGAGCCCTCCATGGGTGAAGATGGATATTTTTCATTTTTTTGCGCTTTTTTTTTTTTTTTTTTTTTTTTTTGCAGCGGTTATTATGGCATTTTATTTGCCCTTTTTTGGGGCTGAAAAAATAAGATTTTAGAAGAAAGAAGACATCAGATGGTAAGTTTTATTTTTTTTTACAGGTACTTAGTTAAAGGTCCCCCCCTCATTATTTTTAGGGTGAGGGGGGTAGGTAGGGGTTCATTTTTTGGGGAGAGTGTGACTAGGGGTTTGGGGACCCCTAGTCACCTGGGTGGGGGGAGGGGGGATAAATTTGTATTTAGGGCCCCCACCCGCCGCTCAGGGGTGGGGGGGAGGACATTAGATTTCCCCCCCTTATTCTTGTTTTTGGTCCCCACTCACCACTCAGGGGTGGGGACCAGGGGGAGGACATAAGGTCCCCTTCTTATTCTTGTTTAGGGCCCCCACCCACCGCTCAGGGGGGAGGACGTTAGGTCCCCCCTTATTCTAGTTTAGGGCCCCCACCCACCGCTCAGGGGGGAGGACGTTAGGTACCCCCTTATTCTAGTTTAGGGCCCCCACCCACCGCTCAGGGGGGAGGATGTTAGGTCCCCCCTTATTCTAGTTTAGGGCCCCCACCCACCGCTCAGGGGGTGGGGGGACAATAGGTCCCCCCCCCATTATTTTACTTTAGGGCCCCCACCCGCTGCTCGGGGGTGGGGGCCGGGGAGGGCCCTTTAGTTTAAAAGCCCCCATTCGCATGTCGTGAGACCAACTGAACCAGGAAGTGACTAGAGACTATAAACATGCTGGAAACATGGAGATTGTCAGTTTCAGCTGCTGTTAATTTGCATTATTGCTGGTGGGTGGCACTCTTTTGAATGTAAGCATTTCTTTTACTTGTATATATTGTCTGTACTGCTTGTATTGTGTAGGACATTAGCACTGAGGAAGGGCTTGTTGCCCAAAACATTTGTTTATATTGTGTCCTCTAATAAACTGCAGTAGCACCTGGGTGTGCACTACCTACTTGATGCACAGAACTCAATTTTTTGTCTATCTGCTTGTTACATTGTTGGAACTACAGTAAGGGGACCCTGCAGCTCGGATTTAACTGTTCATTACTGTGTTCTTTATCTTTGATAATCGGTGGGTATCATTGATGCCTCTGCCTCATCCTATGCATAGTTACAACTGGTGTCAATGCCAACAGACCCATGGACTATAGCAGTCTGAAAAGACAAATCCTAGAGGACTTGCTGGGAGCTAAAGGGAAGTCGGCAGGCAACCGTAAGAAGGCCCAGCTGATTGCCGAACTCATGGAGGACGACCAGTGTAGACAGGAGGCGGCTACACCACAGCAGCAGGGAGAAAATGCAAAGGTCACCAAAGCAGTAAGGCAGCGCTTGGCCCTATTCCCAGAGCCTCCTTCCGCGGAGATCGTATCCAAGCTCATCTGTGAGACCCAAGTATTTTATATTGCTCAGAGGCATGGGACGAAGCCCCCACAGACAGATGAACGACGAACTGGATAGAGGTCCCCAGAAAACTCAACCCAAAAGCCCAAGTTACCCTTTGCCGCCTTTAAAGAATTCAAGGAGGCAAAAGAAGGCATTGACAATTTCCCACAGGATTTTGAGCGACAGTGCCTATTGCAAGAAGTCGCCCCCGCAGACTGGGTCACTATCCTGGCCAGGACCCTAACAGGGAGTGCGGCAGTGGCCTACCAAAATGTATCGACAGGGGGGCGGAGCCAGCAGCCATACAGAGCAGACGTGTGCCAGCAGAGCTCCGCAGGATTAAGCCTGAAATAAGCGATTTAACCAACTGAAACACTCCAACCTCAGCCTCTATCGGGTCACAGTGAGATGGGGAAGAAGACAAAACACCAGGGAACCCCGAGACCGACAGGGGCACGAGACATCGGGGATCTTCTCCTCCGACCTGCACAGGCCCCAAACCACGCCGCGCCCCCAAAAAAAACATGGCGATACGGCCTCGGCCTCCTTCGAGGACCAAGCAATGGACGAGCTGGATGAATTCCCGAGCTCAGGGGGCTTACACCTCCCGTCCTCCGACGAAGATAGCGAGCTGCCCTCCACGAAGGGGGATATCAAGGCCTTGCTCCGCAACCTCCGCGAAATGTTTGCCGCAGATGTGGCCACACTGCGAGAAGAAATACAAACAGTAGAGGGGCGCGTCAAAACAACAGAGGGAGAAACGAAAGACCTCTCCGCCCGGTGTACACAACTGGAAGCCCAAAACACAGAGATGTGGCGCACTCAGTCTCAACTCATCAGCCGCTTAGACGCACTAGAAGACCAGCACAGGAGCAGAAATGTAAAAATCCGGGGTATCCCGGAGACTGTGGCCTCAGGCGACCTGACACACTACGTCGGGAGACTGCTCGCCTCCCTGCTCTCAACACAACAAGCATGCCTAACTGAGATAGATGGGACCTACCGCATCCCGAGAGCCGCCACAGCACCAGCAGACACCCCACGGGATGTCATCCTGCAGCTACGAACACGGGCAGCCCAACTGACCCTTATGACTGCCGTGAGAAACAAGGCAAATTACCCATTTGAAAATGCTACCTTATCCTTTTATCAGGACTTGTCCAGGCCCACAGTGATATGGAGAAGCCGGCTCAAGCCACTAACAGCCACGCTCCGTCAACACTCTATCCCATATCGATGGGCATTCCCTAGGAGCCTGGTCATCTCTCATGGGGGCGCAACAACCCGCCTAACGGACGCAGCGGAAATGGACTCAGTACTGACCGCTCTGGGGCTACCGACGAACCCGGTTAGCACCACCCAAGCCCCGAGACGACAACCCCCTCACTTCTGGGACATGGCCAAAGTCCAAGCATTCCAGCCCTCTGGGGCCTCCACCTTGCCCTCCACCGCATTTAAAGCACAGAGGGCCGGCCGCCACGCGATGGGTACCTGAGATTCGGAAGGGGGCACGGGAACATCAAGCCAAACAGATTGCCTAACCATAATAACACCAAGTTCATAGATCTCATCTGAGACTCCCCACTTAAATTTTTTTTACTCGTTTAATATATAGCACAGACGCCGGGAAAAGCCAAGCATGGTTGCCGCGACCCATCTCAACCCACCAAGCCACATCACGGCACCAATCCCCATCGAGACACTAGCGGACTTCTGCACCCCAGGATCGACAACCTACCAGAAGTGAGATTGGGCTAAAACAGCTACAGGCAGGTCCCGAGGGGACAGGCCCTACTATGGGGACATGAGTTGAACTGTCTTGCAGCTACACCAGAAGCACCTACCTAAATTGCTTTAGCGGTTTTATTGTTATTTTATTGCTTTATTATTTTATTCCTTTAATTAGCTTATTGTTTACCTTAATTTTGCTGTGAACTCAAAAGGATAATGTTTCACCCCGTCATGCCTTGCTGTGCTCGGCGGCCAGGAAAACAATGACCATGGCACCCACGCACAGCAACAGTTTTCTCATATATTAACTACACCATGCGAATCGTACCTGGTGGCTAGTAGGATCTCACACTACCCACACCTGCTTCACATGATAGAACGCCGCCTCCACTAGCTTGAGAATTGGTTAATCACGCCACTAGGTTTTTAGGACGTACAGGTCGCACCACATACAAACGACACAATTATAACCTTAAGCTTGACTAGCTTTTCTAAAGGCATACCTACCCTAGCGTGTTATACTACCTAAACATTACCTACTAGCCTGTCAACCTCATATACATAGATAAGCGGGTTACTTATATATATAATGAATGCGTAGATCAACATGTGACCTAGCCACTTGAATGCTGTTACCGACAAACATGTTGAATCGTACAAAGCTTAATGTTGTCTTAAATGATCCTTAAATGATAAAAACGTGCTAAGTTTAAATAAGCCACGAAAATGTTTTTGAATGTCGTATTTGAAGGCGTCTGTTACGGCTATTGTGGCTACGCAGACACTGTTGTAAATTCTTGCACGACAAAAATAAAGAATTTTAAAAACAAAATGTATCGACAGACCAGATCCGGGAGTACGAGTCGGTCAAAGCAGTCCTCCTGGCTCAGTTCGCTGTAACCCCGGAGGCGTACCGCAGGAAGTTCTGGGGGACCAAAAAAGGCGAGAAGGATTCCCATACGGAGTGGGCATGCCACATTATCAGAACCGCTCACAGCTGGATGGCCTCACAACAAGCCCAATCGCACGAAGAGATTCTCCCAGAAAACTCAACCCAAAAGCCCAAGTTACCCTTTGCCGCCTTTAAAGAATTCAAGGAGGCAAAAGAAGGCATTGACGATTTCCTACAGGATTTCGAGCGACAGTGCTTATTGCAAGAAGTCGCCCCCGCAGACTGGGTCACTATCCTGGCCAGGACCCTAACGGGGAGGGCGGCGACGACCTACTGAGATGTACCGACCGGCCAGATCCGGGAGTACGAGTCGGTCAAAGCAGTCCTCCTGGCTCAGTTCGCTGTAACCCCGGAGGCGTACCGCAGGAAGTTCTGGGTGACCAAAAAAGGTGAGAAGGATTGGGCATGCCGCATTATCAGAACCGCTCACAGCTTGATGGCCTCACAACAAGCCCAAACCCGAAGAGATTCTCCAAGCATTCATGCTCGAGCACTTCTGTAACGGGCTCCCCACGGAGATGCAGGAACGGGTAAGAGACCGGCAGCCTAAGACCGTCACCGAAGTAGCCAAACTGGCTGACGAGTATGCTGATATTCGCCGATTCCATCGCCCTGCTCCATCTCCCAGCTACTGACTCCCCATCCGACCTCTTCTCCAACCCAGCCCCATGGTCGCAGCTCCCTTTCATGGATTCCCAGGCTGAGCACCCCCCCAGCGAGTCTACCCCAGAACAGCGAGTCTACCCCAGGGGCAGAACAATGCTGCTTACAATGCCTCCAACCAGGCCACATTAAAGGGAACCGTCCCCAAAAACTGGGCAAAACACAGTGGGTCACACCCGTAGTCCCTGCCAACCCACAAGCAGCGGCCCTCTGCGATGTCTGCCAGAGTGGGGAAGCAGGTGGAATGGCACAGGGCCCCCCTCCATCCCTTACGTATTATCGAAGATCCGTTCAGCAGGGTGTCGACATTATAGGTCCCCAAGCCATTATAGGTTTCCCTTTGGAAAGAAGTACATTCTGACCATTGTGGACTACGCGACTCGGTATCCCGAGGCAGTCGCCCTGAGCAATATCCAGGCAGAGACTGTGGCTGAAGCCCTGATGCCAGTGTTCTCTCAGATGGGTTTTCCCCGGGAGATTCTCTCGGACCAGGGCACCCAATTTACTGCCGACATGACCCACCAACTGTGGAAGTTATGTGGCAGCAAACCGATCCTGAGCTCCCCCTACCACCAACAGACCAATGGCGTGTGTGAACGCTTCAGTAGCACGCTGAAGCAAATTCTCTGTACCTTTGCAGCGACTCACAAGGATTGGGTGAAATTCCTGCCCCATCTCCTGTTCGCTTATTGGGAGGTGCCGCAGGAATTGTCTGGGTTCTCTCCGTTCGAGCTAATGTTCGGACGGAGAGTGAGGGGACCCTTAGACCTAGCATGGGAGCTCTGGGAGGGAGCTGGGGATCAGGAAGGGACCCCCATCATTCCATATGTGCTTGAGTTTAAGGACCGACTGGAGAAGCTCACCCATCTGATGCAAGGGAACCCAGAAGCACCAGTGCACATGGTATGATCGGGGCGCCAGGAGCCGTAGCTTTCTATTCATGCAGAAGGTTTTGGTGTTGAAACCCATCCAACATGACAGGCTACAGGCTGACTGGCAGGGCCAATACCGGGAAGTGGATCAGAAAGAGGGCACTACCAATGTGATTGGTCCATGCATGGGTACCAGAGTCCGACACCTGTTACTTGTGAACATGCTCAAGCCCTACCACGAGCGGACAGAGGATGTTGCCACCATTTGTGTGCCAGCCTCAGAAGATTATGTCAATCTTCCCCTGCCTGACAACCTGGAGGATGGGACTCAGGTAGGGTGCATAGAGGAGGGCCAATTGTGGGACTGACTAACCAATAACGAGGCCAAGCAGATGTTGTTTGCCAAGTGAACTGCATTTTCCGATATACCCCCCCAGCCACCCATAGAGTGGAGACCCCCGACCAACAACCTCTACAGCAGACCCCGTACAGGAGGCTGTGCAGGGGAGCATGCTGCAGGAGATCCAGGAGATGCTCCAGCTAGGGGTCATCGAACCATCCATGAGTCCTTGGGCCTCCCCTGTTGTCCTGGTCCTGAAGAAAGACGGGACTACCAGGTTCTGTGTGGACTACCGGAGGTTTAACGGCAAGACGGTCTCCGATGCCTACCCCATGCCTCGCATAGATGAGCTGCTAGATAGGATGGCACAAGGCCGATACCTCACCACCGTTGACCTATGCAAAGGATTTTGGCAGATCCCTCTAACAGCGGATGCTGTCCCCAAGTGCGCCTTCGTCCACCCCCCTTTGGCCTGTACCAGTTTAAGGTAATGCCATTCGGGACGAAGAACGCCCCGGCCACTTTCCAAAGGATGGTGGACCGGCTGTTAGATGGCCTCTAGGAATATGTCTGTGCATATACAGCGAGACCTGGGAGGAACACTTGGTACATGTGGGGGCTGTGCTGGATAGGATTAGGGAGGCAGCATTGACTCTGAAGCCCAGTAAGTGCACCCTGGGGATGGCGGAGGTGCAGTACTTGGGGCACCGGGTGGGGTGTGGGACACAGAAGCCAGAGCCCGCCAAAGTGGAGGCAGTAGCTAGTTGGCTGGCTTTCCTAGGGACGGCCGGTTATTATAGGAAGTTTGTCCCCAATTACAGCGCCCTGGCTAAGCCCCTCACCGACCTGACCAAAAAGGGGATGATGCCGGAGAACACCCCGTGGCTTACCTCAGCAGGAAGCTGCTGCCCAGGGAGGTAAGCTACGCCACCATTGAGAAGGAGTGCCTGACAGTGGTGTGGGCACTCAAAAAGCTGAAGCCCTATCTATATGGACAGCAATTCGCCCGGGTCACAGGGGACAATGCCAGGCAGGGCCGGTCTTAGGTGTTCAGGCGCTCTGTGCGAGCCAATCTTGTGGCGCCACCCTCGCCATCTTTGTTTGACCCCCTCTAGACAATTTCAGGCACATTCACAATCTGTCGCCTGCACCCCCTTCAACAAAACCATGCCCCATTCATCAGTCTCCTGCCCCCCTTTATCACCAGACCCCGACCCCCCTTTATCCTGCCCCCTTCAATAAAACGCAATTGTTATATATAAACAAAAAAAAGCAATAAAGACAAGCACCTACATTAAAGGCTGCTGCTCCCTGGATCCAGCTGTCTGTTTTTCCCACTGCGCCGACTGAAGAGCACCTGTCGCCCTGACACCCACTAAGCGGATCCTTCTGACGTCACGCCCCCACCTTCCTCCTCCACGCTCCTCCTGCATTCCAATTCAGGCCACTTTGTGAGTGACCGACTGCGAGCTGTGTCGGCCACCTGTTGCCCCTGTTGCCATGGCACCCTGTGCGGTCGCACAGCTCGCACACCCCAAAGGCCTGCCCTGGTTACAGTCACACACAAAGGCAGACTGTCAGGCACAGTCAAACACAGAGTACAGTCTCACAGACGTCAGACACTGTTAAAGACACACACAGAGTACAGCCTTACACACGCAGACAGTCAGACACTGTTACAGTCGCACACAGAGTACAGTCTCACCCACGCAGAGTCAGGCACTGTTACAGTCACACACAGAGTACAGTCTCACACACACACATGCAGACATTCAGACACTTACAGTCACACACAGAGTACAGTCTCTCACACACACACAGGCAGACAGTCACACACAGAGTACAGTCTCACACACACACACATAGAGTACAGTCACACACACAATTACCTCTTTCCATTATGGCTGGAACAGAGGAGTGGAAGCAGGGATTATTTTCTGTGCAGCAAGTACCTGGAGCTTCAGTGAGCTGCAAGTTCCGCCCCGGCTGCCACACACTTACAGGCAGACAGCCACAGACAGAGTACAGTCTTTCACGCACACAGGCAGATAGTCACACACAGAGTATAGTCTAACATGTGCGCACACACACACACACACAGGCAAACAGTCAGACAGACTCACACACACAGGCAGACAGTCACACACAGAGAAAAGTCTCTCACACACACACAGGCAGATAGTCACACACAGAGTACAGTCTCACACACACACCGGCAGACAGTCACACAGAGTACAGTCTCACACACACACACAGGCAGACAGTCACACACAGGGTACAGTCTCACACACACACATAGAGTACAGTCACACACACAATTACTTCTTTCCCTTATGGCTGGAACGGAGGAGTGGAAGCAGAGATTATTTTCTGTGCAGCAAGTACCTGGAGCTTCAGTGAGCTGCAAGTTCTGCCCCGGCTGCCTTTTAGCCCCGCCTCTCCCACGCAGAGTCAGGCACTGTTACAGTCACACACAGAGTACAGTCTCACACACAGGCAGACAGTCAGACACTGTTACAGTCACACACAGAGTACAGTCTCTCACACACTTACAGGCAGATATCCACAGACAGAGTACAGTCTTTCACGCACACAGGCAGATAGTCACACACAGAGTATAGTCTAACACACACGCACACACACACAGGCAAACTGTCAGATAGACTCACACACACACACAGGCAGACAGTTACACACAGAGTACAGTCTCACACACACACAGGCAGACAGTCACACACAGAGAAAAGTCTTTTACAGGCAGACAGTCACACACACACACACACACCGGCAGACAGTCATACACAGAGTACAGTCTCACACACACACACACACACACACACACACACAGGCAGACAGTCACACACAGAGTACAGTCTCACACACACACACACATACATAGAGTACAGTCACACACACAATTACCTCTTTCCCTTATGGCTGGAACGGAGTAGTGGAAGCAGGGATTATTTTCTGTGCAGCAAGTACCTGGAGCTTCAGTGAGCTGCAAGTTTTGCCCCAGTTGTCTTTTAGCCCCGCCTCCTCCATGCGGCAAGCTCTGCCCCACCGTTTGGTAAGCCCCGCCCCTATACTTTCATAGTCCCCGGTGGGAAATAATGAATCCTCCACCCGGGGACTTCTTTTAGCTCCCCCTGCACTCACCCGGCCATGTGCGAGCTGTGTCGGCCACATGGTGCCCCCTGCTCCATGGCACCCTGTGCGGCCGCACATCTTGCACACCCCTAAGGCAGGCCCTGATGCCAGGCTGCTACGGTGGAGCCTTGCCTTACAACCGCATGACTTTACCATTCTCTACA
>OW240915.1:2253859-2265195 GCA_933207985.1 Pelobates cultripes
TGAATAGAAAGCTACGGCTCCTGGCGCCCCGATCATACCATGTGCACTGGTGCTTCTGGGTTCCCTTGCATCAGATGGGTGAGCTTCTCCAGTCGGTCCTTAAACTCAAGCACATATGGAATGATGGGGGTCCCTTCCTGATCCCCAGCTCCCTCCCAGAGCTCCCATGCTAGGTCTAAGGGTCCCCTCACTCTCCGTCCGAACATTAGCTCGAACGGAGAGAACCCAGACAATTCCTGCGGCACCTCCCGATAAGCGAACAGGAGATGGGGCAGGAATTTCACCCAATCCTTGTGAGTCGCTGCAAAGGTACAGAGAATTTGCTTCAGCGTGCTACTGAAGCGTTCACACACGCCATTGGTCTGTTGGTGGTAGGGGGAGCTCAGGATCGGTTTGCTGCCACATAACTTCCACAGTTGGTGGGTCATGTCGGCAGTAAATTGGGTGCCCTGGTCCGAGAGAATCTCCCGGGGAAAACCCATCTGGGAGAACACTGGCATCAGGGCTTCAGCCACAGTCTCTGCCTGGATATTGCTCAGGGCGACTGCCTCGGGATACCGAGTCGCGTAGTCCACAATGGTCAGAATGTACTTCTTTCCAAAGGGAAACCTATAATGGCTTGGGGACCTATAATGTCGACACCCTGCTGAACGGATCTTCGATAATACGTAAGGGATGGAGGGGGGCCCTGTGCCATTCCACCTGCTTCCCCACTCTCTGGCAGACATCGCAGAGGGCCGCTGCTTGTGGGTTGGCAGGGACTACGGGTGTGACCCACTGTGTTTTGCCCAGTTTTTGGGGACGGTTCCCTTTAATGTGGCCTGGTTGGAGGCATTGTAAGCAGCATTGTTCTGCCCCTGGGGTAGACTCGCTGTTCTGGGGTAGACTCGCTGGGGGGGTGCTCAGCCTGGGAATCCATGAAAGGGAGCTGCGACCATGGGGCTGGGTTGGAGAAGAGGTCGGATGGGGAGTCAGTAGCTGGGAGATGGAGCAGGGCGATGGAATCGGCGAATATCAGCATACTCGTCAGCCAGTTTGGCTACTTCGGTGACGGTCTTAGGCTGCCGGTCTCTTACCCGTTCCTGCATCTCCGTGGGGAGCCCGTTACAGAAGTGCTCGAGCATGAATGCTTGGAGAATCTCTTCGGGTTTGGGCTTGTTGTGAGGCCATCAAGCTGTGAGCGGTTCTGATAATGCGGCATGCCCAATCCTTCTCACCTTTTTTGGTCACCCAGAACTTCCTGCGGTACGCCTCCGGGGTTACAGCGAACTGAGCCAGGAGGACTGCTTTGACCGACTCGTACTCCCGGATCTGGCCGGTCGGTACATCTCAGTAGGTCGTCGCCGCCCTCCCCGTTAGGGTCCTGGCCAGGATAGTGACCCAGTCTGCGGGGGCGACTTCTTGCAATAAGCACTGTCGCTCGAAATCCTGTAGGAAATCGTCAATGCCTTCTTTTGCCTCCTTGAATTCTTTAAAGGCGGCAAAGGGTAACTTGGGCTTTTGGGTTGAGTTTTCTGGGAGAATCTCTTCGTGCGATTGGGCTTGTTGTGAGGCCATCCAGCTGTGAGCGGTTCTGATAATGTGGCATGCCCACTCCGTATGGGAATCCTTCTCGCCTTTTTTGGTCCCCCAGAACTTCCTGCGGTACGCCTCCGGGGTTACAGCGAACTGAGCCAGGAGGACTGCTTTGACCGACTCGTACTCCCGGATCTGGTCTGTCGATACATTTTGTTTTTAAAATTCTTTATTTTTGTCGTGCAAGAATTTACAACAGTGTCTGCGTAGCCACAATAGCCGTAACAGACGCCTTCAAATACGACATTCAAAAACATTTTCGTGGCTTATTTAAACTTAGCACGTTTTTATCATTTAAGGATCATTTAAGACAACATTAAGCTTTGTACGATTCAACATGTTTGTCGGTAACAGCATTCAAGTGGCTAGGTCACATGTTGATCTACGCATTCATTATATATATAAGTAACCCGCTTATCTATGTATATGAGGTTGACAGGCTAGTAGGTAATGTTTAGGTAGTATAACACGCTAGGGTAGGTATGCCTTTAGAAAAGCTAGTCAAGCTTAAGGTTATAATTGTGTCGTTTGTATGTGGTGCGACCTGTACGTCCTAAAAACCTAGTGGCGTGATTAACCAATTCTCAAGCTAGTGGAGGCGGCGTTCTATCATGTGAAGCAGGTGTGAGTAGTGTGAGATCCTACTAGCCACCAGGTACGATTCGCATGGTGTAGTTAATATATGAGAAAACTGTTGCTGTGCGTGGGTGCCATGGTCATTGTTTTCCTGGCCGCCGAGCACAGCAAGGCATGACGGGGTGAAACATTATCCTTTTGAGTTCACAGCAAAATTAAGGTAAACAATAAGCTAATTAAAGGAATAAAATAATAAAGCAATAAAATAACAATAAAACCGCTAAAGCAATTTAGGTAGGTGCTTCTGGTGTAGCTGCAAGACAGTTCAACTCATGTCCCCATAGTAGGGCCTGTCCCCTCGGGACTTGCCTGTAGCTGTTTTAGCCCAATCTCACTTCTGGTAGGTTGTCGATCCTGGGGTGCAGAAGTCCGCTAGTGTCTCGATGGGGCTTGGTGCCGTGATGTGGCTTGGTGGGTTGAGATGGGTCGCGGCAACCATGCTTGGCTTTTCCCGGCGTCTGTGCTATATATTAAACGAGTAAAAAAAATTTAAGTGGGGAGTCTCAGATGAGATCTATGAACTTGGCGTTATTATGGTTAGGCAATCTGTTTGGCATGATGTTCCCGTGCCCCCTTCCGAATCTCAGGTACCCATCGCGTGGCGGCCGGCCCTCTGTGCTTTAAATGCGGTGGAGGGCAAGGTGGAGGCCCCAGAGGGCTGGAATGCTTGGACTTTGGCCATGTCCCAGAAGTGAGGGGGTTGTCGTCTCGGGGCTTGGGTGGTGCTAACCGGGTTCGTTGGTAGCCCCAGAGCGGTCAGTACTGAGTCCATTTCCGCTGCGTCCGTTAGGCGGGTTTACCAGGCTCCTAGGGAATGCCCATCAATATGGGATAGAGTGTTGACGGAGCGTGGCTGTTAGGGGCTTGAGCCGGCTTCACCATATCACTGTGGGCCTGGACAAGTCCTGATAAAAGGATAAGGTAGCATTTTCAAATGGGTAATTTGCCTTGTTTCTCACGGCAGTCATAAGGGTCAGTTGGGCTGCCCGTGTTCGTAGCTGCAGGATGACATCCCGTGGGGTGTCTGCTGGTGCTGTGGCGGCTCTCGGGATGCGGTAGGTCCCATCTATCTCAGTTAGGCATGCTTGTTGTGTTGAGAGCAGGGAGGCGAGCAGTCTCCCGACGTAGTGTGTCAGGTCGCCTGAGGCCACAGTCTCCGGGATACCCCGGATTTTTACATTTCTGCTCCTGTGCTGGTCTTCTAGTGCGTCTAAGCGGCTGATGAGTTGAGACTGAGTGCGCCACATCTCTGTGTTTTGGGCTTCCAGTTGTGTACACCGGGCGGAGAGGTCTTTCGTTTCTCCCTCTGTTGTTTTGACGCGCCCCTCTACTGTTTGTATTTCTTCTCGCAGTGTGGCCACATCTGCGGCAAACATTTCGCGGAGGTTGCGGAGCAAGGCCTTGATATCCCCCTTCGTGGAGGGCAGCTCGCTATCTTCGTCGGAGGACGGGAGGTGTAAGCCCCCTGAGCTCGGGAATTCATCCAGCTCGTCCATTGCTTGGTCCTCGGAGGAGGCCGAGGCCATATCGCCATGTTTTTTTTGGGGGCGCGGCGTGGTTTGGGGCCTGTGCAGGTCGGAGGAGAAGATCCCCGATGTCTCGTGCCCCTGTCGGTCTCGGGGTTCCCTGGTGTTTTGTCTTCTTCCCCATCTCACTGTGACCCGATAGAGGCTGAGGTTGGAGTGTTTCAGTTGGTTAAATCGCTTATTTCAGGCTTAATCCTGCGGAGCTCTGCTGGCACACGTCTGCTCTGTATGGCTGCTGGCTCCGCCCCCCTGTCGATACATTTTGGTAGGCCACTGCCGCCCTCCCTGTTAGGGTCCTGGCCAGGATAGTGACCCAGTCTGCGGGGGCGACTTCTTGCAATAGGCACTGTCGCTCAAAATCCTGTGGGAAATCGTCAATGCCTTCTTTTGCCTCCTTGAATTCTTTAAAGGCGGCAAAGGGTAACTTGGGCTTTTGGGTTGAGTTTTCTGGGGACCTCTATCCAGTTCGTCGTTCATCTGTCTGTGGGGGCTTCGTCCCATGCCTCTGAGCAATATAAAATACTTGGGTCTCACAGATGAGCTTGGATACGATCTCCGCGGAAGGAGGCTCTGGGAATAGGGCCAAGCGCTGCCTTACTGCTTTGGTGACCTTTGCATTTTCTCCCTGCTGCTGTGGTGTAGCCGCCTCCTGTCTACACTGGTCGTCCTCCATGAGTTCGGCAATCAGCTGGGCCTTCTTACGGTTGCCTGCCGACTTCCCTTTAGCTCCCAGCAAGTCCTCTAGGATTTGTCTTTTCAGACTGCTATAGTCCATGGGTCTGTTGGCATTGACACCAGTTGTAACTATGCATAGGATGAGGCAGAAGCATCAATGATACCCACCGATTATCAAAGATAAAGAACACAGTAATGAACAGTTAAATCCGAGCTGCAGGGTCCCCTTACTGTAGTTCCAACAATGTAACAAGCAGATAGACAAAAAATTGAGTTCTGTGCATCAAGTAGGTAGTGCACACCCAGGTGCTACTGCAGTTTATTAGAGGACACAATATAAACAAATGTTTTGGGCAACAAGCCCTTCCTCAGTGCTAATGTCCTACACAATACAAGCAGTACAGACAATATATACAAGTAAAAGAAATGCTTACATTCAAAAGAGTGCCACCCACCAGCAATAATGCAAATTAACAGCAGCTGAAACTGACAATCTCCATGTTTCCAGCATGTTTATAGTCTCTAGTCACTTCCTGGTTCAGTTGGTCTCACGACATGCGAATGGGGGCTTTTAAACTAAAGGGCCCTCCCCGGCCCCCACCCCTGAGCAGCGGGTGGGGGCCCTAAAGTAAAATAATGGGGGGGGACCTATTGTCCCCCCACCCCCTGGCCCCCACCCCTGAGCGGTGGGTGGGGGCCCTAAACTAGAATAAGGGGGGACCTAACATCCTCCCCCCTGAGCGGTGGGTGGGGGCCCTAAACAAGAATAAGAAGGGGACCTTATGTCCTCCCCCTGGTCCCCACCCCTGAGTGGTGAGTGGGGACCAAAAACAAGAATAAGGGGGGGAAATCTAATGTCCTCCCCCCCACCCCTGAGCGGCGGGTGGGGGCCCTAAATACAAATTTATCCCCCCTCCCCCCACCCAGGTGACTAGGGGTCCCCAAACCCCTAGTCACACTCTCCCCAAAAAATGAACCCCTACCTACCCCCCTCACTCTAAAAATAATGAGGGGGGGACCTTTAACTAAGTACCTGTAAAAAAAAATAAAACTTACCATCTGATGTCTTCTTTCTTCTAAAATCTTATTTTTTCAGCCCCAAAAAAGGGCAAATAAAATGCCATAATAACCGTTGCACAAAAAAAAAAAAAAAAAAGCGCAAAAAAATGAAAAATATCCATCTTCACCCATGGAGGGCTCCGCGCAGACTGAGCTCTGCAGGGCGGGGGAAGGCTTATAAAGCCTTGCCACGCCCTGCAATTAGGCTCAGAGCACTCTGATTGGTGGGTTTAAGCCATCAAATCAGAGTGCTCTGACAGGTAAATGAAGAGACTGGTGGGTTAAGTAACCAATCAGAGTGTTCTGAGTCAAATTACACAGCGTGGGAAAATTCCAAAGAACTTTCCCATGCTGTGTAAAATGACACAGAGCACTCTGATTGGTGGATTTCAAACATTAGGTCCCCCCCCAATTTCTACTTAGTTCCCCCACCCACCGCTCAGGGATGGGGGCTAGGGGGGAGGACATTAGTTCCACCCCTTATTCTAGTTTAGGGCCCCCACCCACCGCTCAGGGGTGGGGGCCAGGGGGAGGACATTAGGTTCCCCCCCCAATTTGTATTTAGGGCCCTCACCCACCGCTCAGGGGTTGGGGCCAAGGGGGGAAATTAGGTCCCCCCCTTATTCTAGTTTAGGGCCCCCACCCACCGCTCAGGGGTGGGGGCCAGGGGGAGGACATTAGGTTCCCCCCCCAATTTGTATTTAGGGCCCTCACCCACCGCTCAGGGGTTGGGGCCAAGGGGGGAAATTAGGTCCCCCCCCTTATTCTAGTTTAGGGCCCCCACCCACCGCTCAGGGGTGTGGGCCGGGGGGGGACATTAGTTCCCCCCCCGCCCCCAATTTTTATTTAGGTCCCCCACCCGCCGCTTTTTTTTTTTTAACAGTGCCACAGACTGCTCACTGTTTAATAGACATGCCCCTACTCACAGAGTGCACTAGACAAGCTCCATAGCCAAATCCACCTAGCCTCTCCAGCAGGCCTCTCCAGGACCAAGTGGCGAAGGGCACTTTGTCACACTTCCCAAGTATCTCCAGGATAGAAGACTCTGTGGAACTGGTTTTGGGCAGAAAAGCCATGCTTCATTTGGTCACAAAGGACTACGATCTATCTTTTGGACCAATTTGTATGATTTTGACGCATGTTTGTATTTGGAGTATGTTGAAAACGTAAGTTTTATGTGAATGTGATGCATACTTTTAAAGTTATGAGTAATGTGGAAAAACTGTATTTCTCTGCCGGTGATAATTACATTACCCATTGTGTAAGGTAATTGTATCACAGGCAGAGGGGATGATTTTGTGTGGGAGTGTCTGAGTGTATTGTATGTGTTTATTGGTTGTTTTCCAAAACCCTGTGGGTGGTACTTATGAGTATATAAGAACAATAAACCCACAGCTCCGTCTGTTCCTGCTTGACCCTCAAAACGGAGCCTTGTCTCCTTCTTGGGGGGGTTTATTGTATGCTATTCCAGTTTGACTGCTAGGAGTGTAAACCTATTTGTATGGTTTTTCCTATTCAGCTGTTTACAGCATTCGTATAGTTCCGGTCCGGCTGTTTACAGCATTCATATGCTTTTCCTGTTCGGCGGATTGGTGTTCTGCAGTAGTTGTGCCTGTGTTTCTGGAAGGGAAGAGCTACTAAATGGCGGTTTACCCTTTTATGCCTGGGGGTGCCGTTACAGCGCTGTTCAGTGATTATAGCCCATTCCCCCAGTAAGGTTTATTGTGCCACACTTTTTATTCACAGACCCCCAACATAGGGTCTCCATAGAATACAGTAAAAAAACCTCCCTGGCGTCTCTGTGTCTGGGAGATAATTGAGTCCTTGGAAGGCTGACTCAATTATCTCTCAGGTACAGAAATTAACACAAAATATTACAAATCACCCCAAAAACATAGGAAAATATTACAGGAACCCCACAAGTCCAATATCCCCAACTAGCCCTTGTGTGAGCGCCCAACATATCCAAAAAGCGCTCAGATCTGTTTGATAAAATGAAATTGCCATTCTGGTGAAGTTTTGACCAGCCGGCCAAGAGGTGATGCCCCAAAAGAGTTCCAGAGTATTCAGGGCAGCGGCCGGTCTCCTTTCAGGGGTTCCTGTATGAATACCGAAGAACATTCCCCCTTGCTCTTAGATAGCGAATGCTCCCCCCAGTGGGTATTTCCTATCTCCTGAATGTTTCATGTAGCCCGTCGGAAAAGTGTACGGCTTCGGTACCATCTTTGCCGGGATTCGCGAGGTTGAGTAGTTCACCAACATGGGTATTTGTATCAGTTTGGGAAAATTAAACATAGGTTCAGGCAACCTCAGAGAATGTTACCAGGTCCGTCACAGTTACATTCCGTCACATTTTTTGTCGGGCGAAAATGGATTCTGCGTCAATGTTTTACCCATCCTTCTCGTCGGACTCACAGTTGTGTGTGTTTTTTCATTGCTCCAGGACATCGAGGTTACGTTGCCTCTTGGTTCTTCCACGTTGGGTCAACTTCTGGTCTCCTACATTCACCCGTTTAACACGGTGTCGTTTACGACCCTTACCAGGTGGATTCGCTGGTTGCTGTCCTTGACGGACATTGATGCTTTCTTCAGTTCTCACTCCGTTCGGGGAGCTGCTGCTTCATAACTGGTGCTTCTCTCGTGGATATTTTGCGTGCTGCGGATTGGTCTCGGGAGGAGACTTATATGACATTTTACTTCTGTTCCACTCACAATGCTGAGTTTTTGCTGGCAGCTCAGGGTTAAAAATGCAAAATAAGTGGGCGTGGCCTGACAGCCAAGATGGACAGACATGTTTTTTAAGAGCTCCAACTTAAAATTGCCTTTTACAGTCAGAAATTGTGCTACCAACACTCAGGAATAACGATCGCTTAATGCTAAGACGAGCAGGAAGAAAAAAAAACGCAGTCTATTAATTTCTGACAGAATTTCGACGGTCCGGCTATGAGGCCTAGCATGGAAAGTAGGGATGCACCGAAATGAAAATTCTGGTCCGAAACCGAAATCATTTTTCCCCAAATTATTTAAAAAAAGTTTTTTTCCTATAAATTTATATTAATATTAGACTTTTTAATTAATTTAATTAATCTAATATGAAAAACTTCCCTTCTCTTTTAGTGGTCCCCCCACTTAATGTTCCTTTCTCCCCTCCCTCTTTTTTAGTTTTCTTTCCTCGCCCCCCGTCGCATAGTGTCCCTTTCCCCCATCCCCTGTCCCATAGTGTTCTTTTCTCCCCTCCCCTGTCCCATAGTGTTTTTTTCTCCCTTCTCCTGTCCCATAATGTTTTTTTCTCCCCTCTCCTGTCCCATAGTGTTCTCCCCCCCTCCCCTGTCCCATAGTGTTTTCCTCCCTATCCCATTATGTTCTCCCCCCCGTCCCAAGTGCAGTATGCTAGACTTTTCATGTTATCATTATTATCTTTTATTGTGATATATAATCATCTGAATTGTTAAACTATGCACCACAAAAAAAATAAAAATAAAAAAATAAAAACATTTCTGCAAATTTAACCTGTGTTCGTCCGAAACGGGATAGGCCCATTTTCGTCCTTTGGACCAGCGGGGGGACATTCCGGTCCCCACTGGAGAAAAATACTCACCTGCAGCAGCGGAATCCTTTGCCAAGCTGCACATCGCACGAGGAGTCCAAGATAGCCCCCATGACGCAACCTCCACAGCCTCCAAAGTACCTTGAAATCCTGCAATGGAGACAGCGCTTTGAGGCCAGATTCGACCAAATCTGCCAAGAATTTTGGAGGCGCATTCAAGCCAGACCCCGGTACTTGGATTTGCCTGCTAAGCTCGAGAACAAGAAGGGGATGACAACTCCCCATTCCAGCTTTGAGCAGGAGGCTCACCCAGAGGTAGATCAGTCTTACTGCCCAGACAATCAGAGGCTCCAAGTATAATGGCCGAGCCATTGGTTACTAGGAGGGGAAAGGGCTAATCACTATTCCAGTGTGGAGGATTCAATGGGGAAAGTCCTCGTAAGGACAAGAGCTCCCAGGACTGAGTGTCGTCCAGTGCCTGGGGGTGGATAGAGTGAGTTCCCTATTTGGCTCCAGGAGGGAGCGGTTCTAGGACCTAATCAAGCCACGGTGACAGCGGGCAGAAGTGCTGTGGTTTGTCCCCTGTTCCAGCTAGGAAGTGGTCCTTGGCCGAGGTACCCAGCCAGGGGTACAGGGAGCTCCGTTACAGTCTCTATTCAGTTCAACACAATCCTTTGTCCCAGGCAGGAGAAGTGGGATGAGTTACAGATAACCATCTCCCACTCTGGGAGATACCAATAGGACACGGTTTCATACATTAAAACATATTGCAAATAGTAAAACACATTACATATATGGGGGGAAACACTTACGGGGCTCCGCACCCTGGGAAGGAAATGGGGTACACGCATATAACACATATCACAGGATAGCCCCGGGTCCCATCTAGGATTCCTGCAAATAGCGAGGCTATCGGATGTACAGAGCCCGAGAAATCACCATCTAAAGTTTGGGTCTCAAGGCTCTGTTCATCCCCAAAATTAGTTCCATAGAGTTGCTTGGTTTAGTCCAGGGAATTCGAACTTCCATTTAACTAAGTGTTACAAGAATACACCTGTACCTTTGGTGGAATGCTAAAGGTGAATATAAAGGGGTAACTTACCCTACATATACATAGAAATGTACAGAAGTGTACAGGGCCGGACTGGGATAAAAATTCGGCCCGGGCATTTTTTTATCACAGCGGCCCATTAAGAAGGGGGCGGGGCAGAGAGCGTGTGTTTTGTCATCACTCATGACAACACGCGCCCTCTCAAAGTGAGCATGTTGGTTCAATGCTCTTCCAGGGCAGACCATGCACAGAGCTCTGCTGAAGAGCTCTAGCATGAGAAAAAAGCCCTGTATTTGTTCTGTGCAGTGCAAGCAAATTTAATAACATGCTTGCACTGTGTTTCCTTGCAACTTGTCTCTGGTGTCTCTATAAATGGATACCAGGAGACAAAAGGCCAGGAAAGAGTATTGTGCATGTGTTTGCCTGCTTGTGGTATTGCGTGTGTGCAGAGTGAGCTGGTCGTGGTGTGGTATTGTGTAATAAGGTCGGTTTTAGTCGTGTTGTGTTTGTGGTGTAATGTAATGCATATGTGGCTAGAGGCTGTAGAGAATGTGTCTATAGGGGATGTAGCAAGTGTGTGTATACAGGCTATAGTGTGTGTGTGTGTGTGTGTGTGTATATACAGGCTATAGTGTGTGTGTGTGTGTGTGTGTGTGTTCAGGGAATGTATGGGTTTGCTTACAATGAATCTAGTGTGCGTATAGGGGATCCAGAGTGTGTGTGTGTGTGTGTGTGTGTGTGTGTGTGTGAAGGACCCAGACTACGTATAGGAGATCTAGTGAGCGTGCGTATATAACGGATTCAGAGTGTATATAGGGATCTAGTGTGTGTAGATGATTCAGAGTTGGGTAGAGGATCTAGTGTGTGTCTGGAATGAAATGTGTTTAGGGGTGCTGTGTGTGTGTGTGAGGGGTGCTGTGTGTATATATATATATATATTATATAAATATGTTTGGAAGTATTGTGTATGTGTGTGATGCAGTGTATCGGGGGGTTGTGTGTGTATGTGAGGGGTGCAGTATGTGTGCGTGAGTGCTGTGTATGATGTGTGTGAGTGCTGAGTGTGATGTGTGTGAGTGCTGAGTGTGATGTGTGTGAGTGCTGAGCGTAATAGTGCTGTGTATGATGTGTGTGAGTGCTGAGTGTGATGTGTGTGAGTGCTGAGCGTAATAGTGCTGTGTATGATGTGTGTGAGTGCTGAGTGTGATGTGTGTGAGTGCTGTGTGTGAGTGTTGTGTATGATGTGTGTGAGTGCTGTGTATGATGT
>OW240915.1:2265295-2284801 GCA_933207985.1 Pelobates cultripes
ATTTCACTCAAGACAAAAGCAGCAGCCACTATAGGTCCTCGGGGATGTACTGGGCCATGGATAGCTGCCCCTTTTCCTCTTCTTTAAAGCCGGCTCTGTCCATAGATAATGTAGACAACGGATTGTGAGATTCTACTCTAATCCCTCATCTTCTTTACATGTTGTAGGTTCCCGCGTACAAAATGATATTAACTGTGAATGTGAAACGCCATGCAGTACAGTGAGATTCCAGAAGGAGTTGTCCATGGTTCGAATCCCCAGCAAGGCTTCAGCGGGCTATCTGGCACAAAAATACAGCAAGACCAAGGAGTACATTGCGTACGTAAATATCAGTCTGGAATTTTACTCCTTCCATGGGTAAAAACGCAGGCAGTTAGGGGCACATGGGCTATTCTGTAAAAAGGATGAATATGCTGTGCAATTTTGGGAACCTGTTCTAAAGAAGGATATCATGGCACTAGAAAAAGTGCAGAGACGGTCTACAAAATTGATAAAAGGAATGGAGCATTTTAGTTATGAAGAAAGGTTAAACAATTTAAATCTCTTTAGTTTGGAAAAACGGCGCCTGAGAGGGGATATGATAACATTATACAAATATATTCGGGGCCAGTACAAACCATTATCTGGAAATCTATTCATAAACAGGGCTATACATAGGAAATGAGGTCACATATTTAGACTGGAAGAAAGGAGATTTACTCTAAGGCAAAGGAAAGGGTTTTTTACAGTAAGAACAATAAGGATGTGGAATTCTCTGCCTGAAGATGTGGTTTTATCAGAGTCCATACAGATGTTTAAACTACAATTGGATAAATACTTGCAAAATAGAATAAACGGGAATACCAATTTTAATTAGTGGGGTAATAGCTTCTTGATCCAAGGAGATATCTGACTGCCATTCTAGGAATTTTCCTAGCTTGTTGCAAATTGGAAAGTGAATCTGGGTTTCAGACTACAGATTTTTTTACTTCTTTTGGATCATCAGCAAAAATCAAATGTGAGAAAGGCTGAACTTGATGGATGCAAGCCTCTTTTCAGCTATGTAACTATGTAAATATTAGTTTGTAGCAAGAACTAAAAGTTACACGCCATTTCAAGACTGGCAGGTGCATGACACACCAACCCCGCTCAATTTAAGCTTTTAGTTGCCATGACCACATTTGTACTTGCCAATGGATCGAGTGTGACTGCAAATTGTGTTTCCTGAGAATTTATGCAAAAGCATTCTTTCAGAAGTTTGTATTAGGTTCAGTATTTGGCAAAACATGTGAACTTACTAATGGCTGCAAAAATCTAGTTTTCAACCCAAATCTTAACAAAGGTTTATAGGTATTTCATAGACTGGTAGATGGGCTGTTTCTGTTTAATCAAGGTTTATAGTTAACAGAAAAAAAAAAAAAAAGTGAAAGCGCACAAACAGTGGAATATTTTACCTTTAAAATTTTGTATAGGTCCTATTTTCAGCAACAGACAGTAAATGTGGACCCTATATATAATATATACAAGAAAACAACATAGTGTTGTTTTCGACCCTCCAGGGTCTTTTTCAAGTGCAGTATATGATATATGATATACTGCACTTGAAAAAGACCCTGGAGGGTCAAAACGCGTTGTGCTAGCTGCTGTGTCAGCCATTTCTGTTTTTATTATTTTATACCAAATAAATGTTTATTTTAACACTTCACCTTACCTTTTTCCTGAGTTCCTGCTAAGAAAAACTTATTACAAACATCTAAGAGGAGGATCAGATCCAGTGTATCCCTTGGTGGATGAATTACCTTTACAGTCCAGAGTCTAACTTATGTGGCTCTGGAAAGTGTGAGTGAACCTTTTTTATTCTCCACATATTGTAAATAGGTTTCAACAGTAAATACTATATTGTTTTCTTGTATATATTATATATAGGGTTCACAGTTACTGTCTGTTGCTGAAAATAGGACCTATACAAGATTTTAAAGGTAAAATATTCCACTGTTTGTGCGCTTTCACCTTTTTTTTTTTCTGTTCACTATGTCTTTCATTTGGTGTAATAAGTGACCGAGGTGTTTTTAAGCTGCACCAGTTGTAGTATTTTGTGTATAGCGCCCTTTTCCCTTCTATTGTGTATTTCTTTTAAGGTTTATAGTTAGTTTATAGACTGGTAGACGGGCTGTTTGTAGCGGAGAGCTGATTTCTCACAGCTAAACTCCACCAAGTACTTTAAGAGGATGCAGGAACAAGTAATAAATCCAAGAGAATATCCAGCACAATCAGCAATACAATCCAATAATATCCCATCACTTTCCCCAATCACTGGACGACACACAGTATCAGGAGTAGAACTCAACTTTTAATCACACAACCTTCTTTTCAAGCAATCTCCCATGCCAGGGAGGGATTTACAGTAATTACACAATACACCATTCATACATGAGTTGCCACCCACACATCCCCTCCCCTTAGTGTGACTCATAATCCCATTATGTAAGACACAGTTCCCCTGGTTTTCTGGATGTACCCCTAAACCTAGGAGTACCCCTTTAAATATTACATCCCCTGGTAACCCTGATCTGGGTGCGACACATATCCAAAAATCACCCAGATCAGATCAGGGGTTCAGGAGTTATGGGGGTTTAAAGTTTTGTGAAGGTCCCTTTAGGCCCACTGAAGCATGGCTTTCCAGCCCAAACCAGTTCCAAGTAGTCTGTCAGTGTGCCTGGGACAACGCCCTGCTGAAAAACAATGGGACAGGAAACGGGGGAGGGGTACACCTTCCTATACACAATCCATACACTGTGCTTAAAGTTTTGTGTACTCCAGGCACAGGAAAATCTCTGCAGGGCCAACAATCAATAAAAGGGAATGAGCCAGCCAAAAAGGGGTTCCGCTACACTGCTCCCCCTTGCCCACAAGCCGGCATACACAGTCAGATCTATTACGGATCGACTTGGGGATGTCCGGGGATGCTCACGAATCATTTTTCCAATTCAGTCTGTCTTGACAACCCGTCAGCGTTTCCATTCTGTTTCCCCGGGCGGTATTGTATATTAAAGTCAAAGGGCTGCAGCGCCAAACTCCAGCGCAGCAGCCTGGCATTGTTCAACCACACCAATGGGTTATGATCCGTGAGCAACGAAAATGGCTTTCCATACAAGTACGGTTGTAATTTCTTCAGGGCCCACACCACGGCCAGGCATTCCTTTTTGATGGCGGCGTAGCTTACTTCTCTTGGTAACAATTTTCTACTGATGTAAGCCACGGGATGTTCTCCGCCATCGGCCCCAACTTGGCTCAGTACTGCCCCCAGTCCAAACATAGAAGCGTCTGTGTGGACAAGAAAACGTTTAGTTGGATCCGGGGCTGCCAAGACGGGAGCATTTACCAGTGCGTTCTTCAGTTGTTGGAATGCCTGCTCACACTTCGGGGTCCAGGTGACCTGACGGGGAAGGTTTTTACGGGTCAGGTCGGTAAGGGGTTTGGCCATGGCACTATAATTGGGCACAAACTTCCTATAATACCCTGCCGTCCCTAAAAAGGCTAATACCTGAGTTTTGGTCCTAGGGGTTGGCCTCTGAGCTACGGCCTCTACCTTTGCGGGTTCTGGCTTCTGCATACCGCAACCTACTCGGTGACCGAGGTACTGAACCTCAGCCATCCCAATACTGCACTTGGCTGGCTTTAACGTTAATCCTGCCTCCCTGATCCTGTCTACAACTGCCCCTATATGGGTTAGGTGCTCCTGCCAGGTATCGCTGAAGATGGCAATATCATCCAGATAAGCACAGGTATAGTCTTGGAACCCATCTAGGAGACGGTCTACCATCCGCTGGAACGTGGCTGGGGTGTTCTTCATCCCAAACGGCATTACCTTAAATTGGTACAAGCCGAATGGTGTGACAAACGCCGACTTAGGGATAGCGTCGGGGGCTAGAGGAATCTGCCAATACCCCTTACAAAGATCAATTGTAGTGAGGTATTGGCCCCTAGCCATCCGGTCCAGCAATTCATCTATCCTGGGCATAGGATAGGCGTCAGATACGTTTTTCTCATTTAATCTCCGGTAGTCCACGCAGAAACGGGTGGTACCATCCCGTTTCGGTACCAGGACTACCGGAGAAGCCCAAGGGCTGTCAGAAGGCTCAATGACTCCCAGTTGGAGCATCTCATTGATCTCCTGGCGCATGTGTTCCCGCACCGCCTCTGGTATGCGGTATGGGGTTTGGCGCATAGGTAACTGGCCTGGGGTTTCTACGCGGTGAGTTGCCAGGGGCGTGTAACCTGGTACATTAGAGAAGGATTCTTGTTTTTCCCTCAGCAACTGTTGTACCTCACTACGCTCCTGAGGACTCAGCTGCTCCCCCAGCTTAACCTCGGCTATGTCGCTACCTGATTTCCTGTCCTCTAGCAGGTCTGGAAGGGGAAGGTTGTCAAACTCTTCAGAGGGGGGTGCACAAATGGCTGTCACCTCGTCTGAGCACTCCCGGTAGGGTTTCAGCATGTTCACATGAATCATGCGTCGCCCCCCTGAGCCAGCACAGGGGCTAATTATATAGGTGGTGTCGCAGCGCTGCTCCAGCACCTTATAAGGGCCCTGCCAGGCAGCCTGTAGCTTGTCATGCCGGACAGGTTTTAAAATTAAAACTTTCTGTCCTACCTGAAAGCTACGGTCCCTGGCGTTCCGATCATACCATGTTCGCTGACGTGTCTGCGCCTCCTGGAGGTTCTCCCGTACTGCTCGGGTTAGTTCCTCTAGTCAGTTCCGAAACTCCAATACATAAGGTATGATGGGAGTATCTGTGGAGCTGTGTTCTCCCTCCCAGTGCTCCTTAATGAGATCCAGGGGACCTCGGACCCGTCTCCCATATAATAATTCAAACGGGGAGAACCCCGTGGATTCCTGCGGCACCTCCCGATAAGCAAAGAGGAGGTGTGGTAGGAATCTTTCCCAGTCCCGATGGGTTTCTGCGAACGTTCGGAGCATCTGTTTCAATGTTCCATTAAACCGTTCACAGAGCCCATTGGTCTGGGGGTGATATAGGGCACTGATTATTGGCCTCATGTCACAAAATTTCCATAGCTGCTGTGTGACCTCCGCAGTAAACTGAGCGCCCTGATCGGAGAGGATCTCCCGGGGTAATCCTACCCGGGAGAAAATCTTCATGAGGGCCTCAGCCACTGTTTCTCCATGAATGTTAGTTAATGCTACCGTCTCGGGATACCTGGTAGCATAGTCTACCACTGTTAATATGTATTTCTTACCCAAGGGGCTAGCCTTCCTTAATGGACCTACTATGTCCACTGCTAAACGGCTAAACAGCTCCTCCACTATGGGGAGGGGGTGCAACTTGGCTTTCCTGCGGTCTCCCCTTTTTCCTACCCTCTGGCAGGTATCGCAGGTACCGCAATACCTCCGGGCCTCTTGACTTATCCCTGGCCAGAAGAAACTCTGGGTCAATCAATACCGGGTGCGACTAACTCCCAGGTGTCCGGATAGCGGTATATCATGCGCTATCCGGAGGAATTCGGATCGGTACCTCTGTGGTACCACTAACTGACGTATGACTGGGTCTGCTCCGTCTACCTTTTTCTCGGTCTCTCTATATAAGAGCTTACCCTCCCATATGAATCTCTCCCCGTCTGTCCCTGCCACCCCTGTGGCTATCTTATCCCTATATACTTGTAGCGTAGGATCTGTGGCTACCTCGGCTTCAAATTCACTAGGTGGGGCCCAGGGTATACATTCTACAGATGGGTGTGAGTTGTAGTCCTGGGTGCGGGCCTGTTGGCATGTGACCACGGGGTGGGCCTCTCCAACCGCTGGGATCTGAGGTTCATATGCCGATGTCAATTTCCCTAAGTCATTCCCCAACAAAACTTCTGCTGGGAGTTGTGGCATCAACCCCACTTCCACATTCCCATGACCCGCCCCCCAATTCAAATGCACTCGGGCGGTGGGTAATCAGTATACTGCTCCCCCGGCTACCCTTACGGAAGCTGGTCCTTGCTTCTGTCGGAATTAGGTGGCTCTTTACCAAAGTGATAGTGGCTCCAGAATCGCAAAGCCCTTGTACTGCCTTTCCCTCTAGGTACACGGTCTGCCGATGGTGTTGTCGATTGTCTGCATGGGCCTGTAAAGGATCTGCCTCATGGAGCACTTCCCACTGTTCTACTGTGGTGGTGGGAACCCCAGCGTCATAGGTCATTGCAGCCTCTGTCTGGTAACAATGGGTTGCTGCTCTGGGTGGTGGTGGTGGTGGACCGGGCCGCTTCCATGTGGTGCGATCTCGCAGTTGTGGACACTCTTTTTTATAGTGTCCCCAGCGCTGGCATTGGTGACATTTAATGTTGTTATGCTGTCTGAACTGGGTTGGAGCGCTTGCCGGTGGTGGGAGTTGTTGTGGTGGGGCTCTCGTACTGGACGCATAGGTGGGCGCTATATTTGGGCGCGTTATAACTTTATTCAGGGCCGGTTTCTGTTGTCTCCGGGCATCTAGGTAGTCGTCTGCCCTTCGAGCTGCTTCAGTGATGTTTGTAGGATTGCGATCCCTCACCCACTCTTGTATATCTGGCACCAATCCGTCGAAAAATTGCTCCAACAATATCATCTGTAGCAAATCCCCCATGGATTGTGCTTTGTTCGCCTGTATCCAACCCAGCGCTGCTCTTTGTAGTCGGCAAGCCCATTCTGCGTGTGAATCTTTACCAGTCTTTTTAATGTCCCTGAACCGCCTTCGGTACGCTTCGGGTGTCATGGCATATCTGGCCAGTATGACTTCCTTAACCCGGTGATAATCCCTTAGTTCGTCATCTGGTACTGTGCGGTATGCTTCCGCTGCTCTACCCGTTAGCCGCCCTGCTAAAATGGGAACCCAATCCTCGACATTTATTTTATGCAGGTGGCACAACCTTTCAAAATCCTCTAAAAAGGCATCAATTTCTTCCTCTGCCTCCACATAAGTCTTAAAAGCCTGGTACGGTACCTTTGGTTTGTTCTCCTGTACCATGGGCACGATCTGGTTCCTCTCTGGATTTTGTTGGACCCTCTGTTGCAGTACAAACTCCTGTACCTCCGTCATGGTTCTGGAGATAATCTCTGCTGGTGGGTTTTCCCCATAGAATGACAGCCGGAATTGTAGTTCCCTTTGAAATTCCAACCGCCCCTGTCCCTCTGCTGTGTTATTCTGTACCAAAGCCGGACCCTCCTCTGCTCTGTATTCCGCCATGACTTCTGCAACCCGGACTGCCTTAGTCTTGTTGCTGGCAGGAATCCCCTTTGCTTCTAGGAGGTCCTTTAAAGCGGATTGCTTTAAAGTGGTGCAATAGATCTCCAACCGTGATCCATCAGTGCTGTTGCCTTTCCTGGTACTTGCTCCTCTGTGGGTCTGGATCCCGACGCTGCCAACCAATGTAGCGGAGAGCTGATTTCCCACAGCTAAACTCCACCAAGTACTTTAAGAGGATGCAGGAACAAGTATTAAATCCAATAGAATATCCAGCACAATCAGCAATACAATCCAATAATATCCCATCACTTTCCCCAATCACTGGACGACACACAGTATCAGGAGTAGAACTGAACTTTTTAATCACACAACCTTCTTTTAAAGCATTCTCCCATGCAGGGCCGGATTAACATAGGGGCTGATGGAGCTGCAGCTCCAGGCCCAGGCCCAGGCCCAGGCCCATGGAATAGGCCCATTAATTTAAAAATTTTTTTATTTTTTTTCACACAGTACTCTGAGGGATTCCACCTGGCTTTTATTTTATTGGCACAGCCAGTATTTGAGGCTGCCTGGCTTGTGCCAATATTGCAGTGATATTGGCAATACAAATGCTGGTATTTTTCTCAGTATAAACAAGAGATTACTCTGCAATACCAGCACTGGCCAGTAGGGGGTCACTGTGTGTGGAGACAGGCAGGGATCGGACGTTCCAGCATGCCTATCTATACTCACTGATCTGCAGGGGAGCAGCTACAGAGAGTCCAGATAGCAACTCCCATCCTGCAGAGACAGCCTACAGCTCAGGGAAGTAAGGGATGGGGGAAAGGCTGCAAGGAGCCATGGGGACACTAAGGGACATTGGGAGACATTATGGCAGACACTGAGACACTAAGGGACATTGGGAGACATTATGGCAGACACTGAGACACTAAGGGACACTGGGAGACATTATGACATAGACACATGGGGACACAGTGTCCCCATGTCTCCAAGCCAGTGTCCCTGGTGTCTCAGTGCCCCCTAGTCTCCCAGTGACCCCTACTCTCCCAGTGCCCCCAGTCTGCCAGTGTCTCACTGTCCCCATGTCTCCTAGTGCCTCTATGTCTCTCAGTGCCTCAAGTGTCACAATGTCCCCATGTCTCCAAGCTAGTGTCCCAAGTGTCTGTGGCCCTGGTGTCTCAGTCTACCCATGTCTCCCAGTGCCTCCATGTCTCAATGTCCCCCAGCCAGTGTCTCTAGTGTCTGTGTCCCCATGTCTTCAAGTGTCCCCTATTTTCCCATTGTCCCCATGTGTCCCAGCCAGAGTCCCCTAGTCTCCCAGTGTCACTGGTGTCTCCGTGTCCCTAGGTCTCCCCGTGTCCCCAGTTCTCCCCATCTTCCTAGTGACATAGGGACCCTGGGATACATGGGGACACAGGGAGACATGGGGCATTGAGACACTGTGATACATAGGAACACTGAGACCTGGAGTAATTGACACATGGGGGCACTGGGAGGAATCCATCTATACAGCAGAATCAAACTAAGTAGTTTTTTGGTGATTTTACAGAATTTTCTCTTATGTCACTCCTTGTGATTTACATCATGTGATGTCACCCATACATATTTAATTAGGCAAATTAGTAAGGCCGGTATGTTTTTCCAAGAAAGGTGGCAACCCTAACTACTTTTCACATACTCTTACTTAAGTATGGAAACTTAAGAGGGATGTATGGTAACACAACTTGTATGGACTGGCTGACAATGAATGTAGTTAAAGGGACACTATAGTCACCAGAACAACTACAGCTTATTGAATTTGTTCTGGTGAGTAGAATCATTACCGTCAGGCTTTTTGCTGTAAACACTGTCTTTTCAGAGAAAATGCAGTCTTTACATTACAGCCTAGTGATAATTTCACTGGCCACTCAGATGGCTGTTAGAGATCCTTCCTGGGTCATGGCTGCCTAACATGCACCCAAACATTCAGTGTCTCCTCCCTCTGCATGCAGACACTGAACTTACACTGAACTTCATTAATTCAATTCATCTCTATGAGGAGATGCTGATTGGCCAGGGCTGTGTTTGAATCATGCTGGCTCTGACACTGATCTGCCTCTTTGACAGTCTCAGCCAATCCTATGGGGAAGCACTGTGATTGGATCAGGCCACCATTTCTAATGATGTCAGCAGACTGCTTGTTTTTATGAGTCTAACAGCATGCAGAGTTACAGCTTCAGGCTTGAATATAGTAAGATTTTGCTATATTTATGGAGGCATGAGGGGCCCAGGGGGGCTAGATGGTGGTGTTAACACTATAGGGTCATGAATTTATGTTTGTGTTCCTGACCCTATAGTGATCCTTTAAGGTAATGCTGACTTTGGTCTCTCTAACACTGTGGCATGTTCCCTTTCTTCTACACTCACTACATACAGCTTTTCTCTGTCCCAGACTATATACCAGGAGCTTCTGCCTGCTAGTAAGAAGGTAAGAAGACAAGTGGACCAGCGAGTGCTATGGGACAGTCCTTAGAAAGCATTGAGTGAGCGCATCATTAGATGCATTTATGCCAAGCTCAGGGTGCTGTCTGCATAGTATGCCCTTAGTTGGCCAGCTGCATGATTGGCAGGCAGCCTGACATGCATTCATGCCAGGCTGACCTTCTAATTCTTTGGGCAGACATGTCCTCTTTTTGGGGATGTTTGCCCCTTTTGGCAGTTCACGTGATTTGTGTCAGTGGCACACCCTTTTACCCCTCCCATTGACTTCCTGCTTGACTGGACACTGCTGTTAGGGGATATGGATTTACTTGAAAGATGAAAACATAAATTAGAGGGAGATTGGCATAGAGTATGTGTTTTCTTATAGCTGCTGTTTTCTTTCTCTCCAGCACCATCTCCATCAAATACATGACGCTTGGGATTGTTTTACTGTTTTTGGTCGATATGATTCTGTAATTAGGCCCGTCATAATTGTCAGCACCAGGCCCACTGGGCTCTTAATCTGGCCCTGCTGCGTACAATACTCCAAGCAGGGCCAGTGTGTCCATAAGGCGGCACAAGTAGCGGCTTAGGGCGCACCGGCCCAGGGGGCGCTAGGTTAGAGTGACCGGCAGGAGGTGGGCGCAGAACCGAATTGCACATGTCTAAATTAAACCAAGAGGCTGTACTCACCTGAACATGCATACATTCTAGGGTGCTGCTGGGGCCAATATATATATATATATATATATATATATTTGTGTTGTTTTTGTGTTTTGTTTTAAACAAAAAGGGACTTGGGCATTGTTAAAGGGACACTATAGTCACCTGAACAACTTTAGCTTAATGAAGCAGTTTTGGTGTATAGAACATGCCCCTGCAGCCTCACTGCTCAATCCTCTGCCATTTAGGAGTTAAATCCCTTTGTTTATGAACCCTAGTCACACCTCCCTGCATGTGACTTGCACAGCCTTCCATAAACACTTCCTGTAAAGAGAGCCCTATTTAGGCTTTCTTTATTGCAAGTTCTGTTTAATTAAGATTTTCTTATCCCCTGCTATGTTAATAGCTTGCTAGACCCTGCAAGAGCCTCCTGTATGTGATTAAAGTTCAATTTAGATATTGAGATACAATTATTTAAGGTAAATTACATCTGTTTGAAAGTGAAACCAGTTTTTTTTTCATGCAGGCTCTGTCAATCATAGCCAGGGGAGGTGTGGCTAGGGCTGCATAAACAGAAACAAAGTGATTTAACTCCTAAATGACAGTGAATTGAGCAGTGAAATTGCAGGGGAATGATCTATACACTAAAACTGCTTTATTAAGCTAAAGTAATTTAGGTGACTATAGTGTTCCTTTAAAAATCAGTACAGAACTTGCTAGAATTACCTCCTTAAGAAAACTCCACATATAAACTCTGCTCTAGGCAAAATCTCCTTTATTCAGATCTAAGCTGAGAGCTGTGTGTACGGGCAGGTTTGTATTTGTGTAATTGCATCAGACACCTTTTATTTTGTTTTTTTCTATAGTAAACAAGTTCAGGTTTTCAAGTCTATGTTCATATTCGTTTTGTAGCCTGCCTCTGCACTGTTTCCACATTTTGTCTTTTAAACTTAAACACGTGGAATGATAAAAGGAAAAACCAATGGTGTAGTACATAAAATACAATGACAAAATGAGAAACATAATCCACTCACACTTTTTTTGCACTTTTTGGGAGGTTAAGTGCAGCTTCAACTTAAACGCTTGGGTTATAATGTGGTCCATAGGTCTGTGTGTGGTCCTCCTCTAAATGGATTTGCTCATAAACATATGGGGGGAAATTGAAGTAATATAGCGCAGTATGTCAGACCAGAATAGCAAAAATAAAACAGAGTAAAAAAAGAAATGTGCACTCAGATATACTGGAGCCAGAACGTCGGCTCTCCAAATATAGTGTGGAGAGGTATGATCCCCACTCTAGGATATTATTATTATGATATTTATAGAGCGCCGTCAAATTCCGCAGCGCTTTACAATGGGTGGACGAACAGACATGTAGTTGTAACCAGACAAGTTGGACACGCAGGAACAGAGGGGTTGAGGGCCCTGTTCAATGAGCTTGCATGCTAGAGGTGGGGTAAAATGACACAAAAAGGTAAGGATAGTATTAGACTAGTGACAGTTGCAGAAGAGGATATCAGTGATGATCGTATCTTTCCATATGCAGACATAAACGAGAAATAAAAACCACAATAGCGTGTAACTGTAGAACTGGAGTGAAGATGTATAATAGATTAAAAACGTACTCACATGTAGTGGAGCAAAATAAGGTTTGCTCAATCCAATAGGCATAGGTGGTTTTATGTCCCCACCAAGGATCTAGGTGTTCATGAATCCAGCAACAATCAATAAGGTCCAATAACAAAGTAACAAGAGATAACAAAATTGCTGGCAGACAGACTCAACCCACAACTACCCAAACTCATACAGCCAGACCAGGAGGGATTTATCCCGTCCAGGCAGGTGTATGATAACAGGAGACGAACCTTCAACCAACTATGGGTTGCTACGCACAGACAGATACCCACACTATTTATCATTGGACGCCGAAAAGGCGTTTGATCAGCTATTACGGCCCTTCCTGTTCGCAACACTTGTCCAATTCAGATTCTGTCAAGCTTTCCTCGACGCGGTCCAGACCCTATACTTCACTCCGGGGGCTAATCTTCTCATCTCGAACGCACTCCCACTTTCATTCCACAACGACATCAAGACCTTTGGAGGGCATCTCTATATCCTGGTTAGAAAGAATGGCCTGTGTAAAAATGAATCTACTGCCCAGATGCTTATATTTATTCCAGACATTACCGGTCCAAGTTTTAATAAAGGATTTTAAACTACTACAGACCCAGATAGATAATTTTATATGTGTAACGGATCACCTGGCACCCTGACTGGGTACCTCCGTTGAAGGATGCTCCTAGCCCTTCCTGAGGATTCCAAGCACTCTAGCCGACACCATAACCACCGTAGACTCCTTCAGAGAGCAAGACAGGAACAAGCTCTTAAAAGAGCTTAGGAGTCATTATAGCAGGGGAATATGCAGAGCATAGCAATCCCTTGTAGCAGATTCCCCCAATAAGAGACGGCACTCCAAATTGAGGGTGAAGTAGAACTGACTGTACTGGCAGATACAGCCTCTTTTATTTACATTCTACAAAACATAGTACTGCCCACAGGGTTTTGAAGAACAACCAATCAACACATTACAACACAGCTAACACTCCCATTCATTACATCAGAAATCCTCCCCTCTGCCTGTGATACAATTATCTCAACACAATAGACTAAATTAATTATCACAGACAGGAAAATACAGTATTATAAAACATACCACAGGGACCCCAAAACATGCAATAACCTCATAAAAAATATCTGGGTGAACCACATATCCAAAATTCACCCAGATCCGTTCAGTAGTCTGGAAGATACGGTTTAATGCAGATTCCGCAGAACATATACAGGCTATATGAAAAATAATTACTGTTAAATGTGTCCCCTGTTCTGTAGTTTAAAACTACTCAACGATGTCTTTGTGCACCAAATACTGGCAAGATAGCACCATGTAGAAAAGTCAAAACAGTGTCTGTGAGTTAAAATGGCCGCCATCCATTGTTCTCACTATGTGCTTCATCCATTGTTCTCACCACGTACCTCTGATACATGAAATGGTGGCCACCCAGTAACTCCACAGTTTGTCTGGTAGTCTATCCAGCCAAACCAACAGATGAAACACATGGGGAACAGTGCACCAAACGAAGGGAATCATAAAAAATATGGAAATAGTCATATTTGTACACAATCTCCAGTTTTGTCACGGGGCACAAATAGTGTTTTCAAATGCCATATATCCCAGGGCCATAGTCAGAAGGTAGGAGGCGGGCAAGCAGCCCCCTCCAAGAACACATGGCGAGGTCTGTTCCGCCACAATATGGACTAACAAAAGAGCCAGAATAGGGAGGGCCACACCTCTAACACTACTTTCACGCTGCAAAGTTGGTGCAGATACAAACACTACATGCCCCACCTGGGCTGAAAAGATGTGTAGGCCTAGAGCACGATTTATTCGGCAGAGACTTTCCCTCCTCGTACATCTGGCTCCCATAGCAGGCGCGACCCCAACTCCCACAGACCACTCCAGCCTTAACCACCTCAATCAAGATATGAAATAAACTCTCAATTAGTGATGTACCGAACAGTTCGCCGGCGAACGGTTCCTGGCAACATAGCATGTTCGCGTTCGCCACGGTGGGCGAACATATGCGCGGTTCGATCCGCCCCCTATTCGTCATCATTGAGTAAACTTTGACCCTGTACCTCACAGTCAGCAGACACATTCCAGCCAATTAGCAGCACACCCTCCCTAGCAGACCCTCCCACCTCCTGGAAGGCATCCATTTTAGATTCATTCTCAAGCTGCATGCTTAGTGAGAGGAGGGAAAGTGTAGCTGCTGTTGATTAGATAGGGAAATGCATAGCTAGGTTAGGGTTAGGGTATGCTTTATTTTTTTTATTTTTTTTCTATGTAATGTAATTGCACTTAGTTGTCTGCCACTGCTGCCAGCTTCTGTGTCAGGCTCACAGTGCATACTGTGCCCATTTCCCCAGTCAGTGCCACCACTTACATCTGGTGTCACAATAGCTTGGATTTAAAAACAAAAAACTTTTTTCACTGTTATAGATTGAATAGCAGTCAGTTGTCTGCCACTGCTGCCAGCTTCTGTGTCAGGCTCACAGTGCATACTGTGCCCATTTCCCCAGTCAGTGCCACCACTTATATCTGGTGTCACAATAGCTTGGATTTAAAAACAAAAAACTTTTTTCACTGTTATAGATTGAATAGCATTCAGTTGTCTGCCACTGCTGCCAGCTTCTGTGTCAGGCTCACAGTGCATACTGTGCCCATTTCCCCAGTCAGTGCCACCAATTACATCTGGTGTCACAATAGCTTGGATTTAAAAACAAAAAACTTTTTTCACTGTTATAGATTGAATAGCAGTCAGTGTCCTTAAAGCGGGTGTGTTACGCTAACAGTGGATACGGTGACCAGTGCCACCACTAACTGGTGTCATAACAGCTTGGATTTAAAAACAAAAAACTTTTTCACTGTTATAGATTGAATAGCAGTCAGTGTCACTTAAAGCGGGTGTGTTAAGCTAACAGTGAATCACGGTGACCGAATTGCCACCACTCACTGGTGTCATAATAGCTTGGATTTAAAACAAAAAACTTATTTCACTGTTATAGATTGAATAGCAGTCAGTGTCCTTAAGGCGGTGTGTTAAGCTCACAGTGGATACGGTGCCCAGTGCCACCACTAACTGGTGTCACAATAGCTTGCATTTAAAAACAAAAAACTTTTTTCACTGTTATAGATTGAATAGCAGTCAGTGTCCTTAAAGCGGGTGTGTTAAACTAACAGTGGATACGGTGCCCAGTGCCACCACTCACTGGTGTCACAATAGCTTGAATTTAAAAACAAAAAACTTTTTTCACTGTTATAGATTGAATAGCAAGTCAATTGTCCTTAAAAGCAGGTGTGTTAAGCTAACGAGGTGGATACGGCTGACAAGTGCCACTAATTCTAGATCCTAATGTCACAATAAGCTTGGATTTAAAAAAATAATCTTTTTCTGTTATAGATTGAATAGCGAGTTAGTTATCTTCAGAAGATTAATCCCAGGCCTACAGCCTGTGCTCTGCACAACTGTGCCAGTGCACATTGCCATATCTGGTCTCACAGTAGCTTGCACGCATAGTACCACTAATCCCAACAAAAATGACAGGCAGAGGCAGGCCACCCCGCAGGGGCCATCATGGTCGTGGTGCTGTGATTCCTTTTGGCCCTAGAATAATGCCCAGTTTTCAGAGGCCACGTACCCTGAACTTGAAAAGTTCTGAGGACATAGTTGACTGGCTAACACAGGACACGCAATCTTCTACAGCCTCCGCTCAGAACCTTGACGCACCATCCTCCTCCAGCTTAGCTTCAGGCACCTCTCAAGATACCACTCACCCGCCTGCCGCCACCACCAAAACTAGCACCACAGCCGCTTCAGTTGGTATGTCAGAGGAGTTATTCACACATCCGTTTGAAGAAATGAGTGATGCGCAGCCATTATTGCCAGAGGATGTAGATAACAGGGATATGTCTCAGGCAGGCAGCATTACACACATGGACATACGGTGTGATGATGATGATGATGTTGTACCCGCTGCTGCTTCCTTTGCTGAGTTGTCAGATGCAAGTGAAGGTTGATGATGACGATCGTCCATATGAATATCCCGCGTGGAACACGCTAGATCAGAAGAAGAACGGGGTGAGAGATTCGGAGATGGGGAGACAGGGAGGAGGAGGAGACGAGTTGGAAGCAGGGGGAGGTCGTCGCAGGGAGCTAGTGGCACAGTCAGACAGCATGCATCGGCATCCGGGGTCAGCCCGACAGCACGCCAATCAACGCATGCTGTGTCCACCACCAGAATGCCGTCATTGGAGAGCTCAGCAGTGTGGAATTTTTTTTGTGTGTCTGCCTCTGACAACAGCGATGCCATTTGCAACCTGTGCCAAAAGAAACTGAGTCGTGGGAAGTCCAACACCACCTAGGTACAACTGCTTTGCGTAGGCACATGATCTCACATCACAGACGCCTATGGGATCAACACATGAGTACAAACAGCTCGCCTACTCTAAGCCGCCAGCCTCCTCCTGGTCCAGCATCTTCAGCCACGTCAACCACTGCTGTCCTCCTTGTCCCCTCTCAACCATCCGCCACTCCGCCTCCGCCTTGAGCAGTTCACGCTCATCTTCCCACAGTCATGTGTCTGTCAGGGGCTATGTTTGGCGTAGAAGACAATGTCAGAAAGGGGAACACCCAGCGTCTGACCGCTGGCTTGTCCGAACTATTAGCCCGCCAGCTTTTACCATACAAGCTGGTGGAGTCTGAGGCGTTCAAAAAATTTGTAGCTATTGGGACACAGCAGTGGAAGGTACCCGGCCAAAATTTCTTTGCGCAAAAGGCAATCCCCAACCTGTACTCGACTGTGCAAAAGGAAGTAATGGCATGTCTGGCACACAGTGTTGGGGCAAGGGTCCATCTGACCACTGATACCTGGTCTGCAAAGCAGTGTGTACTTTATAAATGGCTCCACCTGTCACCCGTACAGCAACACAGTCTCCAGTTAGGAGGACCGACCAAGCATCTTCTTCCATCTCCCTGTTACAGAAATTACTGCCGTGTAAACGTCCACTGATAGGAGACGCGGAAGGTATTAAACTGATAAAAATAGTACTAAACACACCACTCCTATCTGGTGTCACATTAGCTTGACGGCGCAGTGCCCCAAATTTGCAGTAAGAGGACCCGACCAAGCCTCTTCTTCCATCTCCCTGTTACAAAAATCAATGCCGTGTACACGTCCACTGATAGGAGACGCGGAAGGTATTAAACTGATAAAAATAGTACTAAACACACCACTCCTGTCTGGTGTCACATTAGCTTGACCGCGCAGTGCCCCAAATTTGCAGTAAGAGGACCGACCAAGCCTCTTCTTCCATCTCCCTGTTACAAAATCAATGCCGTGTACACGACCACTGATAGGAGACGCGGAAGGTATTAAACTGATCAGAACAATACTAAACACACCACTCCTATCTGGTGTCACATTAGCTTGACCGCGCAGTGCCCAAATTTGCAGTAAGAGGACCGACCAAGCCTCTTCTTCCATCTCCCTGTTACAAAAATCAATGCCGTGTACACGACCACTGATAGGAGACGTGGAAGGTATTAAACTGATCAGAACAATACTAAACACACCACTCCTATCTGGTGTCACATTAGCTTGACCGCGCAGTGCCCCAAATTTGCATTAAGAGGACCGACCAAGCATCTTCTTCCATCTCCCTGTTACAAAAATCAATGCCATATACACGTCCACTGATAGGAGACGCGGAAGGTGTAACGGACCGTTTCTCTCACAAGGGGATAAAATCGGTTTAGGCGATAATCCCCTTTCCCATAGACCAGCAGCTATTGCAATCACCAACCTCCCGAACTCCAAACTGTACGAATCCCCAACTCACGAACAAGAAATACACGAACTCTGGAAGCAGCCGAACAGGAAAAGCAATACGAATGGCTTACACTCCTGGCAGTCAGCACACAATCCAATTCCCCCAATAACGAGACGACACTTCGTTTTGAGGGTTAAGCAGAATCTAAGGATTTATTCACACAGCCTCCTTTTAAGACATTCTCCCATGCAAGGGAGGGATCACAACAATTAGTACCCCAGCCAATAATGTACCAGTTACCTCCCACACATCTCCTCCCCTTAGTGTGACACATAATCCCATTAGTACAGACACAAATTCCCTGGGATACTGGATGTACCCCTAAACATAGGAATACCCCTTTAAATGTTACATTCCCTGGTAACCCTGATCTGGGTGAGACACATATCCAAAAATCACCCAGATCGGACCAGGGGTTCAGGAATTAGAAAGGGTTAAAGTTTTGACCGACTGCATGGCAAAAGTATCCGAAAATAGTTCCATGTACTTTGGCCCTGCAGTCGGTCGCAGAAAAGGGAATCAAACACACGAATGGCCTGTGTTACAGAGCCTGGGGAGGATTCGTATGAATCCCCCTGTTCGTGGGATCCTTTCTACCGAACGGCGGGCCGTTCGGTAGTTTCTGCACGAATTGCTGGAAGTCTGGAGGTCTCAGCGGTGTTTGCTTAGTCAAGTGTCCGATTTTAGTTCCAGACACTCGACGGCAAAACACCGCTGTTCGAGAGTTTAAGATGGCCGCCGCCACGTGTTCGTTTCCCGAATGGCGGCCACCCAGAGGACACAACACACATTACACATATTGCCAATTACCCGTTTGCAACATTGTTGCAAACGGTAATTGGAGGCACACTTACTCCCGGGTGGTCTGGTTGTTCGGTAGTTTCACCCAATATAATGAATGAAGTGATTCTACCGAACAATCAGGGGAATGCTGCATTCACATAACACTTTATACCGAACACATAATATCAAATACAGCCTGAATGCAATTTGCTACACAGTCTTAAAAAGGCATTATTCCTAACAGGCAGAATATGTTCACGGATGGCCCTTAAAGGGCCAGTAGCAGCAATATAAGAATGTCACATGCCCAAATATTGCATACAAAAGTACGAATTCACAAGGGGGCCATAGTCAGATGGCAGGAGGCTGGCAACCAGGCTTCTCCAGTGCATAGTGGCGAGGTTGGTTTCGCCACACTTCTCCCCTTTACCAATCAGACTAACAGGGTATCTGACCTCCTGCCGGTCAGTGCCCTTGTTAGTCCAGCAGCCCACCCACAAAACACAATCCGTAACACAGCCCACCCACAATAACTGGCTACTACACCAGGGTAGAGTAGAACTTTGTCCGTGTCCAGGTGCCTCACCCTGGCTGCGTGGGTGACTGGTCAGCGTACTGGGTGGGTTGCTGAGTGTACAGAGACCAGCGGTACTCTGCCCTGGTGCCAGCACTACCATGGGAGCAGTCTGGTTGGAGCCTGGTTGCTGGAGGAGAAGGCAGACTGTCTCCCCTTTGCCTAAACAGTCCTGCTGCTGGGTGACAGGACCGACTGTCCCTACCCCCGGTGGTGCATGTGCAGCGACTACTGTCCCATCTGCACTGTTGTGGAGATTACTGTCTCCCCTTGGTGGGTTAAGCTGCCGCTGGGGAGAGAGTGTAACAAGCTCCTCTCCCATACATACTTTCAGCCGCTGGGGAGAGGGGATAACAAGCTCCTCTCCCTGACAC
>OW240915.1:2284901-2328478 GCA_933207985.1 Pelobates cultripes
TTGCCTACTTCGAAGACAACAATCTTCACCGAATCTACCGGTTTTACCGGAACCAACAGTTAATCTCGTTCACAGAACTACCTCAAACCACACCACTCACTACCTTTGACTACTTCCGATATATACAAATCAGAAACTTCCTGGACACGACCGCGTACAAAAAGGCAGGACAATCCTCGCTCAGAGTCTTCGAAAACCTTTGCATCCAAGGCCCAGTACAAAAGGAGTCACATTTCTATGATCTACTCCCTCCTGATCCGACCCACCCCGACCATGCCATTGTCCTATGTCTCCGCTTGGGACAGGGACCTGGGCCTCCTAGATGATCCCTCTCCGCGGGAGAGGCCACAGCAACTGTCACAATATGTGTTAACCACACAGAGTAGGCATAAAAGACACTCATGCTGTGGTACCTTATTCTCTAAAATTAAAGCAGATGGGGATGTCCACCTCCGACTTGTGCAGACACAAGGGGATGTACATCAAGTAGCCCAACTGAGGACGAAAGTAACAACCCTAGCCTCTAAAATCTAACACAAGACCATCCCCAGGGACCCCTGGCTGTGGTTGCTCTCCAAACCCTTGAAAGACATACTCCAGTACAAAATGAATTACTGGCAAATCTGTCACTAGCAACCAGGAGATCCATCGCGATCAGATGAGGCCTGAAAAATGGTCCGTATTTCAGCCCTAATCCACGATACAACCAAACACTGAAAATATATAGTAACCCTGGCTTCTTGAGTTCCCAATTCCTACCTAGTGCCTAGCGGCCGTAAACCCCACTAATTTGGAAAACTTGTTCCACTCTACCATTCTCAGTCCTCCCTTCTTCTCTGTTAGAGACATTAATCCCCATCACTTACCACTCCACACAACTAAACTGCATATCCAGATCTTCCTCACCAAGACAGCACCAAATGAACAGAGCCTCCCAAGGTCACTCAAGTCATCACCTACTACATACCACTGCCCAGATATCAAAAAGCCCACTAAGATACCAACCCCAGCTCCCAATTATAGCAGCAATGGGCACATAGCCAAAAACGGGAACATCGGTCCACCCACACACCTAATATGGACCCCAGAGCAGATAGTACAAATATCAGGTGAACGGAAGAATGCATACTAAAAAAGTGGATAATGAAAGTATAAAAACTCTAACATACCCTATTATATATCACATTTAAGTTAATCTTTATTCATAATTTACTGTAACCATTTCCATAAACTAGAAACAGCTTAACTTTGCAAACTGTTTATTATATAATGAACAATTACTGCTACAACCATATTATGCTGTTTTACAAATTGCATCTTTGTTATGGTTTTGTTGTTTTGTTGTTTGCGTGTGTTTTCACTGAATACATACAATAATTTCAAAAATCAAAAATAAAGAATGTAAAAAAAAAAAAACAAAGAGATAAAACAATAAAAGATAATAACCTGGCATAAAAGTATATAAGATACACTTAAAGTGTTTCACCAACAACTGGCTTTATCAAAAGTGTTTACAGACTAAAAGGACCAAATCTGCTTAAATAGGGAAGTAAAGGTTGAATCTAATGGTCATGTGATGTCATAGGTCACGTGGCTGAAGTTAATTAACAACTAAAAACAATTTAGCGTTAAAAAAACTTAAAATACTTGAAAGGGGTACATGGGAAGTGAATAGGTTTAAATGTTAAAACAAGCTTTTATTTCATATTTTTTTTAATTATTAATTTCCGTCACGTGACCTATGACATCATATGACCATTTGATTTAACCTTTACTTCCCTATTTAAGCAGCTTTGGTCCTTTAACCCCTTAAGGACACAGCTTCAGAAGCTTGACTTACGCTTAATGACACAAGCAATTTTTGCATTTTCTTGCTGTTTGCGTTCAACTGCAATTTGCATCTCTCTCATTTATTGCACCGACACATATTATATACTGTTTTTTAAAGGACAGAAAGGGCTTTAATTTGATATAACATATATATATATAAATGCTTACTTATTATAAAAAAAATACAGAAAAATGCAAAAAAAATGAAAAATATTGGTTTTTTTTACAGTTTTTGCAATAATAATGTGTGCATAATTAGTGCAGGTTAAGGAAAGTAATTAAAAATAAATTTATTTATTTGTTCTGATTTACAGAATATATAATGTGTCTGGGATTTTAAGTTTTTTTTGGTAGTTACAGGTCACAAAGCACAAGGAGTAAAATAAACTTTTAATGTGGAGCGATTTTAGAATTTGGTATGTTTGTCTTGTAAGCTTAATAGCCATAAAAGAAAACAAAATTGCCACACAAAAGTATATATTTATATAAAGTAGACATCACGGGCTATTTACCTAAGGTTGTTTTGACACTTTCTACGTAGCCATATTACCGCCAACCTCTGCTAAATATTGGAGTAAAATTGTGTTCTTTTTGGTTTTTGGCACACAAACTTATAACAGAGAAATTCTCGTGTATATTTTGTAAAGTTGGTGTGTGCTATTCCTGTACAAAGTTTTATTTTGTGTTCAGTTACATCTGCTGAGTAAAATGACACCCCCATTGTATGTCTTTTGCACTATTTCGTGAAGTTACAGTGCCATACAGGATACCTGTCCTTTTCAGTATTCACAGTAGAATTTTGAGAGATGAATTTAATGAGCCTTAGCTTCCATTTGGGGTATTATAACAGTTTGACTGTTCAAAAAACCCCCACAAAGGCCTACCATTTGTAAAAGTAGACACTCCAGGGTATCTTATAAGGTGCATATTGTGCCTTAACATGCCCCCATTTTTTCACCAATATATGCCAAAGTATGTGGTAAAAAAAAATTTTGTGCATTTTTTACATACGGATTGCATTTTTGCTGGGCGTTTTGTATATTTCATATGTGCCACTAAGTTCAAACCCCCCAAATTATGCTCAGCTAAGTCTTCTGAGTAAAATGACACCCCATATGAATGTCTTTGGCACTATTTCGTGAAGCTACAGTGCCATATAGGAGACCTGTCCTTTACAGTATTCACAGTAGAATTTTGAGAGATGGATTTAATGAGCCTTAGCTTCCATTTGGGGTATTATAACAGTTTGACTGTTCAAAAACCCCCACAAAGGCCTACCATTTGTAAAAGTAGACACTCCAGGGTATCTCATAAGGTGCATATTGTGCCTTAACATACCCCCATTTTTTCACCAATATATGCCAAAGTATGTGGTAAAAAAATTATTTTGTGCATTTTTTACATACGGATTGCATTTTTGCTGGGCGTTTTGTATATTTCATATGTGCCACTAAGTTCAAACCTCCCAAATTATGCTCAGCTAAGTCTTTTGAGTAAAAATACACCCCCAATGAATGTCTTTGTCACTATTTTGTGAAGCTACAGTGCCATATAGGAGACCAAGCCATATCCGTTTTTACCAAACTTTGAATTTTGACGCTGGGCCTATGTGCAATTTCCAAGCATCTTCGCAGGTTTTAAATTCAATCTACCCCACAAAGGCCTACCATTTCTTAAAGTAGACACCCCAGGGTGTTTCAAAAGGTATAGTTTGAACCTTAGCGTGGGATCATTTTTCCGCTAGCTTGTACCAGATGTAGTGGTAATAAGCATTTTTTCTGCCTTTTTGACATACAAAGTGAGTTTGCACAGTATATTTTGCAAACCTTATGTGTGCTACGACTGTATAATACTTCATATGTTGCTCAGCTATGTCGGCTGAGTACAGCAATACCCCCGTATGTACCTTTGCCAGGTATGTGTGGACATCGGAGGGGCACATTTGGGACACAGCCATTCCAGTTTTTTTCAAACTTTGAATTTTTATGCTGTGCCTATGTCCCATTTTAGAGTATTTTACCAGGCTATATAATCCAAATTCCCCATAAAGCCATACCATTTCTTAAAGAAGACATCCCAGGGTATTTCAAAAAGGCATATTTTGAACCTCAGCGTGGGATCATTTTTCCGCTAGCTTGTACCAAGTGTAGTGGTAATAAGCATTTTTTCTGCCTTTTTGACATACAAAGTGAGTTTGCGCAGCATATTTTGCAAACCTTATGTGTGCTATGACTGTATAATACTTCATATGTTGCTCAGCTATGTCGGCTGAGTACAGCAATACCCCCGTATGTACCTTTGCCAGGTATGTGTGGACATCGGAGGGGCACATTTGGGACACAGCCATTCCAGTTTTTTCAAACTTTGAATTTTTATGCTGTGCCTATGTCCCATTTTAGAGTATTTTACCAGGCTATATAATCCAAATTCCCCATAAAACCATACCATTTCTTAAAGAAGACATCCCAGGGTATTTCAAAAGGCATATTTTGAACCTTAGTGTGGGATCATTTTTCCGCTAGCTTGTACCAAGTGTAGTGGTAATAAGCATTTTTTCTGCCTTTTTGACATACAAAGTGAGTTTGCGCAGCATATTTTGCAAACCTTATGTGTACTATGACTGTATAATACTTCATATGTTGCTCAGCTATGTCGGCTGAGTACAGCAATACCCCCGTATGTACCTTTGCCAGGTATATGTGGATGTTGAAGGGGCGCATTTGAGACGCAGCCATTCAGTTTTTTTCTAACTTTGAAGTTTTACGCTGTGTCCATGTTCCAATTTGGAATAGTTTAGACGGTTGGTTATTGAGACTTCCCCACAAACACATACTATTTATTAAAGAATACACCCTGGGGTAATTCAAAAGGCATATTTTGAACCTTGGCGTGGGATAATTTTTTCTCTAGTTTGTTCCAGGTGTAGTGGTAATGAGCGTTTTTAAAATGTATTTTTTTACTTTTTATAACTTTTTACTTTTAAAAACTAGTTTTTAAACTTTTGTTTTGCTTATAAATTTTTTTAAACTTTCCTAAACTTTCTTAAAACTTTTTTACAGATTTAACATTTTTCTAAGCTTTTTTTTTTACCGTTAACCCCTAACTAGCAGTACGCAGCACTAACAGTAAATTCCCCATTTTCCCATAACTCCCACCCACCCCAGCTAGCAAAATATATAGTTATAAAATATTTAAATTAATTAATTAAATAAATTGAACCCCTGAGGGTTAAAAAAAATAAATAAAAGTTAATCCTCAGGGGTTAAAAAAAATTAGATCACAGTATAATACTGTGATTTCTATTTGATCGCTGTAGGCAGTGATCGACTGGCAGGGAAGGGGTTAATTTTTATTTGGACTAGGTAAAGTGTGTTTTTTTGTTTTTATTACTTAAATGTTATTAAAACATTTTTTTTAAGCTTAATTTTTTACTTTTTAAAGTTTCTTTTAAAACTTTTTTTTAACGTTAACCCCTAGTTAGCCTAACGTCAAATCCCCAATTCCCCACTAACTTCCACCTACCCCAGCTATCTAAATATATAATTTAAAAATAATTTAATTAATTAATTTAATTAATTTAACCCCTGAGGGTTAAAAAAAAAAAAAATTAACCCTCAGGGGTTAAAAAAAAAAATCAGATCATAGTAAAATGTAATCCCTGCCAATTGATCACTGTAGTCAGTGATCAATTGGCAGGGAAGGGGTTAATTTTTTATTAAAATGGGTAAGGGGGACTTTAAATAAACTTTATTTTTTTTTCAGCAGGGGGCAGGATCAGCACTGATCCGGCTCCCTGCACTTCACACAGAACCCGGAAGTGCAGGGAGCCGGTAGGTGAGTATAGAGAGCACATGTGCTCGCTCTGACTTGTGGTCAGAGCGAGCACATGTGCTGGGCAGACTGACCGGGTGCTCCCGGTATGCCTCTAATGCAGAGGCATACCGGGAGCACCATTAACCCCGCGATCGCCGCGATAGCGGCGATCCGGGTTTAATTTTACCGCGTGACGGACGAGGTCCGTCACCCGTCGTTAAGGGTCTCCCCTGTGTGACGGACCTCGTCCGTCACCCGTCCTGAAGGGGTTAAGTCTGTAAACACTTTTGATAAAGCCAGTGAAATGTGTTAAGTGATACTATTTTATCTTTTATTGTTTTATCTCTTTTTTTCATAAATAAAATTACTTTTTTTATTGGACCTTACTGATTGCTGCTGGATTCGTGAACACCTAGATCCTTGATGGGGATATAAAACCACCGATGCACATTGGATTGAGCAAACCTTATTTTGCTCCACTACATGTGAGTAAGTTTTTTTAAATCTATTTTACATTTTCACTCCAGTTCTACAGTTACACACTATTGTGGTTTTTATTTCGCTTTTATGTCTGCATACGAAGAGATACCATCATCATTGATATCCTAGAGTGGGGATCATACCACTCCACGCTATATTTGGAGAGCCGACGTTCTGGCTCTAGAATATGTAAGTGCACATTTCTTACTCTGTTTTATTTCTGCTATTCTGATCTGACATACTGTGCTATATTATTTACATTTTCCCACATGTTTATGAGGAAATCCATTTCAAGGAGGACCGCACGCAGACCGGTGGACCACTTTATATCCCTAGACGGGGATCATTCTGCCCAAGCATTTAAGTTGGAGCTGCACCTAAGCTCCTAAAAAGTGTGATTGGATTATTTTTCTAATTTTATCTCATTGTATTTTACGTACTACACCATTAGTTTTTCTTTCTATCATTCCACGTGTCTTCAAGGACATATTAGGCGCTACACCACCCTTCTGCCTTTTTTCTCTAGATTATTAGGGTTATTTAATAAAGTAAGAATTCAATACTAGAAAAATGCTCCAAGTCAGCTATGCTTAAATTCAGCTACTCTGGGCTTAAATTTGAAAGTAATGTTGAATTGACTAGCCCTATATGACTTGTATCTTGCAATCTGTGTACTCAGAATGGTTTCTGTTTTTACAGGGAGAATATTTTGGTCCTGGACATTTTTTTTGAAGAACTAAATTATGAAGTTATCGAACAGAAGAGGGCTTATGAAGTTGCTGGATTACTGGGTAGAGTTTATAAAAGTGATTTTCGATGTAGGAGACACACTTTTTATTAGAGAGACTATAAGCACCATAATTACTACTGCCAACTGTAGTGTTTGTTGCCAGGCGCGAGATGGTTGCCTCCCAGAGTAAGTAGTTAATTGATTTACCAACTTGCCTAAGATCCTCTTGGCTCAGCCTCTGCTTTTTGTTAGCTTCCATGAGCTAGTCAATTAACTAAGTCCAGGACTGCTAGGCTAGCCCAGTGCACAGGGATTCTGAGAAAGTGATCAGCGCCCACGGGACCCCAGGTAAGTTGTAAACTGCAAACGGTTTGATTAGTTAGCCTATGAAGGCACCAGGTATGTAGTGAAAGCATAGAGCAAAGAGACTATAATACTTAGGAAGTAAAGTTCATTGGAACTCAATTGTAGATTCAAAATAAAAATGTGCTGTCACTTTAAGAAAAAATTAAATAGGTGTTTTACTGATTAGGTCTCGATAGATCAGAACAGCTTTCAGCAGCAATTCACTTTGAAAGGATAACTCCAGAGGTAGTATGCAGATCATGATTTGAATACTGTTAAGGAATACCCCATCACATTCGGCTATTTTTATTCGTCTAGATTCGTGTGCCAGTTTTATTTTATTTATTTCATTCGGTTCCCTAACCGAGACCACCCTAGAGACCCATTAGAACATGGAACGTTGTGTATCTGTAGGAAAACCGTCAAGGAAATGATTAATAGAATGCTCCACTGGGTGGTCGCCATTTCATACATACAAACGCACGTGGTTGAAACAATAGATGGCGGCCATCTTGTCTCCCGAACGCTGTCAGTGGGACGTGGTCGTTGAGTGCCTGGAACTCGTTTCGGTCAGGCACCCTCGTTCCAGTTCCAGTTCACCTAGTCGAACTGCATTTGGGCGGTACGGACTATTGAACACAGGGAGCATTCTACACGAATCAGCTTTCCTCTACCTTATGTGTTTTTTGTACAAACCCCCATGAACGGAGACCGGCTCTTGACACAGTTTCCCTGGAACTATTTAGGGCCTGTACCTCTTGGCAGGCCGGTCAGACTTTCCCCGCAATGGCAATTCCAAACTACCGAACAGATCTGGGTGATTTTTTGATATATTGTTCGACTAGATCCAGGCTATCTGGGGATATGACTACTTTGGGGGTATAATTATACTAAGAGGTTACTGTACTGTAAGATAATGTAATTACTGGCTGTGTTGTATCAGTGGCCTCTCAGGTTCAATTGAGAGATGCCCCTGCTGTTAATTTAAGAAACCCCTTGCAATTATTATTCAAGGCTGACACTTGAGTACCGTGCATGGAAGGTTGCTACACCTAACTCAAGCACAGCACCATAAAAAGGAATTACCGGTACTGGAAGTTCGTGGGGGCATTGCCGGCAGTAAAGCCAAGCATCTCATTATCAGCGAGCTGATGGAGCTGGACAGGGAGAACTTGGTCTTGTTGACCCTGGCTGTTCGTACGGACGAAAGCAAAGTGGACCGGGAGATAAGGGAACGGTTCGCACTGTTCAGGTCAAATCCCTTTCCCGAAAAATTATGCGAATCACCGACGGCACGAACGCCAATGCACAAGAACAGGACGGATTACAAGCCTGCCTGTTAGAGGCACAACGAACTACAGGGGTTATCCCGAACAGTTCAAGCTTTAACCCTGAACTGTGGAAAATACCATTCAGCGCATTCAAAGCCTTTGATTAGAATACAGGCAAGATTGACGGCTATCTAGCCGACTTTGAAAGACAGTGTGCCCTCCACAAAGTAGCAGATGGTGAAAAGGTTCCTATTTCAGCCGAGAAATTGTCGGCATTTAGAGCCATTCCCGATCAGGAAATACATAGCTACGAGTAGGTGAAAGCCATCTTGGCCAGGTATGCAATAACCCCCAAAGCGTACCGATGGAAGTTTAGAGATTCCAGAAAGAAAGATACCAACTCCAATACAGAGTGGGCTTGTCGGCTGCACTGAACAGCCACCAGCTGGATTAATGGCTGCAAGGCTACCACACTAGAGGAGTTACTACAATTGGTTTTATTGGAACAGTTCTTTAACCTACTTTAACCAGATGTTAAAGAATGGGTGAGAGACCATAATCCCCTCACCCTTCCCGAGGTACCTAGGCTTGCAGATGAGTACGCCGATGCTCGCAAGCCAGAACATCTCCCTGTGTTGAGTACCTAGCACCTATCACGGGGGGAGCTATCAACCCCCTCCTCGACCCACTCCAGCAATATACAGACCTTCACCAGATGACAGTCCCACTGTTACCGGTGCAAGCAAGTGGGGCACTACCGCAAGGATTGTCCCCTAGAGCCACCAAGACCCCACTGGAACCGGCAGGGGTCCCAACACATGGGCGGCCATCCACTGCATCGACTACCCTGTCTCCACCACCTGGGAAGCCCAGGAGTTAACTCTGGAAGAAACCATGGGGTTCCTGCATGAGACCAGCCCCATGCATGTGGCCTGTACCAACAAAGGTCGCAGTTTGTGTGGCTGGCTGGGGAAGGGGGGGGGGATCTACAGGCTCCCTACTGCCTAAGTTCATTTGGATTGGGGTGTGGGGGTTAGTACAGTAAATGTTGGGGTCATGAAAGACCTACCCACAGAGGTATTGCTCGGCAATGATTTGGGGCCGCTAACTACAGCCTTTATGCCCTCCACTAACCAGGAGGTCTAAGGGGTAACCACCCGGGACAAACTGTAACGGACCGTTTTGCCCAAAAGAGGTTAAAAACCGTTTAGGCGATATTCCCCTTTTTCAGCTGCACCGACAGCTACTGCAAGCACCAATCTCCTGAACTGCAAACCCACGAATTCACCAACTCCCGAACTGCAACCAAGGGAATACTCGAAACTCCCGAACTGGAGACACACGAATAGCTGCTAGCAGACGAACAGGAAAAGCCCCCAAGCGGCTTACACTCCTGGCAATCAGTCTCTAACAGCATACAGTAAATCCTCCCCCAATAATGAGACGACACTTCACTTTGAGGGTTACGCAGGAACTCATTTACTGGGGCTAACTGCCCGGCATTTATGCAGGTCTTCCACCTGGTGGACACTCCCCTAGGGGACCAAATGGGAGACTGGGACACAAAGGGTAAAAGGACCAATCACAGACTTACACATTTCAACCATCCCACAATGCATCACAATCCCTCCTCTCTGCTCCGGAGATAATTGAGAAGTAATTCAATTATCTCCAAAGGCAAAACTCCATTAACCACATGGCAGAAAACAAACAGTAAAAGACATAAAATTACCTACAGTTACATTCAGTACATAAAACATATACGTTCTACATATCCCCAGATAGCTCAGGTCTGAGCGCACATTATTAAGCGAATGGCGTTCAGACCACACCAATACAGTTTAATCGCCATGGAGCCAAAGTCTTTACACAGTCAGTTTCATGCGAATGGGCTCCATGGGATTCCTATCTGGGGCACAACACACTCAAACAAATCTACCGAACACCCGGCAGAAAAGCACGAATAAGTCTTTTCTGCAGGGAAAAAAGATGTCTTTTAACATGGGGCCATAGTCCAAAGGCAGCAGGCGAGCAACCAGGCTTCTCCAGTGTACAGTGGCAAGGTTGGTTTCGCCACACAAACATGACACTGCAGAAAGCCACCTACATTCCACAGAGACCCAGGTAAGCCCTACTTCCCAGACTTTGACGATAGAGCCCCTACCCTGGTACACCCCTGAAGATTTTGGGAATGAGGTAGCGAGAAGTATAGGGAGAGAGCAGTGTCAGATCAAGGGGAATTAGAAGGGAAACGGTTTGTGTGGGAAGGTAGCAGGTTGTACAGGGTGACTGACTCCCGGGTGAATGCTCCAGGGCCCAGGCAAAAACGCCAGCTGATAGTCCCTCAGAAATACCGGCTGGAGTTGTTGAGGGTCAAGCATATGTGCCTCTAGCTGGACATTTGGGGATTCGTTGGACATCATACTGGGATTTTTTTGTCCAATATTGCCAAATGTGTGAAGTGTGCCAATGAATGGGCAAGAAAGGAGACCACCCTAAAGCTAAAATGGCCCCTATGTCCATAATTGATGAACCATTTAGTCGGGTAGCGGTGGACCTGATAGGACCCCTGGCCCAGCCTGGTCGCTACGGTAAATGTTATATCCTTACCATAGCAGACTATGCCACCCGCTACCTGGAGGCCGTGGCTGTACCCAACATCCAGGCCAAGACAGTGGCGGATGCCCTGGTCAAGATTGTGGCGGAACCAGCCTCACCACTGGGCATTGGAGAAGACTGATTGCCTGCCTCCTGAAAGACCTACCACAGAGGTATTGCTCGGCAATGATTTGGGGCCGCTAACTACAGCCTTTATGCCCTCCACTAACCAGGAGGTCTAAGCGGTAACATGGCCCCTGGAATGTATTGCCTGCTCTCCTGTACTGCTGAGGTTTGCTACCAACTAGGTGGATTTGGCTATGGAGCTTGTCTAGTGCCCTCTGTTGGTAGCAACAGCAACATGCACTACCTGAATAGCAAGACTTGTTCATTTGCATATTCAGGTAGATTTGCATATTGCTAATTCTGCAGGCACGTGAGATATATTTTCTGTTAATTATTGTCTCCCCCACCTCTTTAAAAATATGCCATTGTGTTGTAATAAGTCACTGTATGTTGTCTGCTATAATTTGACTGTTTGTAATGTTATTGAGTTTTCACAGCAATCTTAATGTAATGAGCATTTGGGCTAGTCCCAAGGAAAAGAAAGTTTTAGACAGTTCTTCTTCACCCTCAATCTAGAGTCCTGTCTCTTATTGGGGGAATTGCTATATCACTACAAGGGATTGCTATGCTCTGTATGCTCCCTTGGATAATCACTTCTAAGCTCTTTTAAGAGCTTGCTCCTGTCTTGCTCTCGGAAGGAGTCTACGGTGGTTATAGTGTCGGCTGGAGTGCTTGGAGTCCTCAGGCAGTGCTAGGAGCATCCAATAACGGAGGTACCCAGTCAGGGTGCCAGGTGATCCATTACAAAGATATTCTCCAGAGTTGGATTTCCCCAGGAGATCCTATCTGATCAGGGTACCCAGTTCACTGCCGAAGTGACCCACCAGCTGTGAAAGGTGTGACGAACTACACTTCACCACTGACTTTTGGCGAGGCCTGCTTGCTAGCCTCTTGCCCTGTGACTATGGGCAAAAGTCTATTTAGGCTTATTGGATTTTAAAACACTTTTTCTGCTCCTTTAAATCCATGGAAAAATGTGCCTCTTCCCCTCGCCCTTTTTTCCTATGCTATTGTTTCTCCAGCAGGGCGTTGCCCTAGGGACACTGCCAGACCAATTGAAACTGACTGCTTTGTCCCTCTTCAATCTCTCATCAGCTCTTGTTATTGTTTAACCCCATGGTGATCCAACTGTATTCGTGAGATCTGAGCGCTTTTCAGACATAATGAGCACTCAGATCCAAGCTATCTGGGGATTTGTTGGACATATAGATTAAACATTGTTTTATAAGAGTTATGTATTTTTATGTGGTTTTTGTGACAGTTTTTGACTTAGAGATATTTCCTGTTACTGGAGATAATTAGGTTACCACAGCCACTTAAGCCAATTATCTCCAGGATAGAGGAGAAGATAGATCGGCCGCACAGCCTAAATCTGTGGAACTGTTTTGGGCATGAAAGCCATGCTTGCGGTCGGTCAAACGTGACTTCGATAAAACTATTGAACCCCTGCTCTGATCTGGGCAATTTTTGGATATGTTGGTCACCAAGATCAGGGGTGGGGGTATGTTGTTATTTTGGGGTGTTTCTGGACTTTGTGTAAAACTGGATATTTTCTGCGTTTGGTAATTGTATCACAGGTAGAGGGGAGGATTTATGTACATTAGCTGGAGTGTCTAACTGTACAATACTGTATTGATTGGCTGTTGTCCTTTGTGTCCTGTGCTCCACAAGGTCCACGTGGGTATTAACCTTGTGGGGAAAACTGTATATAAGAAATGCCTTTGTACTTATTAAACCTGTTCTACTTGACCCTCAACTCGCAGTCTCATCTAGTGTTTGGGGGGGAACAGCTATAATCACTACAGGGATTGCTATGCTCTTCATACTCTCTTAGCTTCCCTGCTAGCTTCCCTGCCATCACGTAGGATGTGGTAAGCAACGGCCAGAGCCCGCTAAGAGAGGCTGTTGCTAACTGGCCCACTCCCCGTAACAAGACGCAAGTCATGGCTTTCTTAGGAACAGCCGGCTATTACAGACACTTCGTACCCGAGTATACCACCATGGCCAAACCCCTGACTGACCTGACGAAAAAGAACCTACCGAGGTCCCAGGACTGTGGGGTGGCATTCCAATCCCTGAAACAGCCCTTGTTAATGCTGCCCCACAAACGCTTCATTGTTCACACAGACACTTCAATGTTTTACTGGGGGCAGTTCTGAGCCAGGTTGGAGAGGATGGAGGCGAGCACTCAGTTGCCTATTTGAGCCAGAAGCTGCTACCTCGGGAGGTCAGCTACACGGCCATTGAAAAAGAGTGCCTAGCTCTGGTGTCGGCACTGAATAAATTAATCCCATATCTTTATGGCCGCGCTTTCACTCTCATCACTGACCACAATCCCCTAGTCTGGCTCAATAGGGTTGCCAGAGGTAATGCCCGTTTTCTGAGGTGGAGTCTAGCCTTACAACTGTATGACTTCACCATACATTACCGACCTGGCAAACCAAACAGGAACGCGGATGGGCTATCTCGCCAGAATGAAATAGTAGCTTGACCGATTTATCTGGGGTCCGGACAGCCCCAAGCTGACCCGAAAAGCTGTAAGCAAAAGGAAGGGCAGTGTGAAGGAATACCCCATCATGTTCGGCTATTTTTATTCGTCTGGATTCGTGTCCCAGTTTTATTTTGTTTATTTCATTCGGTTCCCGAACCGAGACCACCCCAAAGACCCATTAGAACGTGGAACGTTATGTATCTGTACGAAAACCGCAAAGGAAATGATTAATAGAATGCTCCACTGGGTGGCCACAATTTCGTACTTACGAACGCACGTGGTTGAAACAATGGATGGCGGCCACGTGGTCATTGAGTGCCTGGAACTCATTTCGGCCAGGCACTCTCACTTACACTGGTCACCATGGACCCGTTCCAGTTCACCTAGACAAACAGCGGTTTGGAGGTCCAGACTACAGAACACAAGGAGCATTTTTCACGAATCAGCTTTCCTCTACCTTATGTGGTTTTCGTACAAAACCCCACGGATGGAGACCGGCTCTTGCCACAATTCCCCTGGAACTATTTTGGGCTTCTACCGCGTGAAAGACCAGTCAGACTTTCCAAGTGATGACTACTTTGGGTACTTTGGGGTTATAGTTATATTAAAGGACCACTATAGTGCCAGGAAAACATACTCGTTTTCCTGGCACTATAGTTTTTTGGCGTTCTTAGCCGTCTGTCTGGGTGCCTATAGTGGTCATTTAAGAGGTTACTGTAGTGTAAGATAATGTAATTACTGGCTGTGCTGTATCAGTGACCTCTCAGGTCCGATTGAGAGATGCCCCGGCTGTTAATTTAAGAAACCCCTTGCATGGGGTTTTTGCATACATTTCAGTGTGGTTATCAATAAACCAGTCTTCTCCCAGCATTAAGCCTTGGCTCATGTGTGGGGGACTATGCTACATCAGTGATATTGCGCCTGTGGGAATTATTTGCTGTTTCTATTGGAAAAAGGGTATCCATGGCGGTGGTACCTTGGCAGACCGCCACAAATACGTTAAACAATCTATGAAGTGTTTAAGGAAGATGAATAATACAGGAGTAGTGCAGGATATATTCAGGATGCAATTTAAGGTATAAATGGAAGCACAGTGGACTGACTTAAAGGAACACTATAGGGTCAGGAACACAACCTATGGTTTGCCCCCTCCCTTACTCCCCTTAAAAGCACGAAACACTCACCTCATTTTCAGCACCATGCGGGTCTGCCGGCACTAGCCCCGCCCCCTTGGTGACATAATCAGAATTGCTGATTTTAGCCAATCCAACACTGTCCCATGGGGAAAGCATTGGATTGGCTAAAATCGGCAAATGGCAGAGCCAAATGCCAAATGGCGTTTTGGCCAATCAGCACCTCCTCCTAGAGATGCATTGAATCAATGCATCTCTATGAGGAAAATTCAGTGTCCCCATGCAGAGCATGGGGACACTGAATGGCAGAGCTGCCTGCTGTGCAGCACTGAACCAGGAGGCATCTCCAGTGGCCATCTGAAGAGTGGCCACTTGGAGGTGTCCCTAAGGGGCACCTCCAAGGCAGTGTTTGCATGAAAATGCCTGAAGGCAATGATTATACTCACCAGAACAACTACATTAAGCTGTAGTTGTTCTGGTGACTATAGTGTCCTTTTAAGAAATGGCTGTCATCACCCATTGGAAGGATTAAACTGAATGAATTGAACAAAGTAGCAATTCCTTGTATAAAAAAAAGAACTTAGCTTGTTTGAGGAGGTTGGTGAATAGTCAGAATCCGTTCTGTGTCCAGGGCATATAGCGTTCAGAGGTTCAGTACACAGTTTGATATCACAGGGAGCTCAGACGGCACTTGGTAACAAATTGACTAAACAATTTCGGATTACCCTTCAACATGGGAGCGTGTGACGTCAGACGCATGGGCGGGGCCAGATCGGCAAAAAGCTGGAAGTGACTGCAGGTGAGATCGCCTATCGGTAATCACGACAGAGGGAAATAAATAGACTGTTTGTGCCTTCCTCTCTCTGTATAGATTATATGTGCCCCCTGTATACAATGTATTCTCTCTTAATTGTTCTCTATTGTGTTTCAGGTGACATTGGGGGCCAGATGGGTTTATTTATTGGAGCCAGTATTCTCACAATCCTGGAGATCTTTGATTATCTATATGAGGTGAGTCCCCTGTTTAGAGGTAAATAATGGACAGCTAAAAACACCTTCCTGGTTTAATGTTCTTCTTATTATTTTTTTTACTGTGCTGTTTATACAACTCATAATCCATGGGGACAGTTATTTAGGGATCAACAGTAACTATGTCAGGATAGTTAAGATTATAAGTTTTGGGCCGAGGGTCCATATCGCCCTGGGTGCTTAGTAAACACAAGTCCCATCTCTAACTCGTTATTTGGATTTCAGTGGAAGATTCTTCAGCTGGGGAGGAAGATTTCTCCCTCCACTCTGACTCCATCTATCTCTAGATGCATTCAGTGTTCCTACAATTTGCCGGTGAATGGACAGACATTTCCTTACCCACCAGATTGTGAGATGATCACAGCTCGGTTTGTTCTCCAACTAGGATAACAATCATGCTGAGTTCATCACACTGTTTGCGTAAGTGGGATGGTCTGCCCAATCCCCACCACATCCAACAATATCAACCATTCATTAAATTCCAGGACACATCTTCACTCTCTGATTTCTGTTGTAGGTTTTCCGGGAGAAAGTGCTTATATATTTTCAGAATCGGAAGAAATCACCACGAAGACAGGTGGATGCTATGGTATGATTGAAATATCAGGCACAGAGTATTGGACACACTCTTAACAACATAACCCTGTAATTCATATATCCTGTTATTATTAGACATGTGCATGCGCAACATTTGTTGTCTTCTGTCATTCGGTCAAAAAAATAAAAAAATTCTGTGTTACCAAATTTTAGTCACATGCCTATTCATCTAAACCAAATTTTGTCCAACCATTACACTATTTGGCCCACAGGTAGGACCTGTGGCTAGTGGACAAATAATGAAATAGCCTTTAGCGGTGCGAGTAAATAAAATGATGGCTAGCCAGCTGCTGTTAAAAAGCCTTCTGGTGATCAGTGTGACTCCCCCATATTAGTATAATGGAGGTTTAAAATCTCACTTATGCCCCCATGTGCAGCAGGGCATACCTACTAAACATTAAAAACTAGTGACTAGGCAGTCATTTAGCTAGAAAAGACCATCTCTTTCATAATGGGTGAGGGCTAAAAAAAAAAAAAAGGGAGGGAGGGGGGCATCCTAATGTCCCACCATGCCGCCAATCATGGTTAGCAGGTGGGAGGCACTTACTGAACTGGGGACGCTAAAGTTACCACCCATTGGTAATTATACAAGGGGGGACCTAGTGTCCCCCACCCAGTCTCCATTAGTATGCAGCAAGGCTAGGCTAGGCAAAGTTGGATCAATCTTATTACTCCTCTGTATATTTTTTTAATTTGAATAGTTGCATTGCAAGATATAATTTGGCCTTTTTTCTTTTTTAGAAGAAAATATAATTATTTTTATTTTTTCATTATTTTAAACTTGCACATCCAATGCACATGGGTAAAGGGAGGTGGGGGACACCATGTCCCTCATGAGCCCCAACTTGGGGGCACGGAGTCGGTGCACTTTGTTGCTCCACTTTATTTATTCATTCTTAAAATAAATTAGCCCCACTGTGGGGACAGTGGAGGGTGGAAAGTGATCCATCCACCCCCATTCTTTAAATTGAAGGCACGGGGGTTGTATGACAAATTGATAGCGACTGGGCAAAATCGGCCCAGTTGCTAGTTTTTTATTACAGTGAGCAGCTATAATTAGTACTCCAATTACTCTATGTAAACGTCCCTATGCTTTATTATCTCTCTATGATAGTGGGCTTTGACACGGACCTGTACCTCTTTGCTATATCTATTTACTGAATGGTTTTCTCTCCTTTTAGACCACTTATGTTTTATTTTTGTTTTATTTGATCTTGTTAATCCTACCTCTACATTCCTCTCCCCCTTCATCTCCTCCCTTTTAATTCTTCTCTGAACACCCCTTTTAATCCACAACGAATTGTATAATCATTTTCTTGATATTTAATGCCTACAATGTGCTTCTCATTCCTCAGTGTCTTCTTCTAACGACCCATCCTACTAATCCCAATCTCACCTTCCATCCTTTGTTTCTCTCTTTCAGGAAAGTCCAGATGTTCCAAGCAGTCCTGCTCTGGGGCCCAATCATTACCCCAGGTAGTTTATGTCCTGTGGTGTCTGTTGGGTGCAGTAGAGAGACTGGTAGTTAAAGGAAGTAGAATTAAGTGTGACTGGTCAAATCTTGAAATTAAATTGTAATGTCAACAAATTCTCCCAAAAGGTGCAGACTTTCCATTATTAGAAAATTGTCATACGTTAGTTGTAGAATTATCAGTCCATTATGATAAGAAGATCATCACTTCCGAGTCTCCATGTTATGTGTGTGGATTAGGTTTTAAACAAATTGTGACTCTTTGAAATTTTTGGCAAATTTTCTGAATTTTTAACTCTGAAATGACATATATATAAATCATGAAACAAACAAATGGGCAATGGACAAACAGTTTTGTTTGTTTTGCGATTCAGAGTTTAACCTGAATCCCGTATCGTCAAACGAAAATTGATTTGACTGATATTTTCACCATGCACAAGTCTTATTTATAAGCTAGAGTGTATCTTAAATGAATGGCTCAGACACTTGCTTTATCATTTGGTCAATATCCCCTAGAGCACTGAAATTAGATTTATCATCAGCTTATGACAAGTGGTATGTTAAGAGGACCAAGAAATAAGAAAATAGCCAGTGTGCTAGTGTAGGAGATCAAGAAATCTAGAAATAGTCAGTCTGGGATATCTAGAAACCATGAAATAGCTAATGTTGGAGATCTAGAGATCAGGAGATAGTCATAGTGGGGGTATAGAGATCAGGAAATAGTCAGTGTTGGAGATATAGAGATCAGGGAATAGTGTGTGAAAGCTTGAAATCAGGAAATAAAGTGGAAGACATAGAAATCATTATGTATCCAGTATGTTTTGGGGGATCTAGAAAGTTGAAGATGAAGAAATCAAGAAATAGGTATAGTGTGAAACCTAGAAATCATTAAATATTACTTGTGGGAAATGTAGACGTTAGTCATGTTATGTGTGAATGTGTCCCAGCACATAGTGTTACACAAAGGATAACTAACCCATATCCACTGTAAGTAAGGAACGTATTTTTAAAATGAGGAAGTTATTTGGAGCTAAAAACGGATAATTATATTATGTTTGGCAGGAAAGAACTTGTGTTATTCGACCAGTTTGAGTCATTCAACTATGTTCTTTCTGTCTCACCCCTCCTAGTTTAAAGTCTTCCCCAACCTTCAACCCAGACTTGTTCCCCTCTCCTTTCAGTTGTCCGTACCCCCCCTCGTTCGTTTCCTGAACAAAGCCGCATTTCAGTCTTTTATACCCCCCGAACACCAACCACCCCCTGGCTTGTTAGCTACACAGAATTAATTAGCTCAAGTACTTCCCCTGGGTGGCCTCCTTTTGTATAACCAAACACACGTGCTCTAGTGTCAGGATTACTGTTTGATCCAGCATGTAGAACTGTATAGCACGGATGGCAAACAAGTAACGTATTACCGGTCCTTAGAATGGCCGGATTTAATGTACATAGAATAGTCAAAAATACTAGCCGAGGTCAGGGAACACAGAAAGGGACACAGCGATGAGGAAAGCCAGGAGTCAGGATACCAGAATATAGAGAAGTCAATAAACAAAGCCAAAGTCAAAAACCAGTTAGAAAACTATAAACAGGAACGCCCTCTCGGACAACCACAAGGGAAACCACGACAGGGCACTGAGCAGGATGAGAACTGGGCCTAAATACCCCTCCTCTAGATCTGATAGGCTGTAACTGGCCTTTGACCCCAAAGTCAGTTACCAGGTTTCATTTGCATAATTGCTGCTCAGCATTAACCCTTCTGTGGATTAGGTTGCTGCTCGGCACAACATTTCCTGTGTGGACAGTAAATGTCATTAACCACATTTTTATAAGCGGATGAATACGTGACATCTAGTAACTGGCAGCCATTTTGTCTCCCAAACGCAGGCAGCGGTACATGGTCATTGAGCATCTGGAACTCATTTTGGATACACGATCCCAAGGGAAACTGTACCGTCAGCCCCTGTATACTTACCCAGGCGGTCCGCCGAGGTGCCGACACTCCGATCCGGTGGACCGCCGTTCCCACACAGTACGAGGCTCCTGACCACCTCATGGAAGCCGGCTGCTGTGCGTCCACCCCTTTTTTAGAACGTGGCGCACGCGTGCCGGCGTCATGACGTCACAAGAGCTCTAAGTAATTGAGCCCAGCACACACACACACACGCACGCACCTTTTGGGGGCGTGGTTATGCTAACCACGCCCCCAAACATAAAATCCCAGTCTGCCCAAAGGACAGTGCCCTGTTGTGGTGAAGTGTCCCTATAATGCATTCTTTTGTCCCTTATGGTATTCATTGGTATCGACCAGGCTTGCTCTCGACTACTCTGTTTTTGGCTCCCTTGACTCGGCTTTGTTTATCTTTCTTGTGTATCTCTGGCTCCCCTGACTCTGCTTTTGTCTCTCATATTAGTGTATTGTATTGACCTTGGCTCTTTCTGACCATCCTTGAATTATTTTTATTCTTTATCCGGCCATTCTAAGGACCAGCTTAGGGGCTTTCTATCTATCTCCATTTATTTACCGGTGGGATGTCACTCTGTGTGTTGGGTTGTACGTTACATTACAACAGGGCCAATGGACCCTGCAGGTGTAAATCCCCAGGTATTGGCTCATGACGCAATGCTTAATGGTCTTGACCACAGTAAGGATCAATTCGCTCAGGCCTTGCAAACCCTGATTAACAGATCGGCTGACCCCTCAACCCAGTCTCTTAGTCCTATACCTGCTGGTGCAGAATCCTCCACCCACAGCAGTAACAAACCCTAACCAACCTATACGTTATAGCGGGTATCTCTCTAAATGTAGAGGCTTTCATAACCAGGTCAGCATATTATTAGAGCTGTGTCCCAGGTTTGGCGGAAAGAAAACCTTCAAAGTACAGTGCAATCGGCACAACGGATGGCAATCCTGGGAGAGCAGTCCTTGATGGAGTGGGTAATGCACCTTGAGTCCCTGGTCGAGAGGGAACTGATGCTGGACGACTTGTACTGGGCATTATGGTGATACTCAGTCGGAGTATAGGGGATCCGTTACACCCTATTTGTACGGACAACCATTCTCCTTGCTGACGGATCACAACCCGTTGATCTGGCTAAACTGAGTGGTGGAGAACAATGTCCAGCTGCTGCGCTGGAATTTGGTGCTGCAGCCCTTTGACTTTACGATCCACTACCGCCCCAGGAAACAAAACGGTAATGCCGGTGGGTTGTCCCAACAGACTGAACTGGAGAAATGATCTATGAGCCCACAGGACATCCCCAAGCCGATCCGTTGGGATAAGACTGTGTATGCCAGCTTGTGGTTATGGTGGAGCTGTGTAGCAGGCTTGTTCCTCTCCATTCAGTTGTCCGTACACCCCTTGTTCATTTCCTGAACTAAGTCGCGGTTTCCTCCCCGAGCACCAACCATCCCCATGCTTGTTAATTACAACAAATTAATTAGCTCAAGTAATTCCCCTGGGTGGCCATCATTCGTATAATTGAAAACATGTGAATGGCAGCCATTATGTCTCCCAAACGCCGACAGTGGTACATGGTCATCGACCATGTTACATGGTCGTCGAGCGTCTGAAACTAATTTCGGATATGCAATTCTGTGAACCCTGGGGAAACTGTACCGCTGCCTGCTCCGCTCACAGACGAGTTAGGACAGTGCTGTTCAGGAGATAGATACTACCGACTGGGGGGAGTATTCATTGGTGTTCACGCAGGAACTCCCGAAAGTTGACCGGCCGCTGCCTCTTTTTCCCTGAAACTGTTTTGGGCTACCACCTTGTGGTAGGCCGGTCAGAACTTTACTTGAATAGCGATTCCATCACACCAAATGGATCTGAGCACTATTTGCACAACTTGGGCGCTCAGATTCAGGCTATTCAGGGATCTAAGACTTGTGGGGTTCCTGTGTAGTTTGCATATAGTTTTGGGGTGTTTTGTAGATTTTATGTATGGTTCCTTGTAACAGAGATAATTGAGTTACAGGTCTTTGACTCAATTACGTCCCATACACAGGGACACCTGGGAGGAGTTTTTATTATTTTGTATGGAGACCACATTTATGGGGTTATTGCATGTTTTGGGGTCCCTGTGATGTGTTTTATGAAACTGTATTTCTCTGGCTGTGATAATTAGATTACCCATTGTATAGTGTTTTTGTTTGATGTTTGTGCTTGTTTTTTGCACTGTGTAGTACAGATGATAATGTCTTATAATAATGTCAGATGATAAGGTCTTATGTTTACTTCAATGTCTGGCTCTTGATTGAGATGATCTTAGTCCATCACCAAGATACAAGATCCTAATATGGTTACTGGGCTAAAAATAGGTGAGTTTTGAAAATTTCAATATAGTGAGGTGGGTTTTATTTATGCAAAGAAAAAGAAAAAAAAAAAAGAAAAAAAAAGATTACCCATTGTGTTCAGTAATCATATCACAGCCAGAGGGGAGGATTTTGTGTGGGAGTGTCTGTGTGTATTGTATGGATTGATTGGCTGTTTTGTAACGCCCTGTGGGCTGTACTATGTTTGTGGATTGGGAATAAAAGAGACTGTATGTGACAGTACAGGGAGTTCCTGCTTAACCCTCATAGTGAAGTGTCGTCTCATTATTGGGGGAGGATTTATTGTATGCTGTTCCAGTTTGACTGCTAGGAGAGTATACCTATTCGTATGGTTCTGATTCAACTGTCTACAGCATTCATATGCTTGAGAGGATTCATATGCTTCTCCGGTTCGGTGGTTGTGGTGTCTGCTGCAGTGCTTGGAGTCCTCAGTAAGCGCTAGGAGCATCCTTTAACGGAGGTACCCAGTCGGGGTGCCAGGTGATCCGTTACATCCTTCCTACATCATGACTTTAGATATACCTTTATGTGCCAGGTCAATCTGTTTACACTTGAAAAAGCCTTTTATTGGTGAAACACATTGTGTAGTACTTGTAGTACTCCAAACCATATCCCTGGTGGGGTTAATACCACCCATGTGCAGATATTTAAACAATATGCCACTCTATCAAAGTAAAATACATTAATTTATTTTTAAATAAATTGTACTTACAGTGAGCGTTATTGTATATCTCTTTGTTTTTTTTTATATAACCATCTGTATGCTGAGACACTGGCCTTCAGAGTTTTATATCCATCAGTGGGGATTGTACCGCTGCAAGGAATTTATTTAGAGCTCGTTTAAGCTCTAGGAAATATGAGTGCAATTCCAATTACCATTACTAGTGATAGTGTTATCTTCCTGGTTAAACAGTCTGCACTTATCTTTTATTTTGTATCTTTTTACATATGTGGACATGCACCTTAATCAAGAACTAATACCTATCAAGAATTTAAAAGCCGCTGGGATTGTGATAATTGGACAGTGAATATTGGACGTTATACCTTTTATTTATTCCAGATATACTTCTTTACTTATTTCATCTTTATATCATCCATTGGCGCAACCTGTTTTTGTGTATCTTATGTTGTTAATTTTTTCGGGTTTGTGGGTATCCCCTATATCCAGACTGCTATTCTACTGTAGTGCACAGCCAGGGCCGGCCTTAGGCAATTAGGCACCCTGTGCGAAGAGTCTTCACGGCGCCCCCCCCTCCCCCACTCCAAGTTGCCTGCACAGGCTGACAGTCACACAAACAGTTACAAGCAGACAGTCAGACACGCTCAGTTACAGGCAAACAGTCACACGCACACACACACAGTTACAGGCAGACAGTCGCAGAGCAAAACACACAGTTAAAGGCACATACCCCTAAGGCCGGCCCTGCGCACAGCACATGTAATATCTCAAAAAATACCACCTCAGATGCCCTTTTCTTAAGTTTATTTTGTGATTCCCTGAACTTATTCTTTAGGTCCCTTCATCTTCTTTTGACTTTGTCATTGGTTCCAATGTAGACCATGAAGCTGAGTCATCCACGGCCCCTCCCAATAATCCATCAACTAGCAACATAATGGACCCGAGCACCTTATCTAAAGGGGTTCACATGATGCAGTGCAAGCAGATATTTACTTTAAGAACCACAGGTAGAGATAAGGGCTAGAAAAACAACTGACAATATATAAGCAGCAAACTCTGGATATAGGGGATACCCACAAACCCGAAAAAATTAACAACATAAGATACACAAAAACAGGTTGCGCCAATGGATGATATAAAGATGAAATAAGTAAAGAAGTATATCTGGAATAAATAAAAGGTATAACGTCCAATATTCACTGTCCAATTATCACAATCCCAGCGGCTTTTAAATTCTTGATAGGTATTAGTTCTTGATTAAGGTGCATGTCCACATATGTAAAAAGATACAAAATAAAAGATAAGTGCAGACTGTTTAACCAGGAAGATAACACTATCACTAGTAATGGTAATTGGAATTGCACTCATATTTCCTAGAGCTTAAACGAGCTCTAAATAAATTCCTTGCAGCGGTACAATCCCCACTGATGGATATAAAACTCTGAAGGCCAGTGTCTCAGCATACAGATGGTTATATAAAAAAAAACAAAGAGATATACAATAACGCTCACTGTAAGTACAATTTATTTAAAAATAAATTAATGTATTTTACTTTGATAGAGTGGCATATTGTTTAAATATCTGCACATGGGTGGTATTAACCCCACCAGGGATATGGTTTGGAGTACTACAAGTACTACACAATGTGTTTCACCAATAAAAGGCTTTTTCAAGTGTAAACAGATTGACCTGGCACATAAAGGTATATTTAGGGGTAATTGCCTTTAACATTTAAATTTTTTGTGCCAAATTGAAGTCCTTTGACCTCAACAAAGTCACCTGATATATACAACATGAGGTTAAGGGAAACAAACATTGTGTGTGTGTACTGTGTTTATGTTCACACATGTGATATGCTAATATCCACTATTACTGTTTCAGTATGTCACTATTATTGCTTTCTTTGGGAACCATTATCCTTTTTAAACCTCAAAGAAAGCCACTTAATTTAGTTTTCACCCAAATACTGTATTTATACATATTCTCTCTTGTCACGGCCTCTCATATTAAACATTTAATACGCATTCCCCTTTTTTCCTAAATGTAAGTCCACATTATATATAATTTCATCCAGGATGTTAACTATAAGAGTTATAACATAGAGAGTTGTAACATTTATGTGTCCCATTGTTATAATACCCAATTGTACCTTGACATCCACATCAAAAATGGTCTCCTCCTGCCTTCCGGCTGTGTCCGCAATGAACAATCACCGACTTTACTCTTATCAATAAAGTGTCTGCTTTTTAAATTTCATATTAGTCACCCTTATGTATTTAATAGTGGGAGTACAAACAAAAGTTTTATATTAACCTTATCATTTCTTATCTAAACTCACTGATTTTTTTTTTGACAATCTGTTTTTATTGTCTTTTTTTTTTCTCATATCAAAGCTTGGTTAGAGTACAATCGTATAACATGAATTAAAATGCAGATGATAAAATTACACATCATAGTTCAGAGTAGCATATACAAGGTTATGTTAGACAATCAGTGACACATTTTATGTAGGCCGGTTTTACAACGATGAGTGAGCAGCCTGTAGAGTATACTGAGCGACTAGGTTCTAAAACCTGTTACTTAAGGTGAGATTCACATTTGGGTGACCAGTAGGTAAAATATCAGGCCATCCGCTAGTGTACCCCTAACCATGCGGGCTGTGGGGGGGAGGGGAGGAGACCCAGAGTAAGGAACCAAACATCCACTATGTGGGTCAAAGTAACAGAGATCCAGTTGTTAAGGAACCAGGTACTGCATGTCCTCTTAGGAGGAGATGTCATGTATTCAGCTTAGCGGCAGTTGGGTGGGTACAAAGCAAAAGATAACAATAATAGTAAAGCAAAACAATAAGGAAGAACTTCGAACCGCATTGATGCATTACAGTCCCTGTTGAACTCAAGTCTCTGGTATCGGGGTTGGTTGAGGCGCAGGGTGGGGTAGTGTTAGTTGGGTCCCGCACATGGCTGTCCTGCAGTCTGCCAGGGTCAGAAGTAGGCAAGGATAGGCCTAAGGCCTGCAGGAGGACTGGTGCTTTGGGTAGAGAGCAAATTTTGTGTGCTGTCCCGTTGTGTGTTACTACGAGGTACCTTGGTGACACGCATCAGTATTACAATTCAGCAGCTCTCAGTTGGCTGGTGACAGGTGACAGGTCTTGCCTCTCAGGGCCTTCAGTAGGGCTCGCTTATCGCAAGCCAATGAGCAGCGGACAATAACATCTTGAGCCGTGGGTACCCCACCAGACCCTGGAAGGCCTAGATCCCATAAAGAGAGAATTTCTTTGCCTGGTTTGGTGGCAACACTGAGGCCACGAGGCGCCGGACATAGTGTGGAAGTTCCTCTGGTGCGACTGCTTCAGGTATGCTCCATACCTTGAGGTGATTGTGGCGGGATCTGTCGTCCAGCACTGTGTAGTGAATAGATAGGGCAACTTGGGCGGCCTGCAGTTGATGTACAGAGTCCTGTACTGTGGACAGTCCCTTTTTAAGGCTAGCAATGTCCTCCTCGGAGGCCTTCATTCTGTCGTTGATTGCTTGCAGGTCAGCGTTAATGATCGCCACATCCGCAGCCAGAAGATTCTTGATTTCGGCTACTAGGTTGTAGAAATCCTGCTTGGTGACAGGGTCTGACCCTCCTTGGGTTTTGTTTTCTCCGTTTACTCGGAGTGCGAGTATTCCGACTGGGCATCCGTGGCCGCATGGCTTTCAGGCGGTGCCATTTTGATCTAAGGTTGCCGTTGATCTGCCCCGATTTCCCTCAATCCTGATGGTAATTCAGGTTGTGGGATGCTGGTTATTCCTTCCCGTATCAGGCTGGGGCGCTGGCTGAGATGTGCTGGGTGCAGCCCCCGACACTGGGTCTCCTTCAGGAATGAAGCTGTTGAGCACGGTCGCCAAATCGAGGCCCAGAGGTGGATGGTAAGCAACAGATCTGGGTTTCTGCCGCTTTGACTTATGAGTGTGTAGAAACAGCATATGTCGTTGCTGTATGGTTCTTGGGTGTAGAGTCGAGTGTTTAGTTCCAGGATGCTCAATGTAACCCCCAAAAAACGAGCTTTAGAGGGAAATTATTACAGGTGATGTGAATCATCGTCCGCTCCCTGTCAAGGTCAGACTCCGCCCCCCTAGTTGATTATAATATCACTTTGATTAATATGTTGTACTGTGTTTATATGCACATATGATATACACATGATATAGATTAATATGTTATCCACTATTATTGTTTTTGTTTGCTTCTATTATAGATTTTTATAGTATTCCCTTTAGGTCTCATTATTTATTCTATATCTTAGTAAAAACATACAACTTAAAGTTTACACACATATACACTGAATTTATATTTTGTTGTTTTTTTTCTTCATTGACAGATTTCCTAAATAAGTATTTAGTAACCTTCCCCTTTTATTTCCAATTGTATACCCATATCAAAGATTGCCACAGAACAACTTCCTGTTTCCCTAAACCTCATGTTGTATCATGTGACCTTATTTGGGTCAAAGGACTTCATTTTGGCGCCAAAAATGAGTCCCTTTTGTTTATCTCCTCCCCCCCCCATTTCCTGTCTTTGTCATGTGTCCCCATGCGTCTCTGCCACCCCAGTCCCTCTAGGTGTCTCTTCCCCCAGCCCATTTATTTGTATGTCTCTTTCTCTCCTTCCCCAGCCCCTTTTTGTGGTCCCGATCATTTATCAGCCAGGATAGGAAGCAGAGGGCAGGGGATGGCATGGTTTAACAGCCAGGAAAGGAAGTGAAGCTGAGGAAAGGAAGTGAAGCTGAGCTTGGTACAGTTAAACACAGTAGAAACAAAAACCCAAGGAGATATCTGTCACGGGTGGCGGTACGGAGACCGGGACCCCTGAGTGCCTGATGATATTGGGAGTCTCAGCGTGGTAATGGACTATCAGGGTCTGGTGCAGGGTAACCACACGCCCCCTGGTGTTGAGCACCAGCGTTTGTGCGGCCACATACCAAGGCCCTGATGAAGCTATTGCGGATCCCAAGAGCTAGGAGCTTAATATGCAGACCTCCCAGGAACTGGATAGGGAGGCTCTGCAGCAGATATGTATCCAGTACAGAAACAAGGCAAGACTAGAATAGGCACCTAACAAGAAAACAAGACAAGACTAGAAGAACCCAGAACCGGAGCAGGACAGAAAGCAGAACCCAGAACATGTACACAATACATGAGGGAAACATGAACAGGACATGGGCAGGACTGTACATGAACTGGGAATACAAGACAAAATAAAACAAGACAAGAGATACAAGGCAAAACAAGAGGAGACAAAACTAAGTGCTATATATGTAGAACTATTGGGATTTAGTTACATTATATGATCATACATTGCATAAGCCTGCCACAACGTCAATGTACCCCATATTCGGCAGGTCCTACTCTAACTGCCTAATGTCTGCTAAATGAACAATAATAAAACACACACAGGACTTACCCGCAAAGGAATGAGCAGAGGAAATGAAACCACTGCTGCAGGACCAGACTGAAACAAAAGGATTAGTGGGAAAGGAATGGGTGTGGCAACAAAAAACAAACATTTAAAGGAATCCAAGAGACTGGGAATTCCAGGAACGGAATACAGAAATTAACCCAGAAAACCCAGCATAAAGAAAACCAGACATAGAATAGAAAACCAGAAAAACCAAGAAAACTAAACAAGAATTGTAAAAAGATTACTGGATACCAGAAACCAAGGCCAGACATCTCCGCAGAACAGGACAGGATGTGACACACAGCTCGGAGGTCAGGCTCCCCCCCAAAAAAGTTTTGACTTTGATTGAGCTGTTCTCAACATATATTTCTAGGTCTAAAAAATTGACTGTAGATCGACTATAGTTGCAGTCTAGCTTTACCCCCCCAGTTGTTAGTATTGAGGTCTGTCAGAAAACTTTGAAGTGAAGACTCATCCCCTTTCCAAAAAAGGAAGATGTAATTTATGTAACAACGATAGAGCACAAAGTTCGCATCCCAGTCCCGCCTTGCGTACACATGTTCGTGTTCCCACAATGACATGAACAAGTTAGAGTAACTGGGGGCGAACCTGGTGCCCATCATCGCCCCACAAATTTGGTGTTAATTGTCATCTCCAAACCATAAGTAATTGTTGGTTAGGATCCATTGGATACCCTCTATAATGAATTCAATTTGGGGCCTGGTGAATTCATTGAATTTCTCTATAAAAAACATTGTTGCTTTACAACCAAGGTCATGCAAGATAACAGTATATAGAGAGTTGACATCGGCTGTAACTAAGTAACAATTTTCCTCCCACACTTGATCTTTAAGAATGTTTAAGGTACGCAGCGTGTCTTTAAGATGGCTCGGACATCTAGAGACTACCGATTGTAGGCATCTATCTATATACAGGGATAGTTTGCTATATATAGAACCGATGCCTGATACAATCGGTCTATGTACCCACGGAGAACCACCAATGAGGAACAACACCGCCGTATTTGAAACGGACAGAATGTGAAGTAGCAGATACCGATTGAGAAAGCCCTTAGAGAGGGCGAAAAGCGTCTCAGGAAGGATTCCATCCTGGACAGTATATATTTATTTATACACTCAGCCTTTTTATTCAACTTTTATTTGCTTGTAAGGTTTTTAGTACTGCAATAAATTTCTTTTTAAACTATTCAAGTCCTCTTTGGGTCCTCCAACTTGCTGCTACAAAGAAGGGTGGTGTCCTCTTTACAGACATCCAATAATATCGAGGAGTAATGAAAAAAACTCAATTCAAGATATGACAGCTGGTACAAATAATATAGATAAAAAAAGAACATTAATAATGTAAAATCAACATAAAAACTCTGTATCCAACGCGTTACGTCCCTAGGACTTCTTCAGGGATGAGTGTGATACGTGTGGTGTCCTCTCCTTAAGTAACACTGTCTAAATGTCCAGATCCTTATATTAAACCTGCTTGATCTATATCTTAAGACCCAATTGTAATGTTCTTAAGTTAAAAATCTTTAACAACGGGGGGTGGAGTCTGACCGGCAAGCCGAGCGGCCACATGTCCACAAGGCTCCCGCTATTTCAGGGGATTTCTCAAAGAAAACAGAAATGAATAAGCCTGAACAAGCACCACATAGCTCTACCCAAGCTAGGGGGGCTCTGGTGTATCCCCAGATATGTTACGCGAGCGACTACGAGATTCGGAACCTGAGATGACTAACCGCGGCCTGTGGATGACAGGAATGGGGAGAGATGGCTGCTCTCCTCAACCTGCTGGTGGCGGTGCGGATTCCTTGGGGTCCTACCTCCCCCCCCCAGGGACTGGCGTGGGTGATCCCGGTCCACTCCAGGGAGGCAACCCTGCTTCACACGACACATGAGCAGCTACCAATCAAGCGACACACCGCCATGGAGAAACGGAACATGGCGGACGCCACGTGCTCACATACTTGCTGGGACTTCGAAGCCAGATTAGACAGCTTATTCACTGCCTTCTGGAGGAAGCTGGAATCCAGGCAGCGACAGGTCCCGTTGCCAGAAGTGAGAGACGATCGACCACGCGGCAAACTCAAAGTGCCCAAAAAGCGAAGGGCTTGAAAATGGCGGATCAAACAATCCTGCTCTCCACAAATGCAAGCAGCCCATCGGAACCTTGCCAGGCATCCCAACAAAAGTAAGGCAGAGAATGATACTACAAGAAGCCTGCCACAACCAGACCTGACCACAACAAATAACCCGACTTACAGCACAAGCCGGATCATGATGCCACACAGGAGAAGCAAGCGACACTCCGTAAAAGGGCCCTCTCTCCAAACCCTACATGCGGGACTCTACTCGGAAGGACAACGGGGCCAACTACAAAGACTCAGGAAAGGGGAGCACCCCAGACAGGCATCGTCTGACCCCAGCACTGAGCACAAGAACTAACCACCTCACACACGGTACTCTAACTGTACACCGAGACAAGGTGCTACAGCTATTAAAGAAAATTAAATAAAGCTCCGGGGCCTGACGGTATTCACCCACGAGTACTTAAGGAGCTAAGTGGGGAAATAAGTGAACCTCTGTATTTAATTTTTCAAGATTCTTTTGTTTCAGGTGTTGTACCGGAGGATTGGAGGAAGGCAGATGTTGTTCCTATATTTAAAAAGGGTTCAAAATCCTTGCCTGGAAATTATAGACCTGTGAGCTTAACTTCTGTAACTGGGAAAATATTTGAACGCCTATTAAGGGATAATATTCAATAATTCATTGGGAAGAACTTTGTTATTAGCAATAATCAGCATGGTTTTATGAAAAATAGGTCATGTCAAACTAACCTAATTGCATGCTACGAAGAAGTAAGTAGAAGTATTGATCAGGGTGTTGCAGTGGAAGTGATCCACTTGGATTTTGCCAAGGCATTTGATACGGTTCCTCACAATAGGTTAGTCTTCAAACTAAAAGAAATTGGTCTAGATGAATATTCTTGTTCTTGGGTAGATCATTGGCTTAAGGATAGAGTACAACGAGTTGTAATTAATGGTAAATTTTCAGGCTGGACAAAAGTGGTAAGTGGTGTCCCTCAGGGTTCTGTTTTGGGACCACTTCTATTTAACATATTTATAAATGATCTTGTAATAGGCATTGAAAGCCATGTATCAATGTATGCAGATGACACAAAACACAAAATCAGAGATCTCCCTCTCTGGCCTTCAAACACTTTGCTGGTAGCCAGCAGGGGAGGGAGGGTTACGCTCTGAATCTCGCGAGAGTGAACTCTAGCAGCTCCTGAGGCTGCTAGAGTTCACTGTTACAACCAGGACCACGAGGGATAGCAGGGAATGTCCCCCCTCCCAGGCAAAGGTAAGCAGGGAGGAGGGGACATCATTTTTATTTTTAATAAAAAAAATACATATTTATTAATTTGTTCTCCTACCCCCACAGACCCACACCACACAATTTCCCCCAATACACACACTCCCCCCGACACACTGTACCCCTCACACAACCTGCCCCTCATACACACACTGCACTCCTCACACACACACAAACTACATCCTTCACAAACACAATGCACCCCTGTACACACACACTGCATCCCTCACACATGCACACTGCACCCCTGTACACACACATATTGCACACCTCACATACACACACACACATACACTACAGCCTCTATCCCGGTAGACCCCAGGTAAGTTGTCAAACTGTTCTTTAACAGTTTGACTACTTACCCTGGGAGTGCACTACGGCACTCTTGGCACCATAACCATTACAACATAATGTAGTGTTTATTGTGCCTGGATTGTTTCTTTAAATAATCTACCAGTGCCACTGCCAAGATTAGGGGCCCAGTATACGCCGCAGCGCTGTACATATATACAACATAGAAATTTTTTTTAACTTGGGGTGCCTTGAAAAAATATTGAAATATTAAGAACGCCTTGAACATAAAATGTTTGGGAACCAGTGATCTAATGGGTTTAATATAATTTTTTCTTTTACATATTTTTTTCACTTGGATATTGGTTTTGGATTTTATATATTTTTTTTTATAACTTATATAAATTTATATATTTTTATGTGTTTTCTGGTACAATTTTAACCCTTATTTCTAGTTTCAGATTTTTCCAGTCTTAAGGTTTTCTTCCTTTTAATATGATTAAACATGAAGTATATGAAAATTGTTTAATATATAGCGGATTTACATTAATTTTTTATAAATTTTGCCATTTTTGTACAGGTTTTAACATCATGTTAGAGGCTTTTTTTTTTTTAAATAAATAATTTTTATTTAGTTAAGTACAACATTATAAGCCTTGTGTGTTGAACACAGCTTGTGAACATTAACGTTTAGTGCCAACATATGGAAAGGGATAGAGGAGGAGAGAGCAGCATAAGTTCAGGTAACGTAACATCGTTGGTCTGCTGCTTGGGATCCCCCGATTTGTCAGCTGGGGAGAACTTGGTATTTGATTTCTGGGTACAGTGGGGTCCATGGTAGACGGGCTTAGTCCGTGTCTCCGAGTGGGAGGTGAGTGGTTTGCCAGACCAAGGTCCGCATTGGTTCGACGCGCCTCAAGCAATGCGTTTAATGTAGGTTGGACTATTCCGTGGTCTCGGAGTGTCGAGGCTGTCATCTCGGAGTCTGGGCCAAGGGTGCATTTTCTTATGTGTGCCCTGTAGCGGTTGGGTAAGCTTGTGTATGTCTCTCTTTTCCCCGGCCTGGTTTGTGGTTGTTGCCTCTGTGGGAGCTCCTCGTTGGTCGTCAGCCAATCCCAGTGCCTGCATTAGTGGTTACGGGTCGTCTGGAGATGTTAGTGTAAGGGTCTCCTCTCCTCTATCTACCAATCGGTATTTCACGGAGTGGTCTCTTAGGCGTCTTGCCATCGGGGCCAGCTTCCTCTTCTCTACCAGGACCGAGAATGGGATGTCTGCATATATGGCTACTGCATGTGTTGTATGGTCCCCATCTCCCGTGAGCGGTTTAGGATCGCCGTCCTCACTGTGATATCTCTTGTCACCACAATAACATCTCTAGATGCGCCGTGTGGTGCCGCGGCTGATTTCTGCACTCTGAATGCGGATTTTATCATGGGTTGTTCAGGGGTGTCTGTAATGTCCATGTTTGCAAGAAACCCTTTTAGGTACTTAGGCAGTGTCTCTGTGGATATCTGTTCACGAATGCCCCTAAGGCGTATATTTTTCTTTGATAGCGCACAAAAAATCCAGAAATGTGTATTACACAAATTTATAATGAGAAAGGTATATACCAGAATATACTATACACAATATCTTTGTCCAGTTGCCCCTGAAACAATAAAGCTCACATAGGGCAATATAGTACTGGTAGGTATTCCACTTTCCAAATATGTATATATAAATAGTAGAAAAACCTACTCACATTTTAATGAGCCTGCATTCAAACTGGCTCACGTATATAAGCATGAGTAGGATATGTGGATTAGAATTCTTCAATTCATATGTTCCTCCCCAGTGTATATCAATTTTGAGGAGCAAAAATAGGTGTTAAAAAATTGTAACATTTATTATAAAAAACAAATAGTAAAATCTTACATTTAAGAAGCATTAGGTCAGCATAGATCAGCACAACGCGTTTCGGCTAAATGCCTTCATCAGGTGCATACAATAAACATACTCTACTTGCCCCCTCTTTTAAACCCCACATTCGCGCCAAAAAAAGTTAAGCCCCACCCCCATTCATTGCGTCGCGTCACTTCCGGTGACCGGGACTTCCGATTTCGGCTGTTCCGTCTTTATTTTATATATTACACCAGGAAGTGTTTCACTTGATTGGGGTGGTCCCTCCTCCTTGTTATTCATTCAGTCAATGTTCCTTTGCCATAATACCGGAAATATTCCGGTGGCCATTTTTGAAGTGGTAAACAGATAGTATATAGGTGGGCAAGTAGAAAAAATAAAAAATAAATAAAATATCAATATTATGAGTATAGGGCGCATATAAATCACAATGTTATTTACAATAAAGTGTACATATGTACATGCCACACACAAAAGAGGTGTTTATACCCTCCACCAAAAATAAACAAAAGAGTAGAAACATAATTAAATATAGTTAAAAATTTCAAAATCTATGTTCATTCCAAAAGGGGATAAAGTGTCTAGCTCAAAAATCCACCTCATTTCTGTTTTATTAAAAATCTTAATCAAATCACCTCCCCTCCATGGTTTTTTAACCCTTTGAATGCCAATAAAATGAAGACATTTAGAATCTCCATTGTGTTTTTGTGCAAAATGTGCGGATACAGAGTGATTTAATATTTTATTTTTCTATTTCTAATGTGCTCTCCTATTCTTACTTTAAGTGGTCTGGTGGTTCTACCAACATACTGTAATCCACAATCCACAATAAAATATTAAGTAGAAACATAGAATGTGACGGCAGATAAGAACCATTTGGCGCATCTAGTCTGCCCAATTTTCGAAATACTGTCATTAGTCCCTAAGATAAGGCCAGGGACTAATGAAAGTATTTAGAAAATTGGGCAGACTAGATGGGCCGAATGGTTCTTATCTGCCGTCACATTCTATGTTTCTACTTATCACATACCACTGGCTGCATACTAATGTATACTTATCACATACCACTGGCTGCATTATAATGTATACATTTATAACAAACTGGCTGCATACTAATGTGTACTTATCACATACCACTGTCTGCATTATAAGGTATACTTATCACATACCACTGCCTGCATTATAAGGTATACTTATCACATACCACTGGCTGCATTATAAGGTACACTTATCACATACCACTGGCTGCATTATAAGGTACACTTATCACATACCACTGGCTGCATTATAAGGTATACTTATCACATACCACTGGCTGCATTTTAAGGTATACTTATCACATACCACTGGCTGCATTATAAGGCATACCACTGGCTGCATTATAAGGTATACTTTATCACATACCACTGGCTGCATTATAAGGTATACTTTATCACATACCACTGGCTGCATTATAATGTATACTTATCACATACCACTGGCTGCATTATAATGTATACTTATCACATACCACTGGCTGCATACTAATGTATACTTATCACATACCACTGGCTGCATACTAATGTATACTTATCACATACCACTGGCTGCAGACAAATGTATAGTTATCACATACCACTGGCTGCAGACAAATGTATAGTTATCACATACCACTGGCTGCATACTAAGGTATACTTACCACATACTACAGAGCTGCATACCAATGTATACTTATCACGTACTACTGGGCTACATAATAACCTATACGTTTATGACTTACTACTGGCCGTATAATGATGTATACTTATCACATACTACTGAGCGGCTTACCGATGTATACTTTTTACATACTTGCTGCATACTACAGAATACTTAAGCACATACTACTGGGCTGCATACTAAGGTATACTCTTATTACATACTACTTGCTGCTTACTACTGTATACTTGTCACATACTACTGAGCTACATATTACCGTATACCTTTTATTCCATACCACTTGCTTGGTACTACTGTGTAATTTTGCATACGATGGGCGGCAAACTACGGTAGTACATACTGCTATACTATATACTAATGGGCTACATTTTTCCACTACTGGATCATAAGGTGTTACTTACTATGGTGTTACAGACTACGGTATGCTTGATACTATATGACAGGTTTGCATCCTACTATGTTATATAAGTACTATATGGCATAAGTGTCATTCTACGGAGTGGCATACTGCAGCATGACGGGCTACAATATGACATACCGCAGTAATACATGATCATATGGGCACGTTTCTATAAAGCATAGTCTATGGTACGTGCTACGATGATACATGCTGATAAAGGCGTGCGGCCGCTTGCATGTTATGCCGCTGGGTTTAAGATTACAGTATGTTCACATACATTACGTTCAATTAATCTACATAGTCAAGTACCAACTACTACATCTGCATTAGATATGGATCATCTTTAGGTTAAAAGTTTATGTGTTTACTAAGTCTATTGCTGGCTTCAAATTTGGTCCGTTCTATGGCGCCATTTCCACAGTATTGTTTAAAGGCTAGTATGGCAGAGATCACGTTACTTATTTCTCTATGCTTACTTTTCAGGTTCAAGTTGACTCATATCAACTACGTTCATTGCTATCAAATCTTTATTTAACACTGTCCACTAAGTAAGGTGTTAAGTATGGGGTACTCTCAGCGTTGAAGGAAAGTACGTTTTACTCTGTATAACATATACTCTTCTCTACTGTCACTAGGTATAAACCTCGCTTCCACTAGATTAGTGGTGGAAGTCTCATGTTCTCTGTTGGGTTGTGACCAATTTTCTGACCAAATAACAACAAGTGGGTCTCAGGTACATTTTGCCTAAACACCCTCCCCCCCCTTTTTTAACCCCTTAAGGACACATGACATGTGTGACATGTCACGATTCCCTTTTAAATTACAGAGGTCTGGTCCTTAAGGGGTTAAAGGTGTTACTGGCTTTTCTAGGATAGGCGACCACTAGTAAATTATGCAGGCCTTTTTGCCTTAGTAGTAGTGGTCCTGCGAGGCCAACCCATTTCCTCCACGCTTGAGGATATTTGCCCCTCGGGCCAATTCACAGCTAGCTGCCTCGCACGGTTGCATAGAACACCCCACCACAACGTTTCGGTGGCAACAATTCCCTCGCGCCAATCGATAGATCGAGCCTCTCAAGCCACTTGGCACGTAGCAGGGCCTCACCTGTCACCACCCTTAGGAAATTGTTTCGCCATCCGGCATTAACTAGCCAGCCAGTAACCAAATATGGTACAATGGCTAATTGTTTTGATTCTTTTCTTTTAGTATGTCACATCTACCGGATGACACAGACAATTTGTGTCTACCCAGTTCTCCGGCCAGATCCTTGTCACCTTCTCGTAAAGGCGACATCGGGAGTCCAACTTCAATAAGGTCATGGACCATCCCTCGCATTACTGCAGAACTCCGGAGACGCAGCATTCCTTTTCCTGCCACGGCCAGGAAAGCTGAGCTTTACAAATTAATGCGGACTCATACAGATAACTCGGGGGCGGGAGAAGGCACGAGTGGTACGGGCAACTCGGACCTACACGCCATGGTCGCTTCACTAGTAGCATCCATGAGCAAGGTCAACGATAGACTGGATAGGATCGAGGCTCAGAGCCCTCCTGTCAGGTCTTCCAGGCCCTTGACTGCCTTACTCCCCAATGCTCCACTATTGCAATCGGGTAATTATGTGCCTTCTGGTTCCAAAACTCACATGATCAATCCTGTACACATGGTTCTAGATAAGATCAAGAAAGACATCTTGGAGGGGAAGGATGTCAATCTTGTGGCGTTACTTGTTGCTTCTCACAATGTCATTGATAACTGCATTTATGCTTATGGTGATATTTCGGTGGTGTTGAAAGCCAGGGACCCTAGATTGAATAAGAAACTGTCCATAACTGATTTTGTCTTGGATTTTGGTATATATCGTGATGTAATTTGTTCCGTTTATCCGCATAGACGAGAGGAACTCGACCTCTACATGCACAGGCTGGTGGCTTTGGGAAGCAAATATGGTGGGTCATCCTTTTATGACTATCACCAATCCTTTTCGGCAATATTGTTTACCTGGGAAAGTCTCAGGTTTGTAACAACTTCAACGTAGGTACCTGTGGTTCTAGTGCCTGCAGGTTGTTACACGTGTGTTCACATTGTTTTAGGGCACACGCCAAGTCCATGTGTCCCAATAAAAGTCACGCATTAGCCTCTCACCTATCCAAACACCTAGTGGATTTTTTAATAGATGGTTTCACAGAGGGATTCCATACAGGTTTGGTTCATATCCCTGCTGGCATTTACGAATGCAACAATTTACAATCAGCATTTTCAAATGTGGAAATGATAGATACTCTATTAGAACTGGAGGATGGGTTCTTATTGGGACCTTTTCGTGAGCCCTCATTTTCCAATCGGCGAACCAACCCCATAGGATTATCCACTGGGAAATCCTCAGGGAAACACAGACTTATTTTAGACCTATCCGCACCTCACTCCTTGGCCATACCAAGCCTTAATTCCCTAATTCCATCCGAGGAATTTTCACTCCAGTACGCCACTATAGACAACGCTATACACACCATCATCACAGCTGGCATAGGGGCTTGGCTCAGTAAAACGGACATCGTCAATGCGTTTAAATTACTACCCATTTGCCCGTCACTATGGCATCTGCATGGTTTGCAATGGAAAGGTGTCTATTATTTTTTCACAAGATTCACGTTCGGGTCAAAAAGCAGTCCAAAAATATTTGACACCTTTTCAAAACCTTATGTTGGCTGCTGTTAATTGCAGATGCTAGGCCGTTATATTTTATCTGGACGACTTTCTGTTCGTGAAGAATAATTTCTCTTCCCCCAGTGATCTGACAAAGGCCATATCATTTTTTCATTCTTTGGGGGTGCCTGTCCCCCCCAAGAAAACAGAAGGCCCTGATACGTTAGATAATTTCCTGGGTATCCTGCTTGATTCAGTGAACATGGAAGCAAGCCTACCCCCAGGTAAAATTGACAGCATATTACAAACCATCAACAAATTTTTGGTCAATAGGACAGGCAATAGCAAGGAATTGCAATCTTTGTTGGGATCGTTAAATTTTGCAATAAAGGGCCTTTATTTCTAGACTCCTTTGCCTCCTCCCTCTCATACCAAATGACGTTACCCGTATCAGCTTGGATGCGCAGGCTACAGCTGATTTGCTAATGTGGCACAAATTCTTGTTGCAGTGGAATGGCAGAAGCATGTTCTTGCCTCCATTGTCTGTCCACTCTACGGTCATTTGGACGGATGCAGCAGCATCAATGGGTTTTGCTGCCATATTTGGAAATGAGTGGCTTTGGGATGGTTGGCCAGTGGAGGTTCAGCACATTGAAGGTTTCTCACGCACCTCAGCCTTATTTGAGATATACCCCCATACTTGGGCAGGTAGCTCGGTACGCTGTTTTTCTGACAACCAAGCTACCTGCCACATCATAAACAAACGCCGTTCGGAGTCTCTAACGATCATGAGATTCATGAGAAGACTGACCTGGCTGGCTGCCTGCAATCACTTTTATTTGGTGTGTTCTCATGTACCAGGGGTCTTTAATACTGCAGCTGGAAAAAAATTGTCTCGCTTTGAATTCCAGGCATTCAGAGAGACGTTAGCCACTGCCTCCCCTACAGCCACTGCAGCACCACGTTTTCAGGAGCTGGTGATGGACTGAAAGAATTGGCAAGGCATATTCTAGCCCTATCCGACAATACTAAACGGTCTTACAATAGAGCCTTCAAACTATACAAGAGGTTTATGGTAGAACACAACTTGGTTTCATTTTGTCATCTAAAACTCAAACTGTCACACAACACCATCAAATTATATTGAACTGGCATACAACACCACATGTATACCTTATACCCAGATAATTCTAGTTTCTTATCATCTTACCCCATAAAAAATATTCTTCAAGGTGTACAGAAATCCAGTACCACTCCTCCATCCACAAGATTACCAGTACATAAGCAGCTATTTAAAGATATGTCCAACATGTTGGACACGGCCCCATTTGAACACTATACAAACATGGTAATCAAAACAGCCATCTACTTGGCATATTGTGGTTTTCTTAGATCTGGTGAGTTTACCATACACGGAAACAAATACGCACAAAACTGCCTTAAACGGTACCATCTCACCAAACTACATGATCATGATATCTTGTCACTACCAGTTAGGAAAACAAGCCAGCTGGGCAAGATAGTACCAGTCACATATTATCCTACTGCAAACAGATGGTGCCCAGTGAAAGTACTGGATACATACCTGCAATCATTACCACCTCGGTCTGACAACCTGACTGGTCTTACACAAAGAGGTCTTAACAACAGCCAAATTCATGCAATACGTCCGCATGTTACCAACCAGACTAGGTCTGAACGCTAGCAACTTTTCTGGCCATTCCTTTCGGATAGGGGCAGCCTCCACAGCTTCCAGCCAAGATATTCCAGTACATGTAATCAAGGCCGCTGGAAGTCCTCAGCCTTTGCTTTGTATATACCTCAACCTGTGTTAGAAATTAGGGCGGCTTTTGTTAAACTGTCATCTTGAGGTATTTTCTTTGCACTATGTTAATCTATGTAATAAATATTTTCTTTGGCAAAGACGCTGCTTATTTTTGCCCTCTTTTTTACAGGCCAACCGCATACGTCAGTTTCGGCACACTTTTACCGACTTGTTCATACCTATGGTTACACCATACTATACATACGTTACGTTACGTTACAAGAAGAGCACCGAACACAAATATATATATACATATATATATATATATATATAGTTGCAAGAAAACGTATGTGAACCCTTTGGAATGATATGGATCTCTGCACAATTTGGTCATAAAATGTGATCTTATCATTGTAAGGAAATCAAGTATAGCTGAACCGCTTTGATAATTCCTCCTGCAATGCCAGCGTCTAAGGTAGTTCCAAGCAATGAAGTCCATAAGAAATATAACAGCTTCCCAAGATAATCCCCTTGGTAAAGCATACGAATTCCCAAATAACAGTCAGAGTCCAGAATCAGGATACAAGTAGATCTGAGGTCTGGAATCTCCAGCCTGCTTTTTATTAGGGTTACAGACAAAAAATACACACCCAGGGGGAGGCATTAAATCACCAATCAGGTACAGGTTACAGCCCCTACCTCCCTCCCCTCTGATAAACAGTTAACTTCATTAAAACGTGCACTATTTTACCCCAGTTCTGGATGTACCCCAAAAACAGGGGGTACACCTTTAAATTGGGCACCGCTGGATAGTGCTCACTGGTGGGGACAATATGTCAAAAAATCAGTCCATTCGGATGAATGGTTCGGGAGTTATGGAGCACTAAAGTTTTGACCGACCGCACGGATCATCTAGCCGAAAATAGTTCCATAAGTTTTGGCCCTGCGGTCGGTCTCCGTTTAGGCGAATAAAAAAGACGAAAGTCCTGCCATCCGTTCGCATCTTCGTGGTCGTTGAAATCCCCATACGAAGTTGCATGTAACTACCGAACGGCCGGTCATTCGGTTTTTTCCGTGCGAAGTTCTGGATGTATGGAGGTCTCAGCGGTGTTCGCCTGTTTGTGTATCCGATTTTAGTTCCACGCGTTTGACGGGCAAACACCGCTGTTCGCACGTAAAATGGCCGCGACCACGTGTAAAGTGCCGAAATGGCGGCCACCTAGAGTTTACACGGGGAATTCGCCTGAATCCATTCGAATGGTAGAAATTATAGCTATATGCCGAATTCCAGCTGAATTGGGTGAATTAACTTGTGCAACAAAGGTAGAAATCCTGATGAACGGAGTCATTTCTTCACACTGCTCCCCTATAAGTCCATAGGTCGGCATACCCGCCTAGACCCTGTCGGGTTGGCTTGGGGATGTCCGATGAAAGTACGTTTTTAGGTGTCCAGTTCGGTCTGGCGGGACAGTCCATCCGCATTCCCATTTTGTTTACCCGGACGGTACTGCATGGTAAAATTGTATGGTTGGAGAGCTAGGCTCCACCGGAGTAGCCTGGGGTTGTCACCAGCTACCCGGTTGAGCCATACCAGGGGGTTGTGGTCGGTCATAAGGGTAAACGCTCGCCCATACAGATAGGGCTGAAGTTTCTTGAGGGCCCACACGAGGGCCAAGCACTCTTTTTCTACGGTGGCATAGCTGACTTCTCGGGGCAAAAGTTTACGGCTGAGGTATGCCACTGGGTGTTCCATGCCATCCGCCCCAACCTGGCTTAGTACGGCTCCCAGCCCAAACATGGAGGCATCTGTGTGTACAAGAAATTGTTTAGTGTAATCGGGCGCTGCCAACACAGGGGCCTCACTCAATGCCGCTTTGAGCTTCTGGAAAGCGTCCGTGCACTCTGGGGTCCAGGCGACCTGTTTGGGAAGGGCCTTTTTGGTAAGGTCCGTGAGGGGCTTGGCCAGGGCGCTATATTCTGGGACGAACTTCCTGTAATACCCGGCCGTCCCTAAGAAAGCCAGTACCTGGGTTTTGGTCCGGGGTTGGGGCCAGTTAGCTATGGCCTCTACCTTAGCGGGCTCTGGGCGTTGTCTACCGGAGCCGACCCGGTGACCCAGATACTGGACCTCGGCTAGGCCTACGTGACATTTGTCGGGTTTTAAAGTGAGCCCGGCGAGGTGGATTCGTTCGAGCACCCTGGACACATGACCCAGATGGTCTCCCCATGTGCGGCTATAGATGGCAATATCATCTAGATACGCACATGCGAAGTCCTGCAATCCCTCCAGGAGCCTATCCGCCATCCGCTGAAACGTAGCCGGGGCGTTCTTCATCCCAAAGGGCATAACCTTGAATTGGTATAGCCCAAACGGGGTGACGAACGCCGACTTGGGGATGGCCGCAGGCTCCAGGGGGATCTGCCAATAACCCTTGCACAGGTCCAGGGTAGTCAAGTAGTTCCCCCCCGCCATTCGATCTAAGAGCTCATCTATTCTAGGCATGGGGTAGGCATCGGTTATGGTACGGTCGTTAAGCCTCCGGTAATCTACACAGAAGCGCGTAGTGCCGTCGCGCTTCGGTACTAGTACCACCGGGGAGGCCCAAGGACTTTGGGAGGGTTCTATTACCCCTAGTCTTAACATATCCCTTAACTCGGTGAGCATACTCTCACGTACTGCTTCCGGGATCCGATATGGCTGTTGCCGTAGGGGCGTCTCTCCCTGGGTTTCCACACGGTGGACCGCAGCGGAGGTATAGCCGGGGGTAGTGGAAAACATCTCTCGGTATCCCTGCAGCAGTTGAGTAGCCTCGCCTTTCTCCAGGTGGTCTAAATTTTGCCCCAAGCTTACTTGGTCAATAGTACAGGGGGTGGTATCCAGTAAGTCAGGGAGGGGTAGCCCTTCACTATCCTCTGTGGCGGGGGCGCACACGGCGCCCACCTCCTCTGTCCTTTCAAAATATGGTTTGAGCATGTTAACATGGAAGGCTTTGGTCAGCCTTTCATCTGAGCATTTACTCACGATGTAGGTAGTCTCGCTAACCTGTTCCACTACCTTAAAGGGTCCCTGCCAGGCTGCTTGCAGCTTGTCCTTTTTAACGGGCCTCAGAGCCAGTACCTT
>OW240915.1:2328578-2384377 GCA_933207985.1 Pelobates cultripes
ACAAGAAATTGTTTAGTGTAATCGGGCGCTGCCAACACAGGGGCCTCACTCAATGCCGCTTTGAGCTTCTGGAAAGCGTCCGTGCACTCTGGGGTCCAGGCGACCTGTTTGGGAAGGGCCTTTTTGGTAAGGTCCGTGAGGGGCTTGGCCAGGGCGCTATATTCTGGGACGAACTTCCTGTAATACCCGGCCGTCCCTAAGAAAGCCAGTACCTGGGTTTTGGTCCGGGGTTGGGGCCAGTTAGCTATGGCCTCTACCTTAGCGGGCTCTGGGCGTTGTCTACCGGAGCCGACCCGGTGACCCAGATACTGGACCTCGGCTAGGCCTACGTGACATTTGTCGGGTTTTAAAGTGAGCCCGGCGAGGTGGATTCGTTCGAGCACCCTGGACACATGACCCAGATGGTCTCCCCATGTGCGGCTATAGATGGCAATATCATCTAGATACGCACATGCGAAGTCCTGCAACCCCTCCAGGAGCCTATCCGCCATCCGCTGAAATGTAGCCGGGGCGTTCTTCATCCCAAAGGGCATAACCTTGAATTGGTATAGCCCAAACGGGGTGACGAACGCCGACTTGGGGATGGCCGCAGGCTCCAGGGGGATCTGCCAATAACCCTTGCACAGGTCCAGGGTAGTCAAGTAGTTCCCCCCCCGCCATACGATCTAAGAGCTCATCTATTCTAGGCATGGGGTAGGCATCGGTTATGGTACGGTCGTTAAGCCTCCGGTAATCTACACAGAAGCACGTAGTGCCATCGCGCTTCGGTACTAGTACCACCGGGGAGGCCCAAGGACTTTGGGAGGGTTCTATTACCCCTAGCCGTAACATATCCCTTAACTCGGTGAGCATACTCTCACGTACTGCTTCCGGGATCCGATATGGCTGTTGCCGTAGGGGCGTCTCTCCCTGGGTTTCCACACGGTGGACCGCAGCGGAGGTATAGCCGGGGTAGCGGAAAACATCTCTCGGTATCCCTGCAGCAGTTGAGTAGCCTCACCTTTCTCCAGGTGGTCTAAATTTTGCCCCAAGCTTACTTGGTCAATCGTACAGGGGGTGGTCTCCAGTAAGTCAGGAAGGGGAAGCCCTTCACTATCCTCTGTGGCGGGGGCGCACACGGCGCCCACCTCCTCTGTCCTTTCAAAATATGGTTTGAGCATGTTCACATGGAAGGCTTTGGTCAGCCTTTCATCTGAGCATTTGCTCACGATGTAGGTAGTCTCGCTAACCTGTTCCACTACCGTAAAGGGTCCCTGCCAGGCTGCTTGCAGCTTGTCCTTTTTAACGGGCCTCAGAGCCAGTACCTTCTGCCCTAAGTCCAGCACTCTATCCTGGGCCCTCCTATCGTACCACTTTTTCTGGTCCTCCTGGGCCGCCTGCAGGTTCTCCCAGACCCGATTCGGTGAGGGCCCGCAGACGGTCCCGGAACTCCAGGACATACTGGACGATAGGGACTCCCCCCTCATCTGTATTGCCCTCCCAGTGTTCCCGTACGAGCTCCAGTGGGCCCCGAACTTTTCTCCCGTACAGGAGTTCGAAGGGGGAGAACCCAGTGAAGGCCTGGGGCACCTCACGGTAGGCAAACAGAAGGTGGGGAAGGAATTTTTCCCAATTCTTGTGGGACTCTGTAAAAGTTTTTAGCATCTGTTTTAGAGTGCCATTGAAACGTTCACAGAGCCCGTTAGTCTGGGGATGATGCGGGGCGCTGAACAGGGGCTGCACTCCGCAGCTCTGCCACAGTTGTTGCGTCAGGGTGGCTGTGAACTGCGTCCCCCGATCGGAGAGTATCTCCTGCGGGAAACCTACTCGGGTGAATATCTGAATAAGGGCCTCTGCCACGGTCTCGGCCTCTATATTGGTGAGGGCGACTGCCTCCGGGTATCTAGTGGCGTAGTCGACCACCGTTAGAATAAACTTTTTGCCCGACGGGCTGGGGCGACTGAGGGGTCCTATTAAATCCACCGCTACTCGGTGGAAGGGCTGTTCGATGATGGGTAGGGGGTGAAGCTTAGCCTTCCGAAGGTCTCCCCTTTTCCCTACCCTTTGGCATACATCACATGTCCTCTAGTAGTACTTGAGGTCCTGGGTGGCTCTGGGCCAGAAGAAGGTTTGAGTTAACCTGTCTCTGGTCTTTTTGACCCCTAAATGTCCTGCTAGGGGAATGTCATGACTGAGTTTTAACAACTCAGCCCGAAATTTACGGGGCACAACTAACTGTCTTTTATGACCTGGGTAGCCCCCTGTCCCACCCCCTCGGTTACCCTATATAGCAACCCCTTATACCACTCAAATTTTTCGTGCGGGTTGTTCTCGGGGGTAGCGGCCGCGGCCTTCCTATAGCCTTCTAATGTGGGGTCAGTACGCTGTTCCTGTTCAAACCCCTGGGGGGTATCCCAGAAGGGTACGGGGGGATCGGGTAAAGGGGGTATTTTGACTCTTACCTGGTTTTCCTCAGAGTGCAGCGGAGCTTCCAGTCTGGCTTGAGCTCGGGTGGTAACCGGGTAGGCCTCGGCAGGGGGGTCTCGGGCTAGTTGGGAGGTTAGGCATCCCACATCATTTCCCAACAAAACCTCGGCGGGCAGTTCTTGCATAATCCCCGCCTCCAGTTGTTTAGACCCGGAACCCCAATCAACAAACATATTAGCGGTGGGCAGTTTGTGAATAGCGCCCCCAGCCACCCTTACAGCGACTGTGCGTCCGGTGCGAGCTTGTGCTCTGACCGTGTGGGGCTGTACCACAGTCAAAGTAGCCCCAGAGTCTCTCAGCGCCCGGGCCCCCACGCCATCGGCGGTAATCCATTGGCGGTGGTGGTCCCGGTTGTCCCCCCCAGCTTGTACTGGATTGACCTCATGTAATACACTCCACTGTTCTTCGTGGTTAAGGGCAGGGCCTGTGTGTTCCTGTTGCACACAGTGAGCAGCTGCCCTGGGTTGTTGTGGGGCTGGCCGTTCCCAGCTTCCCCGGTTTAAGCGAGGGCACTGATGCTTGTAATGTCCTGGTTGCTTGCAGTAGTGACACACTGCAGGAGGTCGAGGTGTGTTTGCTGGGTTCGGTGGGGGGTGACCTATGGCAGGTCTAGGTGGAGCCCGGTTTGTTGGAGCTGTGTACTGAGGCTTAAATGGTGGTCTGCTCGCCCCTGGCTCCTTCCTCCTGTTATCCTGGTACTCGTCCGCTAGCCTAGCGGCCTCCTCCACGGTTTTTGGTTTCCTATCTTTTACCCAGTCTTTTATGTCCTCTGCAGTATGATTAAAAAATTGCTCCAGTATCACTAGTTGCAAAGCTTCTTCTAGGGTGGTTGCCTGGCAGCCCTTCATCCAATTGCGGGCTGCCCGCTGCAGGCGAAAAGCCCATTCCGTATGGGAATCTCTCCCAGTCTTTCTCAGGTCTCTAAACTTTTTCCGGTATGCCTCCGGAGTTACCGCATATCTGGCCAACAAAATGTCTTTTATTTTCTCATAATTATGTATGTCCCCCTCAGGTACTGCTCGCAGCGCCTCGGCTGCTCTACCTGACAATTTACTGCTGACGACTGCAGCCCATTTGGTGGAGTCTAATCCCTCCAGTGCACACTGACGTTCAAAGTCTTGCAAGTAACTGTCAATTTCCATTTCATTGTCAACAAATGATTTAAACGCTGCATAATTTACCTTCTTTGGTATTTCCCCAATACTTCTCGGGGGGTGTAGCAAATCCCCCTGTGACGCTCTGTCCCGGTCATCTCGCTCTTTTTGCGCTTGTCTGGCTTGTGCTACGACCTGCAGTATCGCCTCTGAGGATGGATTGGGTCCCAATAAACTGAGTGTCCATCGGATGTCCTTTTGCATCACGGTTTCTTCCTCTTGATCCATCTCTGTATTACTGGTATTATCGCTCTGCATTAACTCCGCAATTAACGTGGCTTTTGTTTTGTTACTTGCCACTCTGCCTCGAGCTTCCAGTAAGTCCTTTAGCGTGGTTCTTTTAAGTAGCTGGTACTGCTGAGCCATTCATTCCTTTGCTTGTTTTGAAATGTCCATTTGGGATTCGAATCCCTCCGCTTGCCACCAGTTGTAAGGAAATCAAGTATAGCTGAACCGCTTTGATAATTCCTCCTGCAATGCCAGCGTCTAAGGTAGTTCCAAGCAATGAAGTCCATAAGAAATATAACAGCTTCCCAAGATAATCCCCTTGGTAAAGCATACGAATTCCCAAATAACAGTCAGAGTCCAGAATCAGGATACAAGTAGATCTGAGGTCTGGAATCTCCAGCCTGCTTTTTATTAGGGTTACAGACAAAAAATACACACCCAGGGGGAGGCATTAAATCACCAATCAGGTACAGGTTACAGCCCCTACCTCCCTCCCCTCTGATAAACAGTTAACTTCATTAAAACGTGCACTATTTTACCCCAGTTCTGGATGTACCCCAAAAACAGGGGGTACACCTTTAAATTGGGCACCGCTGGATAGTGCTCACTGGTGGGGACAATATGTCAAAAAATCAGTCCATTCGGATGAATGGTTCGGGAGTTATGGAGCACTAAAGTTTTGACCGACCGCACGGATCATCTAGCCGAAAATAGTTCCATAAGTTTTGGCCCTGCGGTCGGTCTCCGTTTAGGCGAATAAAAAGACGAAAGTCCTGCCATCCGTTCGCATCTTCGTGGTCGTTGAAATCCCCATACGAAGTTGCATGTAACTACCGAACGGCCGGTGATTCGGTTTTTTCCGTGCGAAGTTCTGGATGTATGGAGGTCTCAGCGGTGTTCGCCTGTTTGTGTATCCGATTTTAGTTCCACGCGTTTGACGGGCAAACACCGCTGTTCGCACGTAAAATGGCCGCGACCACGTGTAAAGTGCCGAAATGGCGGCCACCTAGAGTTTACACGGGGAATTCGCCTGAATCCATTCGAATGGTAGAAATTATAGTTATATGCCGAATTCCAGCTGAATTGGGTGAATTAACTTGTGCAACAAAGGTAGAAATCCTGAGGAACGGAGTCATTTCTTCACAATCATCATCTAACTCACAACAATAAACAATCACAGTCTGCTTAAACTAATAACACACAAAGAATGAAATGTTGCCATGTTTTTATTGAACACACCATGTAAACATTCACAGTGCAGGTGGAAAAAGTATGTGAACCCTTGGATTTAATCACTGGTTGAACCTCCTTTGTCAGCAATAACTTCAACCAAACGTTTCCTGTAGTTGCAGATCAGACGTGCACAACAGTCAGGAGTAATTCTTGACCATTCCTCTTTATAGAACTGTTTCAGTTCAGCAATATTCTTGGGATGTCTGGTGTGAATCGCTTTCTTGAGGTCATGCCACACATTTTAATCGGGTTGAGGTCAGGACTCTGACTGGGCCACTTCAGAAGGCTTATTTTCTTCTGTTTAAGCCATTCTGTTTAAGCCATTTACTTCTATGCTTCGGGTCATTGTCCTGTTGCAACACCCATCTTCTGTTGAGCTTCAGCTGGTAGACAGATGGCCTTAAGTTCTCCTGCAAAATGTCTTGATAAACTTGGGAATTCATTTTTCCTTTGATGATAGCAATCCGTCCAGGCCCTGACGCAGCAAAGCAGCCCCAAACCATGATGCCCCCACCACCATACTTCACAGTTGGGATGAGGTTTTGATGTTGGTGTGCTGTGCCTTTTTTTCGCCACACATAGTGTTGTGTGTTTCTTCCAAACAACTCAACTTTGGTTTCATCTGTCCACAGAATATTTTGCCAGTACTGCTGTGGAACATCCAGGTGCTGTTGTGCAAACTGTAAACGTGCAGCAATGTTTTGTTTGGACAGCAGTGGCTTCCTCTGTGGTATCCTCCCATGAAATCCATTCTTGTTTAGTGTTTTACGTATTGTAGATTCGCTAACAGGGATGTTAGCATTTGCCAGTGACTTTTGTAAGTCTTTAGCTGACACTCTAGGATTCTTCTTCACCTCATTGAGCAGTCTGCGCTGTGCTCTTGCAGTCATCTTTACAGGACGGCCACTCCTAGGGAGAGTAGCAGCAGTGCTGAACTTTCTCCATTTATAGACAATTTGTCTTACCCGTGGACTGATGAACAGCAAGGCTTTTGGAGATACTTTTATAACCCTTTCCAGCTTTATGCAAGTCAACAATTCTTAATCGTAGGTCTTCTGAGAGCTCTTTTGTGCGAGGCATCATTCACATCAGGCAATGCTTCTTGTGAAAAGCAAACCCAGAACTGGTGTGTTTTTTTTTTGTTTTTTTTTATAGGGCAGGGCAGCTGTTACCAATACCTCCAATCTCATCTCATTGATTGGACTCCAGTTGGCTGACATCTCACTCCAATTAGCTCTTGGAGATGTCATTAGTCTAGGGGTTCACATACTTTTTCCACCTACACTGTGAATGTTTACATGTTGTGTTCAATAAAAACATAGCAACATTTCATTCTTTGTGTGTTATTAGTTTAAGCAGACTGTGATTGTCTATTGTTGTGGCTTAAATGATGATCAGATCACATTTTATGACCAATTTGTGCAGAAATCCGTATCATTCCAAAGGATTCACATACTTTTTCTTGCAACTGTATAATAATTCTACGTATATATTTATGTAATAATTTTACATAATTAGGTCATTTTAATAATTACAATTTGCGGGACCTGCCTGACAACCCAGGCCAAAAGTCAAGAGAATTTAATTTGCTAGCACTATATTTAACCCTGTAACTTTTCGAAGATATAGTGATAAAGTTATAAACAATACACTTAACGCGTTTCTCCTTGGATAGCCTAAGTTTATTGTTTATAACTTTTTTATCACTATTTTATCTTTTATTTTTTTAATATTAAAGTACTTTTTTAATATTTACATGAAAATGCCTGAATGGAGCTATTATACTCACCAGAACAACTACATTAAGCTGTAGATCAAGCATGCCAAACTCAAAGTGTGGCACGGGCCACATAAACAAGGTTTAAGTTTATGTAAGTCGCACACACACACACACACACTCACTGACAGACATACAGACACACTGAGAGACACACACACATACTCACTGACACACACACACTCAGACGCGCGCAAACGCAGACGCGCGCTCTGACACACACACACTGACAGACACACACACAGAGACACACACACTGACAGACAGACACACACTGACACACACACACTGACACACACACAGACAGACACACACAGACAGACACTCACAGACAGACAGACAGACAGAGACACACACACACTGACAGGCACAGACACACTCACAGACAGACACACACACTCACAGACAGACACAATGACAGACACACACTCACAGACAGACACACACTGACAGACACACTCACTAACACACGCAGACAGACACACATACAGACCACAGACAGACACACACACATACAGGCACACTGACACACACATACTTGCTGACACACAGACACACACATACTCACAGACAGACACACATACTTGCTGACACACAGACACACACACACTCACACACATACTTTTCGTTATTGCTCCTTACCTTATGGAGCCGATGTGGGGCATCTCCATGGGTCCTTCCTGCTCCTCGCTGCTCCCTCGCGCGGTTTAGTGATGCCGTGTGCCTGAATATGATGTCATATTCCGGCGCCCGGCTTCACTTCAGTCGGCGCGCGCGAGGGAGCAGTGAGGAGCTGGAACACTGAGCTCCCTCGCGGCCCTCCTTCCCGGCTGAGTAAATGTTAGCAGAGTAGGCACCTGCAATGTGGGGTTAGCAGATGCCTACTCTGCTATAACACTGAGCATGAACTCGCGGCTCACCGGGCCGCAAATATGGTCCTTGTGGGCCGCAAGTTTGACATGCTTGCTATAGATGTTCTGGTGACTATAGTGTCCCTTTAATTTTATTGATAATTTACATATTTATTTCTGTGAGTTGTTGTGTAGGCAGGGCCCCAGTGCACTTGTTTGCCCGGGGGGCCATAATGCACCTACAAGATTTAAATGACAAGGAGCCTATCTCTCTTTAATACCATCTGCAATATATATTCTCTCTATTTTGCCATTTTGAGTGATCATGAAAGGTTCTCCTTGAAGACCGTTTGTCGACATTTCCTCACCCTATTTGAAAGGGAGATATGCCTGATATGTCATCCATTCAGTGAGTTCTCTACCACCCTCTCCCCTACCTCTGTGCTAATTATACTGCACTATATATTTTAATTTTTTCCCAGATACCATGTGATTTTTTTTTTTGTTTATATACAGGTTCTGTATATCTATATACTTATTATTCACTTTTTGTGATATATTACACTTTTCAATTTTCTCTTTTCAGTTTTTCTTGTAATATTCTCATCCCTTAATTTCCCTATTTGTAGCCATCTCCCATTCTGACACATTCCCTTGCTTCTCCTTCAATATCCATTCCCTTATGTCTTCATGTAGGCTAGTAATTATATTTTTACATCATTCCAGAAATTGATTTCTAAGTCTCTACTTTTTACCTAACTTTTCAATGTGTGTCTTATTACCTCACCTCCCCAGGTTGGTGGTGCCCTATATTTACATATGATTTTCTGATTTTTCAGGCTCTCGTCAACCCTATTCCTTCTGTCTGTTGCTCATTCATTTTAACCTCTTTACATGTTTTCTCTTTCTGCATAACATTCAGTCATGTTCCTATTTTACTTTTCTTGACCCAGGTCCCATGCCATGCACTGTGGGATGGACCGTACAGCACTGGATTCCCACCGCACATGCTACCTGGTCACCCGTCTATAGATTCCATCCAAGAGTATGCCTCCAAAATGACAAACCCAGAAGCCTCACTGCTTTAAAAAAATGACATCGAAAATCTTTCTGGAATGTTGTATTCATCTAGGGAACACTTTGTAAAAACACTTATGCTATGACTGCCTTCCCACAATAAAATAATTTGTTTCCCAATTAACTATGGCAGTTTAAATATGCCCAACACATTTCTATACATTATAGCACTATATGCTCGGCATGCATGCTTTCACACACCATATATACGGATGTATCTCTAATACTATGGTTCTGTCTTAGTTGGCTCACATTTGTCTTTCCTTTCCTTGCTGTTAATATTGTTTTATTATAATCCCATTTCCTTCCTCTCAAGTCACATTTTCTTGCCTTGTTCTTCTTCTTCTCCAGCCTCCTCTCAATGTCCCATCACTGAATATGCACCTGCATGCGCTCAGTGTGTCCGCCTTTCCTCTCATTATATCTTATCCCTCCATCTTCTGACCCTCAAACTTGCTGTACTATCATTCCATCACTCTTTCTCCTTATACTATTCATGCACGCCATTCTTCATACGTCTCATAGTATCCCATAAATGGAACATTCCAGTCTTAGAAATAAATACATGAATTTATTCTGCTGGAGAATTGTGGAGTTTAAAAGGTACACTTATTTCTAAATCAGTGACAAGAGGGTCTTCTCGCCACAATTCCACTCTGCAGACAGGGCACCCCTCATTCGCCTCATGGCACCCCTCATTCTCCCCATAGCTTTCCCTCATTCTCATAGCACCCCCTTATTATCCTCATAGCTCTCCTTCATTCTCCCCATAGCTCTCCCTCATAGTTCTCCTTCATTCTCCCTATAGCTCCCCCTCTTTGTCCCCATAGCTCCTCCTCACAGCTCTCCTCTATTCTCCCCATAGCTCCCCCTCATTCTCCCCATAGCTCCCCCTCATTCTTCCCATAGCTTCACCCTCATTCTTCCCATAGCTTCACCCTCATTCTCCCAATAGCTCCCCCTCATACTCCCCATAGCTCCCCCCATTCTCCCTTATTATCCCTATAGCTATCATTCTCCTCATAGCTCCCCCCTTCTCCCCCTTATTATCCCTATAGCTATCATTCTCCTCATAGCTCCCCCCTTCTTATCTCTATAGCTATAATTCTCCTCATAGTTCCCCGCTTTCTCCCCCTTATTATCCCTATAGCTATCATTCTCCTCATAGCTCCCCGCTTTCTCCCCCTTATTATCCCTATAGCTATCATTCTCCTCATAGCTCCCCGCATTCTCCCCCTTATTATCCCTATAGCCATCATTCTCCGCATAGCTCCCCCCATTCTCCCCCTTATTATCCCTATAGCTATCATTCTCCTCATAGCTCCCCCCGTTCTCCCCCTTATTATCCCTATAGCTATCATTCTCCTTATAGCTCCCCCGCATTCTCCCCCTTATTATCCCTATAGCCATCATTCTCCGCATAGCTCCCCCCATTCTCCCCCTTATTATCCCTATAGCCATCATTCTCCGCATAGCTCCCCCCGTTCTCCCCTTTATTATCCCTATAGCTATCATTCTCCTCATAGCTCCCCGCATTCTCCCCCTTATTATCCCTATAGCTATCATTCTCCTCATAGCTCCCCGCATTCTCCCCCTTATCTCCTCATAGCTCTCGCATTCTCCCTTATTATCCTCCTATAGCTATCATTCTCCTCATAGCTCCCCGCATTCTCCCCCTTATTATCCCTATAGCTATCATTCTCCTCATAGCTCCCCGCATTCTCCCCCTTATTATCCCTATAGCTATCATTCTCCTCATAGCTCCCCCCGTTCTCCCCTTTATTATCCCTATAGCTATCATTCTCCTCATAGCTCCCCGCATTCTCTCCCTTATTATCCCTATAGCTATCATTCTCCTCATAGCTCCCCGCATTCTCCCCCTTATTATCCCTATAGCTATCATTCTCCGCATAGCTCCCCGCATTCTCTCCCTTATTATCCCTATAGCTATCATTCTCCTCATAGCTCCCCCTCATTCTCATGTTATTGCTTATTCTCATGAAATGATTTATTCACCACATGTCACTCCTCATGCTATTTATCTTGTGTGTAACCCCAATAGTTGCTCATCTTTCTTTTACACAAATACTGACTTTGTAAGCAGTATAACTTTTCTTTATTTAGGCCAAGTCTTATTTACATAGTGTTCAGTTCAATGTTCCTTAGCTCAGGATAATACAGCAATGTAAATAAAATATTTATTCAGACCTGTATGTAACAACTAATTGCGCAATAAATGGCATTCATTGTATTGTCATGCTGGTCTCCATATATTTTGTGTCAATGCGGCCTTACTACTGGTTCTCCCATCCTGTGACCAATCCCTTTATTCTCCTAAACCTGGCCTGGTGAGTGAGTGTCTGTATCAGAGAATAGTCTTTCTGTAGTATTTTAAGGAGTGGCAGTTATATGTTCTCTCCTTGTACGTTGTGAGAATATTTATGGGGTATTAAATATTAAAATAATATTTTATAAAAATTATCAGAAAAATATGATTAATAATTTTCATTAATATCAAAATTGATATTTTAGCAGTGTATCCCCTTTATTAATTTAAAACAAAGAGGTACCCACTATTTTAACTCTTCTAGACCGTGAATCAAGTTTGTTAACAATTTTATATTTCACACATTAACCACAACCGATCATAAAAAAATTATTAATTATGACAAATAACTAATAATAATAATAATATGTAACATGCAGGACAATAATCAGTGAATATTTGGCATAACAGGCATAAAATATGATGTAATTATGGCAGCCATAACCACAACAGAGGTAATCCCTAAATCATTTGGCTTAGGGTACCCTATAGACTGTAATCTTGTTTGAGCAGGATCCTCTTCAACCTATTGTTCCTGTAAGTTTTCTTGTAATTGTGCTATTTATAGTTAAATCCCCCTCTTATAATATTGTAAAGCGCTACGGAATCTGTTGGCGCTATATAAAAGGCATTAATAATAATAATAGGGTGATGAGTTAGCAGCCCACCCACCATTAGGCGTCAGTATACTTAGCAAGTAACAGTACAGATTTTCAACACACATAGATAATTAATAGACTATGAATAACAATATTCCATCACCTATCAATTAATTTCTAAAAGAAGTATACTAATGTATATCTCCTATATAACGTAATTGACATGGTATCAGCATAGATGAGAAAATATCACAGAGATAAACAGAAAAAAACCATTAACTGATACTAGCAGTTAGTTAAGATAAGAAACACAGTTACTTTCACAGTTGGCTAAACTCTCAGAGTAAACACTTTAACCATTAACAAAATACCATGTCTCATCTCTTGCAAATAGTCAAATTAGCTATTCTTTACAATCTAATAACCATAAGAAAATCCTAAGCCTTAAAACCGCTTTACTGTAGTTAGTATCTGATAATAACGTATTTGTGAATTATTAAGGATATGTCTAATTTCTCTGGATAATAGCTTGTTATGCTAAACGTGGCAAATTACAATCGAATCAATATAATTCCTTCATTTCAGCTGCAGTCAGAAATCATGAATTATATTAACCCCCTGAGCTAATTATGATTCCAATGGTTTTGAAATCTGATCAGCATTATTCAGGTATATTTCTGCTTTTAGGAATAATTAAATGAAACCAGCATATTTACCAATTTCTGGATTAGTGTCTCTTGTTGAAGTTCTGCGGCTGGAGATAATCTAATGGATGTTTGAGTGTGAGGTAAGAGTGTTTAAAGATTAAAGTAGATGGACTGACAATTTTAGAGCAGAATCTCAGAAATTTCTAAGTCCAGAAGTGCTCTGGCTAACAAAGCAATTCCGAGTTCCAATAATCCCATAGGGAAAAGAGGTGTTAAGAGTAAGTATCTATTCCAAAGAGTGTATTCCCAAGAGTCTCCTTTTTTTTTTTTTTTTTTAAAAACCAGTGTGTTCTTACTTTTAAGGAATTCTCATATGTCTATTTTTCACGTCCTCTTTTGAAATTTACAGATGGGTATTCACTATTTTAATGAGTGCTGACCTCATCCCAGTGGTCAATTTTATAGATCTTCATCGATGGCGTAGATGTATGATAGTTTTCATCACTATTTCCAATTATCACTTTGTCCTAAGGGTTAATTAAAATCCATGACGCAAATGACATGGAAAACTGTTATCTTTATAGCCAATCAGTCATAGATGGCTGTCACATTTCACAGAGTTTGGCTTGATTTGTAACAGATATACAGGCATTGTTTCGGATCATATAGAGGACAATAACAAACTAGTCTCTAGAATAAATAAAACTCTATATAATTTAAAAGATAAAAGTATATTTCAGGGGATGATGAAATGGGAAGAAAATATGAATGAGGAATACCCATTGGAAGTATGGTATCGCTCAATAAGAATGCTTTAAAAAAAACAAAACAGTACATTGTACCAATATATATGAGACCCAAACAAAAATTGTCTATAAATGGTATAGAGTCCCACAAATTTTACATAAATTTAATACAACTAATAATAAATTCTGTTGGAGATGTAATGAAGAAATAGGATTTTTTTTTTCATATATAGTGGAACTGAAAGCTACTTAAAGATACAAAACAAATAATTATCAGAATTATAAAATAAGTTTTGAATTTACAGGTAGAATTGGATGCTCAACTTTTTCTTTTTCCCTTTAAGTTACCCACAATAATAAAGCCAGAGAAGTATTTAATGATACATATTATGATGGCCATTAAAGTATGATTGGCTCATTACTGGAGAATGTAATCAGTACCAGGTTGGGGGAAATAAACACACAAATTAATTATCAATTAATAATGGAAAAATATGTGTTCGAGAATATAAATAACTTGAAAACATATGAAAAAATATGGAACCCCTGGGCGCTTTTTCGATCAAAACCCCTCTCAGAAATAAGCTATAGTATCTGACACTACTTCCCCATTAATTTATATATACACACCTTGTAGTTGAGGCAGTGGAAAGAGACAAGGAGAGAAAGATATACTTCTTGCCTCCCTCCTTTCTCTTAACGCACTCCACTATACTTCGGAGCACTGGTATATGTATCATCCTTTAGCCTGATAGTTTAATCATATACGATAATGATCATATAAGAACCACTTTTTGTTATTTGTATTTGTAGACTTGTATTTGTGATATGTTTATAATACGAAAATAAAAAAAATCATAATTTAAAAAAATAAATAAAAAATCCATGACACAAATGACCTGGAAAACTATTATCGTTATAGCCAATCAGTCATAGATGGCTGTCACATTTCACAGAGTTTGGCTTGGTTTGTATCATAATTTTAATAGTTGGCATATCTGCACTTTGGTTCAACTCGCATCTCACAATGAGACCTTGTAGAAACTTCCATTTATATATAATTCCTCATAAGTATTTTGCAAAACTTTCTTATTTATGCCTCCAGCATGAAACTTTAACCAATCAGAAACAAGTATCACATTCCATTTAAAGCCCTGTCAGGCATAGCTCTTCCTCTTTCTTTGCTGCTCCAGCCAGGAACAGGTCAGAGTACTTGGTTCTGTGACACTTTATTGTTGGTTGACTTAATTTTACTGGAATTAGATTTATTCTTTGCTTTAGTAAAGTTTTTTGCATCCCCAGAGCCTTTCCCTCCTGGTCTGAGCCCCTGGCTCTCTGACCTAGGGATCTATCAGTCTCGCTCTTGCCGCAATTTCGCTGGTTTTTGCTGTGATTGTTCTGGCTTTCTGGGGCTTGCTTGGGAGGTTCTGCAGATGGGGGGAGTGTGGGGTACCTGTTTGCAGCCGGCGGGCCGCGATTTCGGGCTGTGCCAACAAATTTGCGCACAAATCTTGCAAGACCCTCGGCGGCCATCTTAAATCACCCAGATCATGATTCACACGATCTGGTGTAAGAAGTTATGACCCTCTTACAAGGATATTCTTTTAGGGAATGTGTGACAAATAAGACACAAACACAAGTGTATAATAAAATGTATTGTAAAGATTAATTTAGGATACTGTTACAGATTTTAGAAGGATATACACATTACACATTATAACCATATTCAGTACATAATCAAAATATACATAGTAAAAGGGCAATACTTAGAAATTTAAATAAAGATCTTCCCCTTGCGCCTTCATCTTGGGTAGTCTGGGACAGTCTCTCTCAGTTCACCATGGCACCGGTGCTTGCTGCGCTGTTCTCTCCAAAAGAGACAAAGAGAGGAGAGGAGCCCAACCTCCTTGGCTGTTCTTTTTTTTTAATTTTTTAAATACTTTATTTTTGGCATGTCATTGCAGTACAATGTTGTAGCAGGGTGGTCATTTTACGATATTAGCATTTAACATCTTAGGTAGAATTACAAACTGTTTTTCGATGGTCAATATTATTCACCTCGTCACAATGTGATACATGCATTGCTTGTTGATGACATAGAAATTTTTCATTTTTTTTTTTAAATAATAGAGATAACACACAAACATAATAACCTTTGGCTGCCTTATAGAGGCTTAGCCGTCATGGAGTGAGACGCTTTTCTTCTCTCGGTTGAATTTGGGTGGTCCTTGTCTCACTCCCGCAGCGATGATGGCTCATAGGTTATGAAGAGGAAAGTAGAAAGTAGAAAGAAGGAAAGAGGGGGGTGGGGAATTGGGGGATGTTAGGGGATATTTCCCCTCATGGTGTAAGTCGGAACCCTGTAGGAGGTTCGATTATGTACGGTTAGAGTTTACGGCGTGAGGGGTTCCCCCGGTTAGTTTCTATCTCAGCCCTCCCCGTCCCCAGCTGTCCATAGGTCCCAGACCTTCTCATATGATTTTATGGTGCCTCTCACCAGTGCCGTGAGGTGGTCCATGACCCGTGCATCTTTTATCTTATGAATAACCTTGTTTATCTGGGGAATTGCAGGTTTAAGCCATGGTGAGTCGGGCCACTAGGGTGATTTTGTGTAGGAGTTTTTGTTCCCCCCCGACCAATCTGCTATATGGGTCTATTGTCACTTTTCTATGGAATACCTTGTGTAACAGCACCCCCAGGCACAAAAGGGTTAAATCGCCGTTTAGTAGATCTTCCCTTCCAGAGACACATGCACAGCTACTGCAGAACACCAATCCGCCGAACAGGAAACCATGTGAATGCCGTAAACAGCCGTGTGGCAAACCTAGCCACTTGGACAATAACTAGAGACTGTGCCTTTAAGGGTTGCCAATAGGTCGGGCGAGATATGCGCTTTATACTTGTGTATATGTTAATGTATCTTCTGTGTTACCTGTACTGCTGTTTCCGCCGAATGCAAATGGCGGTTTTGTATGGGGATTTTCCTTCGTTTCACGAACGGCAATTTAGAAAGCCGTTCGTGAACCGAACGCGATACCCTCAAATAGCCCACACACTTAGAGGCGTGTGGCGCTAGTTAACCGATTGCAACATTGTTGCAATCGGTTATTAGAGGCTCTCCTGGGTGGCCGTCGTTCGACTACCGACCATGCGGCGGTCGGCCATCTTGGATCCCTTGTTCGTCAGCGGGTCCGTGTCGTCGAACGCATACCATTACCAATAGTTATTCGACGGCACGAACACCGCTGAGCCTCCAGGACGTTCGGGAGTTTCAGGACCAGGTTCACTAAAAGCAATCGGTTCTTTTCGTGTGTTTTGAAAGAAATGTGTTTTCTGTGCGGCGTTCGGTTATTTTAGCTGGGATCTGAGCGGCAATCTCACGAATGATGCGCCCAGACCCCAGCTATCTACCGAACGTCCATTCGTGTAAATCCACCGTATATTGTAACAGTTGTAGATTTTTGTGTGAATTGCCGGTTCTGCTGCACGAGGGGATAATCCCCTTAACGGTGCATTCTGGGAGGATGATCCCTCTCGTGCAGCGGTGCCTGATGGGAGAAATATGTTGTACTGTAAGTCCCCCATGTAGTCCCCTCTGGGAGTGCCCCTGGGGAGGAACTCAGGAAACCCCTTGCATGGGGACTTGTATAAATTGTCGTGCCGATTAAAGAATTTCAGTTGACTCCCAAAACTGTGTCTCGTCCGGTTATTGGGAGGTTGGGGATATTGCCTTGGTGTTTTCAGCGCTTGACTGTGGATTCGTTTCTGGACCAGCGGAATTCGTGGATTTTATATTGGCGTTCCGCTACAATTGGTGGCAAGCGACGGGATCCAACTCTACAGCCGAATACAGCGCATTCGAATGAAAGGAACTACCGAACGGAAAGGCAATTCGTATGAAACAAGCAGACGAAAGCGATCAGTGAATGGGGACTGATTACACGGCGTTAAAGAGACAGACGCTAAAGGAACTGCTGGAGGCTAGAGGGAGAAGCGCTAGCAACAAATCGAAGGCAGTTCTGATTGCAGAGCTAATGGAGGGCGACCAGGCACACAGCAGTCCACCCCCACCTGCCAGAGAGGAAACACCATACCAGAGGGAACTGAGAACCTGGCTGGAATTTGTACCACAGCCAGTAACCCTGGACATTTTAACCGTGCTAATGGCCGACGTCCAGGACTACATTATGGCACAGCAACCCCAGAGGTCACCATCCAGGGCGGAATCCATCGTCAACTCATTTTGCCCTCCAACAAAGCAGAAAATACCGTACCAGGCATTTAAAACATTCTGCGAGGAGAAGGATGAGATAGACGGATATCTGCAGGATTTCGAGAGGCTATGCGACCTGCACGACCTGGAACCGACCATGTGGGTACCCTTACTGGCAGGCAAGTTGGCAGGACGAGCAGCAGAGGCTTACCGCGCTGTGCCCAGAGAGGACAGCAAAGACTACTTTAAAGTAAAAAGAGCAATCCTAGAAAGATATGCCATAACCCCAGAGGCATACCGACGGAAATTTCGGGGATTGAAAAAACCCGACAGAGATTCCCACGCAGAATGGGCGCATAAGCTGGACCAAGCTTTACAAGGGTGGATTCAGGCAAGTCAAGCCACCACCATGGAGGAACTGCGCCAACTCATCTTGCTGGAGCAATTCTTCAACGGTCTGTCACCAGAGGCACAGGAGTGGGTAAGGGACCGAAAACCTCTCAACCTCACAGCAGCCGCCCGATTGGCAGACGAACACTTTGACGCCCGGAGACACCATGGGCTCACCAACAGGGGTCCCCTGAGACCGCCAATACAACAGCACCCAGCCAGCTCCACGCCCGCCAACTCTACCCCCTTCAGGCCACCACCAGGAAACCCCCCACCGCCAGCCCGCTACAATGGCAGGGCCAACATACAATGCCATACCTGCCGGCAGTGGGGGCATATGTCTCGGGAGTGCACCCAGAATCGTAGCAGGCAGGCGTGGAACCAGGTACGGCAGAATTCCGCCCCCAGGGCGGCGGCCCATTTCTACCACGCAGAACCTGACCATTCGGAGCTGACAAGTGTACCAACCGAGGAACCATTGGGGGTTCTGTACGAGGTAATGTCTGTGCAAGCCACGGACAACCGGCAGCATCACCGCCAAGTTGTATTTGTGGGAGGGAAAGAAGTGCAGGGGCTGCGGGACTCGGGAGCCACCTTAACCTTAGTGGCCCCCCATCTAATTCCGGATACGGCCCACACTGGCGGATCAGTGGCAGTTCGGGTAGCAGGGGGAGCCATGTACCGGTTGCCCACGGCCAAGGTGCATTTGAATTGGGGTGCTGGGGAGGGGGTTGTGGAAGTGGCCATAATGAAAAAACTACCGGCCGATGTTGTTTTGGGGAATGACTTGGGCCAGATGACTTCTGCTTTTCTACCCCAGGCCCCGTCACAAGAGGCGCATCCGGTAACCACCCGGCAACAGGCTCGCACCACGGCATTCCCCGCACACTCTGAGGCTCAGGTAAGAAATCATGACCCCCCCTTGACAGGCATGACTTGGGACACCCCGTCCACGTTCGAAGTAGAGGTACAGACCGACCCCACACTGCAGGTATACCGGGATAGGGTAGATACGGACCAGGTGGGGCGGGAGGGAGAACAGTACAGGTGGGAGAAGAAGTTACTATACCGGGTGGCGGAAAGGGCGATAGGCAACTCTGTGACGCTCCAAACTAAGCAGTTAGTAGTGCCCCAGAAGTATAGGCAGGAGTTACTAAGAATCGCCCATGATATCCCTCTGTCCGGCCATCTAGGGATGACCCGGACCCGGTATCGCTTAACGCACGCATTCTTTTGGCCCGGGATTTCTAAAGACGTGAGGCAATACTGTACCTCCTGTGATGTGTGCCAGAGGGTAGGCAAGAGGGGGGACCGCCACAAGGCAAAACTGTGTCCCCTACCTATCATTGAGGAACCATTCAGCCGTGTGGCAGTGGATATAGTAGGGCCACTACCAAAACCCAGCCCTTCTGGGAAACGGTATATCCTGACCGTGGTGGATTACGCCACCCGGTACCCCGAGGCGATTGCCCTAACTAATATACACGCCGAGACCGTAGCTGAAGCCTTGATGAAAATATTCTCCCGAGTCGGGTTCCCACAGGAAATGGTCTCCGATAGGGGGACGCAATTCACGGCTGAGGTTACTCAGCAATTATGGAGAATATGTGGCATTAAGCCGATCATTAACTCCGCCTACCACCCGCAATCCAATGGGTTATGTGAGAGATTCAACGGTACCCTAAAACAGATGCTCCGGACATTCGGAGAGACCCATAAGGACTGGGAACGATTCCTTCCCCATCTGTTGTTTGCATACAGAGAGGTACCCCAAGAGTCCACAGGTTTCTCCCCATTTGAGCTATTGTTTGGGAGAAGGGTCCGGGGGCCGTTGGATCTCATTAGAGAGCATTGGGAGGGGGAGAGTAGCGCAGATGGGACCCCAATTGTACCCTACGTGCTGGCGTTCCGGGATCGCCTGGAGGAATTGACCCAGGCAGTGCGCACCAACCTCCAGGCCGCCCAACAACGCCAGCGTCGTTGGTATGACAAGGGGGCCAGAGACCGTAGTTTTCAAGTGGGACAGAAGGTGCTAATCCTTAAACCGGTCCGCACCGATAAACTACAGGCCGTCTGGCAGGGCCCATACCAGGTGGTAGAGCAGAGATGCGATACCACCTATGTGATCGGCCCATGCTCCGGAGTAGGGAAGAGACGCATGCTCCATGTGAACATGCTCAAACCCTACCACGAGCGGACGGAGGACGTGGCAGCTATTTGCACGCCCGCCTCCGAAGATCAGGAGAACCTGCCCCTTCCAGATCTGTTAGAGCAGGAGGAGCAGAAGGAACCCTCCCAGGGGGTTCAACTGGGGGAGCGGCTAAGTCCTCAAGAGCGTATCCAGGTACAAGAACTGATAGCAGCCAAGGGCGCCGCCTTTTCTAACCTACCTGGGTACACTCCACTAGCCACCCACCGAGTGGAAACCCCGGGACAGCTTCCCATGCGACAGACTCCCTATCGGATTCCCGAATCCGTGCGGGAACATATGAGGAAAGAAATTGACGAGATGTTGCAGTTGGGGGTTATTGAGCACTCCGATAGCCCCTGGGCATCGCCGGTAGTCCTGGTTCCCAAGAAAGATGGTACCACCCGGTTCTGCGTGGACTACCGGAGGTTGAACGACAAAACTGTGTCGGACGCCTACCCGATGCCTCGGATAGACGAACTGCTTGATAAAATGGCCAGGGGTCAGTATCTCACTACCATAGATTTGTGTAAGGGATACTAGCAAATTCCACTAGCCGAGGACGCCATCCCTAAGTCGGCGTTTGTCACCCCGTTTGGCTTGTACCAATTTCGAGTCATGCCATTCGGGATGAAGAACGCCCCCGCGACTTTCCAGCGGATGGTGGATCGGCTACTGGACGGGTTCCAGGACTATGCGTGTGCATATCTGGACGATATTGCCATATATAGTCCGACCTGGTCGGAGCACCTACAACACATAGGGGCCGTAATAGATAGGATTCAGGAGGCAGGGCTTACCTTGAAGCCCAGCAAATGCCACATAGGGATGGCAGAGGTCCAGTACTTAGGACACCGGGTGGGTAGCGGGCAGCAGAAGCCTGAGCCCGCAAAGATTGAAGCTGTAGCCCAGTGGCCTACTCCTAGGACCAAAACCCAAGTCCTGGCTTTCTTAGGTACCGCAGGGTACTACAGAAAATTTGTACCCAACTACAGTGCCCTGGCCAAACCCCTGACAGATCTGACGAAGAAAAACCTGCCCCGGCAGGTCGTCTGGGCCCCAGAGTGTGAACAGGCATTCAATCAGCTGAAGACGGCTCTGACCAATGCCCCTGTACTGGCAGCTCCCGATCCAACTAAACGTTTTCTTGTTCACACAGACGCCTCAATGTTTGGATTGGGAGCAGTACTGAGCCAGGTCGGAGCCGATGGCGGAGAACACCCCGTAGCGTACTTGAGTCGGAAATTGTTACCCCGAGAGGTGAGCTACGCCGCCATAGAAAAAGAATGCCTGGCCGTGGTGTGGGCCCTGAAAAAGTTACAGCCATATCTCTATGGGCAACCCTTTTCTTTGCTCACAGATCACAACCCGTTGGTGTGGCTAAACCGTGTGGCTGGAGACAATGCCAGGCTGCTGCGCTGGAGTTTAGCGCTGCAGCCCTTTGACTTTACAATTCACTACCGCCCAGGGAAACAAAACGGTAATGCCGACGGGTTGTCCCGACAAACAGACCTTGAGAAATGATCTGTGAGCACTCCTCCGGACATCCCCAAGCCGATCCGTTGGGATCAGACTGTGTATGCCGGCTTGGTTCTGGGGGAGCATTGTGGCAAACCTAGCCACTTGGACAATAACTAGAGACTGTGCCTTTAAGGGTTGCCAATAGGTCGGGCGAGATATGCGCTTTATACTTGTGTATATGTTAATGTATCTTCTGTGTTACCTGTACTGCTGTTTCCGCCGAATGCAAATGGCGGTTTTGTATGGGGATTTTCCTTCGTTTCACGAACGGCAATTTAGAAAGCCGTTCGTGAACCGAACGCGATACCCTCAAATAGCCCACACACTTAGAGGCGTGTGGCGCTAGTTAACCGATTGCAACATTGTTGCAATCGGTTATTAGAGGCTCTCCTGGGTGGCCGTCGTTCGACTACCGACCATGCGGCGGTCGGCCATCTTGGATCCCTCGTTCGTCAGCGGGTCCGTGTCGTCGAACGCATACCATTACCAATGGTTATTCGACGGCACGAACACCGCTGAGCCTCCAGGACGTTCGGGAGTTTCAGGACCAGGTTCACTAAAAGCAATCGGTTCTTTTCGTGTGTTTTGAAAGAAATGTGTTTTCTGTGCGGCGTTCGGTTATTTTAGCTGGGATCTGAGCGGCAATCTCACGAATGATGCGCCCAGACCCCAGCTATCTACCGAACGTCCATTCGTGTAAATCCACCGTATATTGTAACAGTTGTAGATTTTTGTGTGAATGGCCGGTTCTGCTGCACGAGGGGATAATCCCCTTAACGGTGCATTCTGGGAGGATGATCCCTCTCGTGCAGCGGTGCCTGATGGGAGAAATATGTTGTACTGTAAGTCCCCCATGTAGTCCCCTCTGGGAGTGCCCCTGGGGAGGAACTCAGGAAACCCCTTGCATGGGGACTTGTATAAATTGTCGTGCCGATTAAAGAATTTCAGTTGACTCCCAAAACTGTGTCTCATCCGGTTATTGGGAGGTTGGGGATATTGCCTTGGTGTTTTCAGCGCTTGACTGTGGATTCGTTTCTGGACCAGCGGAATTCGTGGATTTTATATTGGCGTTCCGCTACAAGCCGAATAGGAAAAACCATACGAATAGGTTTAAACTCCTAGCAGTCAAACTGGAACAGCATACAATAAATCCCCCCCAAGAACGAGACAAGGCTCCGTTTTGGGGGTCAAGCAGGAACAGACAGAGCTGTGGGTTTATTGTTCTTATGTACACATTCTTACACATTAGTACCACCCACAGGGTTTTGGAAAACCACCAATAAACACATACAATACACTCAGACACTCCCACACAAAATCCTCCCCTCTGCCTGTGATACAATTACCTTACACAATGGGTAATGTAATTATCACCGGCAGAGAAATACAGTTTTTCCACATGATTCATAACTTGAAAAGTATGCATCACATTCACATAAAACGTACATTTTCAGAATCAGCATACTCCAAATACAAACATATGTCAAAATCCAAATTGGTCCATTGGTTCAAAAGATAGATCGAAGTCCTTTGTGACCAAATGAAGCATGGCTTTTCTGCCCAAAACCAGTTCCACAGAGTCTTCTATCCTGGAGATAATTGGGAAGTAATCCAATTATCTCCAAGGACAGAGGCAAAACTCCATTAAGCACATGGCAGTAAAAATACAGTAAAATACAATAAAATACACAAGGTTAAATTTATTACATAAAATACAGACATGCAACATATCCCCAGATAGCTTAGGTCTGAGCACACATTATTAATGAATGGCGCTCAGACCACACACATACAGTTCAATTGCCATGGAGCCAAAGTCTTTCCCATAGTCTTTCATTATACAAATGGGCTCAATGGCATAGCTATCTGGGGTATCACCGCTCAAACAGGGCAAGCACCGAATGACCCGGCTTTCATGTCTTCGCAGGGGAAAATCAAGCGTTTCAACATGGAGCCATAGTCTAAAGGCAGCAGGCGGGCAACCAGGCTCCTCCAATGCACAGTGGCGAGATTGGTATCGTCACACCTTGTAACAGATCACCTGGCACCCCGACTGGGTACCTAAGTTGAAGGATGCTCCTAGCGCTTCCTGAGGTCTCCAAGCACTCCTGTAGACACCATGACCACCGTAGACTCCTTTAGAGTGCGAAAACAGGAACAAGCTCTTACAAGAGCTTAGTAGTGATTTAGCAAGGGAGTATGACAAGCATTGCAATCCATTGTAGCAGATTCCCCCAATGAGAGACGGCACTCCAAACTGAGGGTGAAGTAGAACTGAAGCTTTTAATCAAACACTCTGCTTTTATGCCCATTTTACAAACATAATACCGCCCACAGGGTTTTGAAGAACAAACCAATAAATACATTACAACACAGCTAAACACTCCCATTCATACCAGCAGAAATCCTCCCCTCTGCCTGTGATACAATTACTGAACACAATGGGCTAACGTAATTATCACAGGCAGGAAAATACACAGTTTTACACAATATTCATAACTATAAATGTATACATCACATTCACAGTTACATTTTCAGATTCAGCATACTCCAAATACAAACACGTGTCAAAATCATACAAATTGGTCCAGTGGTTCAAAAGATAGACGGAAGACCTATTTGACCGACTGCAAGCAAGGCTTGGGTGTGGTAAGCCAATTATCTCCTGCATACAGAAAATATCTCCATTTACAACAACAGCAAAAACACACAAAAATACATAATTCCTATCATACTGAACAGAACCCCCACATTCAACCTATCCCCAGATAGTTTGGATCTGAGCGCTCACTATATCCGAACAGCGCTCAGATCCCACAAACACAGTCAAATCACCATGGGGTTAAAGTTTAGCAACAAGTTCCAACTGGTCTGGCAGTGTCCCTGGTACAATGCCCTACTGGAGAACAATAGACAGGAAACGGGGGAGGGGCACACCTTCTCATGTATTCAAAGGGGCAGAAAAAGTGTTTCAAAATCCAATAAGCCTAAATAATGCTTTCACAGGGCAAAGTCTCCCAGGGGCCATAGTCAGAAGGCAGGAGGCAGGCAAACAGGCTTCTCCAATGCCCTGTGGTGAGGTTGGTTCCGCCACATACCTTATCTAGGAGGTTTCCTACGTCTATCCAAAAGGCCTGTGCTTTCGGGCAGTCCCACCACATGCGTTTGTAAGTCCCTTTATGTCCGCAGCCCCTCCAGCACAAATCGTCTGGTGTTTTTCTCATGTGGTACAATTTTACTGGAGTGGTATACCACCTCAGCATGGTTTTGTAGGCCTGTTCTTGATGTGTGACGCATATTGAGGTGGCTTTGTTTGCTTCCCAGATTTCCCTCCATTCCGTGCCCTCTAGGACCTCCCCTAGGTCTGCCTCCCACTGTGTTGTATAGTGTAGGTCGCCCGTCTGAGCTATTTGCGCTTAGGTGTGCGTATAGCAGGGTGATAAGGCCCTTCTCCCTGAGACTTATACGCTCAAAGCCCGTTGGGGCGGTGTGTGCCGCGGTTTTTGCTAGATTGTCCTGAGCAAAGTCTCTAACTTGGACATAGCGAAAGAAGTCCGAGGGTCACAGTCTAGTCCTTTCCGTCAGTGTGTCAAAGGACACTAATTGGCCGTCTACGTATAGATGGATTGCCCTCTGTAAGCCCGCTTCCTCTATGTTTTTGAAGTCCCTGGCCCGCATTCCAGGGGGGAATGCTCTATTCCTTAGGAGGAGCATCATTGGCGAGGGTGAGGTGGTCAAATTATGTTTTATGGCTGTAACGTCCCAGCCTCTTAGGGAGTTTAGAATGGCCGGGCAGTTAGTGCGTAGGATGGCCCTATGTTCCTTAGGTAGCCAAATATAAGATTGGGGTAGGTCTGCTCCCATGATGCCGGATTCTAGATCTACCCATCTGTGGTCCCCTGGTGTCGAGTGCCACATGGTGATCTGGGCCAATTGGGCAGCTAAATAGTAATTGTATAGGTGGGGCAGGCCCAGTCCACCTCCGTCTTTGGGTCTGTATAATATGTTCCTTAACACCCTGTGTCATTTGTGTTGCCAAATGAAGTCTCCAATCGCCTTCTGTAGGGGGGCTAAATCTGCTTTGGCTATATGTATGGGCAATGCTTGGAAGAGGAGTCTCTGGAGCACGTTCATTTTTAAGGTGTGGGCTCTTTCTATCCAAGATATTGTTTTGTCCACCCAGTTGTCCAGGTCAGCAATTAGGGTTTTCAGGAGGGTAGTGTAATTAGCCTTATACAGCTGTTTGGGGTCGGCAGTCAAGTGTAACCCCAGGTATTTTATGGTATGTTGAGCTATGGGTATGTGGTATTGGGTTCGTATGAGTGTTGTGTCAGTTGTTGTCATAGCTATCGGGAGTGCAGTGGATTTGGACAGATTGACTTTGTATCCTGATAAGTCTCCGTATTCCTTTAGTTCCAATTCCAGGGCCTTCATTGAGTTCCCTGGGTCCGTAAGTGTGAGGACACCGTCGGCATATCCGTAAACTTTGTATGTCTGGTCTCCCCCTCGATGTAATTTCAGTAGGTCTATGTTGTTGAGATGTTGTCTGATAGCTTCCCTTGGGTCTGCGGTGTTGGACGTGTCTGTGGGATTATTTAGAGATTTGTAGAATTCGGTGAAGATGCTGGCTATTACTGTCGGTGCCGTTTTGGTCTGTCCCGCCCTATCTCTAATGGTGGTAATGTGTGCTTGTCTTGGCCGTGGACGTAGTGTGCAGGCCAAGAGCGTATGCATTTTGTTGGCCTTTTCATAGAATGTGCGCCTGGACCATGTCATGGCCCTCGCTACATCGTCTAGTAGTGTCTCTTTTATGTGTCGTCTGGTAAGGTGGTAAGTCCGTCGGGAGTGGGGTTGGTTTTGTGTCTCTGTTCTTGTGTGTGTAAGTCGTGGAGGAGGCTTTTTAAATGTTGTGTTTTTTGTTTCTTTTTTCGGGTAGCTTCTCTAATGAGGGTTCGTCTAATAACCGTTTTGTGGGCGGCCCAAACGGTCATGGGTGTCAGGTCCTGTGTGGTGTTTAGTTGGAAGTATTCTACAATCTCCCTTGATAGCTGGGTCTTGTAGTAGGGAGGTGTTCAGTTTCCAGTTCCACGGGTTCGTGGTGCATAGGCTCTCTAGTTCAATGCTTATATCTGCGTGGTCAGACCATGTGATGGAACCTACTGCGGATTTTGTGATCTTTTGTATGGTTTGGTCGTTCACAAGGAAGTAGTCGATTTGTGAGTAGGAGTCATGAGGTGCAGAGTAAAATGTGAAATCTACGTCCCCTGGGTTTTGGGCTCTCCATACATCTATCAGTCCCGTCGTGCGAATGAAGTCGTGTATTAATCTGTCTTGTCTGCCCCTGCCATGGGAGCGTGGTAGGCCTCTTAAGGTTCCCCTATGTGTGGCTGGGCATGGGGCCGCGTTGAAATTGCCTCCCATTATTTTTATGCCATGTGGTAGGGCTATCAGTTTTCCCTCCATGTGGGCCTAAAATTCTCTGGATGGTTCATTAGGCGAATATAAGTTTATTAGGTGAATAGTATGTGCGAATAGTGTCCCTGATATAATCAGGTATCGTGCGTCCGGATCTGGGTCTACCATTGTGATCCGTAGCGGGCACCGTTTGTGTATTAAAATTGCTACTCTGTTCCTTTTGGAGTGTGATCTGGCCTTGTAGCTTTTGTTGTATGTGTCGTCTCTCAGGGATAACCCTAGGGTCTTAGGTAGGAAAGTTATATCTGGACCTAGTCTTTTGATTTCTCTGTATAGGAGTCTATGCTTTTTGAGGGAATTTAGCCCCTTAAAATTTAGGGATGTGATGAGTGCGGGCATAGCGATGTCCGGGGTGAGTGCATTTGGGTTGACTTACAGGGGTCGCCTTCCGCCTGGCCCTGCGAGGTTCGCGTGGTGGTTCCTCTTATCTCAAGCTGCGCGCTCTTCAAGATTGGTTTGCTCCAATGTCCATGAGGGGGAGGAGAAAGAGAGGAGGAACATGGAAATTTATACATGGTATGTATGAATAAACAGGAGAAACATAAAAAATTAAACAAACTTAACAAATCAATCAACTGTCTGGTCTTATCTATTACCAGACTTGTGTGGGGTGCCTGCATCAGCGCTGCCGGCCCATCAACTGATGCATGAACCGCAATCTGTGTATTCCTAACTCTAGGCCCTTTTAGAGATATGCGTGAGCATGACTTTAGTGTCGTCTTTGTGCCCTGTCTATCTTATTCATCCGTCCGTGTTGCACTTATGAGGTTGGGGATAATCTTGGTTTGTAACCCCTACCGCCACTGGACTCTGGTGCTGCTATCTACCATGGGGGGGAGTTGGGGGGCTGCGTTGTGCAAGAGGGATATGCCCGATATTGTGGGGTTCTCCCTATTTTGGCCCCTTCTTGTGTGTGTCGTCTGTGGGTGTTAGTGTTGGGCGTCTGCTCTATGGGAAGCAGGCTGCCCCATACCTTCGTGTAACAATAGGCGAACCTGTGCCAGTCTTGGGTGCTTTTGGCTGGGCAGTGACCGTGCTCTAAAGATATAGTCCTCTTTGTTTCTGTATCTTATGCTGGTGGCCTAAGCCTGACTACGTCTGGCCCTGCTTCTCCTTTTGGCGTAACCATTTTAATCGTCATGGTATATCTAGGGGCTGTACCTTTATTGTATAAAACCGTAGTGGCGTACCTATCAGCCTGACCATGTGCTATATCCCTGGTTATCGATAGGAACATTATGCAAGATGTCCGTTAGTCCTCTGCCCATTTCCCCCCATCCCAGCCCTTTTGTCCATCCAATGAAACTTGTGGATTCCCCCCCCCCCTCTATATTGGCAGGGGTCCCTCCCTGGCCCCCCTCCCAAAGTCTTGTTGTGTCCTGAACTTTTGTGTTATCTTCCCCCTCCCCCCCCAGGGCGGTAATCGAAAAGGAACTCTTCAATATGTTAAGTCTTGTTCTTTTGTAACAGGTCAGTTAATTGATAGCATCAACTGGGTGTATTCTATATCTTTTTTTTGGTGGGGGGGGGGTTGTTTTTATGGGGGGGCAGCAGGGTTGATTGCCTCATATTATACCCGGCCATGGGGCTGCTGTTCTTTTAAAGACGGATTCTTGTAGTCATTAACTACAAGTCCTATAATCCCTTTTCCCTCCCAAAAGTGGTTTATCCAGCCTCCTTTTTCCAGAGAGTTCTGTCTTTACACAAGTCTTTCCCTTTGATCTCTTCCCTCCAGCTATACTGTAACTGTAGCGGAGAGGTAGTATAATCCACAGTATCTCCGCTGGTAGACAGGAACAGCATGTAATAATCCAAGTAGGCAGGTACAGTATACAATAACCCCGGTAGCGTTATGAGAATCCTTCCTTCCCAAGAACTAGACGACACATAGGCTGGGAGTCAACTGAGGTTTTATTTACAGGTCACAGTATTTATGTGGTTCCCCATGCAAGGGGTTTCCTGAGTGACTTTGCAGGGGTTGTACAGTAGAGGACTACATGGGTAACTGCACATACAGGATAATTTTCCCACCATGCACTGCTGTACGAGAGGGATTCTCCCATGAGAATATCCTGTTAAGTGGATTATCCCTCTGTACAGCAGAACCGGTCTTTTCACTTAAAAATGCATAACTTGCCAGTTATTCGTGCTATTTAACTGAATGACATCTATATAGATAGCTGGGATCCGAGCGCATACTTCGGGAAACTACCGCTCAGATCCCAACACAATTAGCCGAATGCCACAGGAAACATTGTTTAATAGGAACACACAAGAAAACACACGAATGAACAGTTTGTATGAAACTACCGAAGAACCGGTGGTCCCGAACGGTCTGGAAGTCCAGCGGTGTTCGTGCCGTTGAGTAGCCGATTTTAGTTCCAGGCACACAACGACCAAACACCGCTGGGCTAAAAGGGGATCCAAGATGGGCGCCGCGTGGTCGGTATCCGAACGGCGACCACCCTGCGAATCAATTAACCGAGGATAGATACACTGTTGCAATCTGTTAATGGGAGCCACACGACCCCCTGTGTGTGGTCTCCCATTCGGTACTTTGTTCGTTTCACGAACAGTGTTGAGAGTCACTGTTCGTGAAACTACCATAGGAATGCTAGCGGCTTTCATGCCACTAGCATACGAATGCCCTCTATCACATTTAAGCAAACAACCTAACATAAGCCATATATCACACATTCTCTCCAGGGCAACCCTTATACATAAAAGAATAGTCTTAAGTGGCTAGGTTCGCCACAGTAACATTGAGTAAGATGTGACCAGTTAAGGTTGGTTTTTGGGTAGCTTTGGAGCAGGCCTGGACTTCTTTTAGAGACAGGATAGCTTGGGAAAACACATACTTCCATGGTTACACCTACATGTTCATTACTCTGATCTTCTGATAACATGCATGGAAAACTGGTTGGCAGAAGAACTGCTGGAGGGATGCAAGCTTTTGTTTTAGCTGGGTGCTGTAAAATGCAACTGAATGCTTTCATCATTATCACACTATAATCTTTTTTTTTTTATTTATTTTTTTCGACATCAGAATATGGAATTACTTGTTTCATTTCATGTGGGTTCACAAATGAATTCATCAAATACCAAATCATCATATGTTGTATTCCAATTCTCTTTCTCTATCTGTCTTTGTCTATTTTAATTTCTATTTCTTCCTTTTATTTGTCTTAACACTATCACAAAGTTTTTAAAAACTAACAAACTAACTGACGAACACACACACCAAAAAAAACAATAAAAAACATATGCTCGGTTCACTGTGCGAGAGAAAAAAACATATATTCCCATGTCGGGCTCTCGGGGTAGGGGAGATCCAGACAATTCCCTATATAAAAGTGGTCCATACAGCTACAGCAGAATTCTTCGCAAGGGGGGCCTCACTACCTGGACTCCATTTTTTTAATCCATTTATCCCAGTATGTATACTGAAATCCCTTATTAGGTGCAAAATTAGTTATGGCCCTTTCCATTTTGCATAGAGTAATGCTTTGAGCCCAGTTATCTACCATAGGAGATTTCCAATTCCTGGCTATTGAAGTTTTAACAGCCATTAAGATATGTAAAATAATGGGTCTAGATTCTTTATTGATGCCCGTCATATCCATATGTAATAGAGCCATACTCAGAGTTAACTCAACCCTTACTTCCAATAAAGATGATAAATATTGGTTTAACTCATCCCATAAAGGTCTATTTTTTTTAAGCAGTCCCACCATATATGTTTGAAGTCTGCAATCCTTTCATTGCATCTCCAGCAATTAGGTAGGGCTGTTGGATACATTTTTGCAATTTTGTAGTGAGTATTGTACCATATGTTTAATATTTTGTAATGAGTTTCATGTATATTTAAACAGTGACAGACTTTTTATAACGTATTTAGGGAGTTGTTCCATTCTTTCATGGTTATATCCTTGGCCAAGTCATAATTCCATTTAATAATTGCCCGGGGGATAGACATTCTCTTAGTCTTATATATTATTTTTTGGCATTTATTTACCAAATGGGTATAGTCTGACTGCTCATATAAGTCTGATAGAAACTTAACTGGTGGTTCCAGAGGAATAAATTTTAAATATGTATTCAAAAAAGTTTTTACCCTAATATATTTGAGCCAATCATCATTAGGTATGTTATATTCAGAGTGGAGTTGTTCAAAAGATTTGACTCTATTTTCTAACAGAAGGTTGGATATCGTTTTTAAACCGTGTGAAATCCAAATTTCTAAATTTATATCTGTCATCATTTCTGCCTGTATTCTTAAATTTATGCTGGGAATTATTTTCTTTTTTAGCCCAATTTTTTTCTTTTTAAATAAAGACCAAGTGGGAAATATTTGTTGGACTGTCAGTGATTTGGAATTTTTGATACATTGATTTGTTTCTTTGTCCATTGACCATAGAAGGGTTCTATAGTCCCTATCTCCCAAGGTCATTATCTGTTCACTTTTGTACCAATTTTCAGTTACAGAGTCTTCCTTATTTATCACTAGAACATGCGCTAATAGATTAGCTTGTACAATGTCTGTAATAATTGGGATACTCATGCCTCCTTCATCTTTTTTCCTGGAAATAATATCTTTTTTAATTCTAGTTTTTTTGTCTGCCCAAATAAATTTGGTAAATGAAGTTTGAATTAATTCTAACCAGCTTTCTGGGATCTTGATAGGGATCATTCTCATAATATACAAGAATTTTGGCACGATATATGCTTTTAGTGTGTTTATTTTCCCTGACCAAGAGATTTCCAGAGTTTTCCATTTCTTCAAATTAAGGTTTGTTTCTTTAATTAAAGGAAGAATATTAATCTCTAGCCATTTCTTTGGGTTTTTAGATATTTTTATACCCAGATATTTAAAGTGACTTTTGACTTGTTTAAATCCATAAATTTTCTCTATACTATCAATATCATTTTGGGACGTATTTAAATATAATGCTGTAGATTTTTCATTTATATATATAATGCTGTAGATTTTATTTATCTTGTAATTAGAAATGCTATAATTTCTCATGGTATTGACCACTTGGTCAATAGTCTTTTGGTTTCTGAACAGTTATCAGTACATCATCAGCATATAGCTTGATTTTTTGGTTATTATTTTCCTTGATTAGATCTTATGTCTACTGCCAAAGGTTCAATCGATAAAATATACAATAATGGTGATAGAGGGCAGCCCTGGCGTGTGCCATTTGAGATTCCAAACCATTTGGACTTAATTCCAGGACCCACTATTCTGCCTTGAGGGTTACTGTATAATGCCATTACTGTACTAAGTATCTCACCTGAAAATCCAAATGACACTAATGACTGTCTGACAAAAGCCCAGCTGACCCTGTCAAATGCTTTTTCAGCATCCAATGACAGGGTCAGCATGGGTATACATTCTTCTCTTGCCTGTTCCAATATCCCTATCGTGTTTCTTATGTGGTTAGTGGAAAGCCGTCCCGGAATAAATCCCACCCGGTCTCTATGTATTATATAGGGGACTATTTGTTTAACTCTATCAGCCAGCAGGGCCGGCGCTACCTGTAAGGCAGACTAGGCAGCCGCCCGAGCGCTCTGCAGAGAGCCTCAGGCGGCTGCAGCTTTGCCCAGGCGGTGCGTCCATGAGGGCGGACCGCACCGCCCGGGCGCAGCCTGAGGAGAGGGGCTGACAGGAGGGAAACGCTGAGCGCTCCCTCCTGTCACTCCCTCTCTGTAGCGTGGCCGAGCCCTGCAGCATGATGGTCCGCGGGTACAGGGAGCATCTGTCTCCTGTACCCGGCCGGACTAACAGGAAGTGCACACAGAGTGTGCACTTCCTGTTAGTCCAGCCGGGTACAGGAACAAGAGCTACCTGTACCCGCGGACTATACTGGGCTCGGCCACGCTACAACTGAGGTAGGGAGGGAGGGGGGGAAGAAGAAATTGGGAGGGAGGGGAAGAATAAATTGTCAGGGAGTGGGGGGAGAAGAAGAAATAGGAGAAGAAATGGGAAGAAGAAACTGTCAGGGAGGGGGGAAAGAAGAAACTGGGGGGAAGAAGAACTTGTCAGGAGGGGAGAAGAAATTGGTAGGGAGGGGGAGAAAAACTAGGGAGGGGAGAAGAAATGGGGAGGGTGGGAGAAAGAACTAGAGAGGGGAAAGAAATGAGGGGAGGGGAAGAAGAAACTGGTAGGAGGGGAGAAGAAATGGGAGGGGGAGAAGAAGAAAATTGGTAGGAGGGGGAGAAGAAGAAATGGGGAGGGGGAGAAGAAGAAATGGGGAGGGGAGGGGGAAGAAGAAGAAATAGGGAGGGGGAGAAGAAATGGGGAGGGTGGGAGAAGAAGAAATTGGTAGGGGAGGGGGGAGAAGAAGAAATAGGGAGAGGGGAGAAGAAGAAATTGACGGGGGTGAGAGTGACAGGGGAGGGAGGGGAAATGAGAGTGGGAAGGGGGAGGGGAGAAGAGAGTGACAAGGGAGAGGGGGGAGAAGAGAGTGACAAGGGAGGGGGGAGAGATTGACATCCATCACACATACATGCAATGCACCCATTGCACACAGAAAAACACACAATGCATTACACACACACACACAAACAATGCAACCCTTACACACAATGCATCCCTTACACACAGAGAAACACACAATGCACCCCTTACACACACTCAATGCACCCCTTACACATGCACACACTGCATCCTGTACATACACAGAAACACACCTTGCAGCCCTTACACATACAAACACAGATTCACACAATGCATTCCTTATACACATATCAGGACATCCCCTACACACTCCACCCCCTGTGAACAAACTCATTAGTGGAACATGAAGGTGGACCCTGGGACCCAGACCTTGAGCTGTGTAAAGGGCCCCCAAAAAATGGAGCTGCTTACCGTTCTCCCAGAACATTGATTTTTGTGACCACAGTTACAAACAGCTTTCAGAGAGCCTGTTCTACACCAGACCAGTGGAGCCAGACTGCAGCAAGAGCCCATCTTCATCCTCATCTCGTTGTAAGTAGGTAATCTAGTATATTATTCGTGGCACTAATCTCTAATTTACCTCACATTAAAGAAACACTATAGTCCCCAGAATCACTGCAGCTTAATGTAGTTGTTCTAGTGTCTATAGCCTGTCCCTGCATGCCTTATAATGTAAACACGGCGGCACTGCAGCACTGGCGTTAGTTAACATGGCAGATCATATGGGTGGAGCACTGTGATGTAACATGGGGGGGCAAACTTTACTTTTGCCTAGGGCGGCAAAAATCCTTGCACCGGCCCTGTCAGCCAGTATTCCCGCATACACCTTGATGTCTACATTTAAAAGAGAGATCGGTCGATAGCTTTCTACTTTCTCTGAGTTCTTATACGGTTTTAATATTGGGACTATGTTGCCCTTAAGCATTTCCTGTGGTATTTTAGTTTTTAATAAAAATTCATTGAAAGTAGTCTTTAGATATGGTGATAACTCCCTTTAAAATAGTCTATAGAAGCTTCCCCTAAAGCCATCTGGCCCTGGCGCTTTATTAGGCTCCAGGGTCTCTATCCGTTTGTATATTTCATATAGGGAGATTGGGACATTCAATTCTTTCAATTGAGTTTCTGAAATTTTTGGAATTATTCTATCTTTAAAATAATCTTTTGGATCAGATTGGTTAGTGGGTAGGTTACATAATGAACGATAGTAATCATTAAAAGCCTTTCATATTCTTTCTGGAGATAAACAAGTCTCACCTTTATATATCATTTTGGAGATTTTATTTTTTTGCTTAATTTCTTTCTTGAGTCTATTAGTTAACAATCTGTCCGCTCTATTGCCTCTGTAGTAGAAGGCTGCTTTTAATCTTTCAAGTGTTTTACTAACCTTCATTAACAATAATTCATTAATCTTGTCTTGTAAACTAGAAATTCTATTCGTCAGCTGTTCATTGGGGGCTATTTTGTTATCTTTTGAGAGATTATATAGTTGAATTTGTAAATTAGTTAACTCTCTTTCACTATAATCTCTGTTCTCAGAGGCTAATTTGATTAATACGCCCCTAATCACCGCTTTATATGAACACCAGATTCCTGAAGGGGAGATTTGATCAGATTGATTTTCTTTAAAATAGTACTCTGTATGCTTCTTTATAAATTCTATATTCTTTTTATTTAACAGGATATTGTTATTTAACCTCCATTCTGGTCTTGTGATTTCAAAGGTATCTTTGAGATCTAAAATAACTGCGTTGTGGTGTGACCATGTGATCTCATTTATTTTAATTGTTTTTGTCTGTTGTGCTAACATAATATCTCCTAATACCAAATCAATACGAGAGTATGCACAATGAGATTTTGAAAAACAAGTAAAATCTGCATCTATTGGATGGAATATCCGCCAGATATCCAATGATGAATAATCTTGAATTGTCTACATTTTTCTGCGCGTTTAAAAAGTCCTCTGTCTTTTATCAGTCCCTTAATTGTTTTTTTTATCTATAAGTGGGTCGCATACTGAATTAAAATCCCCTAGAATCACCGGGATACCTTATTTGACCAATTACATTCCTTTTAGAACTCTACTTATAAATGGTAGTGAAGATTGGTTTGGCGCATACAGATTAGCTATTGTATATATAATGTTATCTATCTCACAAACTATTATGGCAAATCTTCCCTCAATATCTTGTTCTGTATATATACTTCTGAAATTCAATTTTTTAGATATCAATATAGCAACCCCTCGTTTTTTATTGTGTTCAAGAGACGCTGAGAGGACCGTTGTGTAAAATTTAGATCTTAAATTTACGTTATATTTTTTCCTCCAATGCGTCTCATGGATACCACAGACATCTATTTTCTGTTTCTTCAGATATTCTATTAAAATTGATCTCTTAAATGGGGAATTAAGTCCCTGGGTATTTATCGTTGCAAATCTAACCATATTTTCTGACTGTTTCGTTCTTCAAACCATCAGAACCCCCCACCCAGAGCCCATAACGCAAAATTCCAATTCCATCGCAGGTCGAGTAAACATACACACATATAACATTAAAAAAACATCTCTATAGGGGTACCTTCGTGTCCCTGAAGGCACCTTACCCAAGGCCAGGGGCACCTCAATAATTGCCATTAGCATATGGCAACCTGAAAGGAGGACTGCTTGGGGAGCAAATTATTCTTTCATCCTACCTTTATAAATCCCTATATCTGATCCTCATCTCTCTTCCTCTGTATCTACCTAGTATTCTTCTTCCCTTCTTCTCTTTTCTCCCCATCATCTCCATTTCCTGCTTATGAAAGACCAGTGTATGGCCTTCATTATCTAATCTTTATTAAATCAGGTCTTTCTTATCTGGTTAAATTGTCCCTTCCCTCTTCTCTTGCCTCCCTCTCTGTCGACTTTCTCTTTCTTTTTGTCCTCTTCTCTCCCTTCTCATCTATCTAATATATTCTGTTTTGTCCTCATAAATAAAGGGTGTATATTTTGCATGTGTTTAGTGTCGTGGGGTCTCTGCTGTTGGTCTGTGTAAATAATCTGTGTTTCGTGATATACTATATAGTATTTACAATAATTCTCGCTATTATTTTGAGCGTATTGGGTGATATCTTTTTTTTTAAATCTTTATTTTTTATTGTGCGTTGAAAGAAATACATGCAAGCTCGTGGTGCCCCAACAGCATTCCTCGAGCATATTTTCAAGCATAACAGTAGGAGCAGTAAAATAATCAGCACATTTTTGTATAACAACAGTAGCTTAACATTAATATTCGGTATGACTGCGTTTTTGCATGGTTGAGAACCCAGTATCGGCCCGCGTTTACGGCCACAGTTAGCTATATATTAAATGGCGTCCAAAGACTTCCGTGTGGCTAGGCTATCTAGTTCTGCCTCAGGTTTGGGAGCATCAAAACAATCCTGCATCGCCTTTATGCCATGCTGTACAATAGAGGGCTTGTGTGGGCCCGCTCGGCTATTGGGTGATATCTTATCCTATATTCTTATATTATTGTGTATTCTTCTGACTAATAGTGAAATCCTTTTAATAACTTTATGCCTTCTTTATAATTTCTATGTATCTTAGTTTGATACTATTCTTTGCCTATTGTGCTTTAAAATATTATTTTGTACCATTAGTGATTCAAATTAAGTGTGTGGATAACTTTTCAGTATAAACCATCAAGTTAAGATTATGAGGAGAAAATAAATAAATAAAAGAAAATTAAAAAATTAAATTTCTATATTCAGAGCAGATTCACCCTCAAAGGAGGAAGAGTGGCAGGATATACCATATGCGAGCCCCCTGTAGGTCTGAGAAATTAATTGAGAGGACCCCCTTTCACAAGGGAGACTCTTACAGATCCACGGGCAGTGGTGTATCCTGGTTTTGTGCTGCCCTAGGCAGGACAAAACTCAGGCTGCCCCCCCCTCCCCCCTAACCCACCTTCTAAATACACACACACATACATTCACTGCCAGATACGCATACACTCGCTAACAGAAACACACACACACACACTAACAGACACACTCACTGACACACACTAACAGACACACTCACTGACACACACTCACTGACACACACACTCACAGGCAAACACACTCACACAGTCAGACACACACACACACACACTGACACACAGTCAGACACACACATACACACTAACAGACAAACAGTCAGACACACACATACACACTAACAGACAAACACAGTCAGACACACACACACTCACTAGCAGACACACACACACTAACAAACACACTCTCACTGACACACACACTCACAGGCAAACACACTCACACTAGCAGACACACACACACACTAACAGACACACACACACACTAACAGACACAGTCAGACACACACTAACAGACACACACTCACACAATCAGAAACACACACACACACTAACAAAACACACACACATTAACAGACACACACTCACTCACATTAACACATTTTTTTTTTTTAATTTACCCCCCCCAACTTCCTTACCTTTGGGAGTGCTGGGGAGGGGTTCATTACCTCCCTGGTGGTCCAGTGGTTGCCGGCTGGGCTGGGCAGGCGGCTGGCGAGGGAGCTCTTCCCCTGAGCGGTCTGCTCAGCTCCCTCGCGCGCCGCAAAGTGAGGCTGGGAGCCGGAAGATGACGTCATATTCCGGCTCCCAGCCTCACTCTGCGGCGCGCGAGGGAGCTGAGCAGACCGCTCAGGGGAAGAGCTCCCTCGCCAGCCGCCCGCCAGCCCAGCCGGTCAGTTAGCCGCGAGGCTAACAAAGCATTTGCCTGGGCATTTGGGGGGCGGCGTTTGGGGGGCGGCCCCTGTCCACGGGCAAGGAGGTACATTCCTTAACACCCACAGAGTACCCATGTTTGATACCACACGATCAGGCACCCAAGATTTTTTGAATGGGGACAGCCAGACTATCTGGCACACTTCATACTTTCCTGGTTACAAAACCTATGGAAAAAGAGGTGCATGCTCGTCTCCGGCCTGAAGGCCTTCGCCCATTTCTCCCTGACAAGATGACACATATCCCAGGATTCAACACCACTGTGGTGATCTCTATGTCCAGCTCAGGGCAGGAACCCTGGAAGGGCATTGAAAATGGGCTTAAACAGATCAGGATAAATCACTCGACGTGTTCAACCCACGGGCTAAGATACTATTTTTATACAGACTTGGCACTCTCCCAGGGCACTCCAAGGGATGCCAATGACAAATGAACTGGGACGAAACAAGCTAGATGCATTTAGGGCAATACAAAAGATCTCTTTATGACACCTATCACTATAGTTTTGTAATTTCATCACACTTTTTTGTCAGGTCATTTCTACCATTTCATCAACGTGGTGCGATAGGTGATCTCGGCGGTTCACTCTCCACTTCAGGGCATACTGGTAAGTCAGGACCCTTGGTATGCTCTTATTACGAGGTATCTAACGATTCGGACCCTGAGTCCCAGAATACACTCGGCATGGGACGTAGATGTAGTTCTCCGCTTCCTACGTGATTGGCCAGATAATTCGTATCTTTCGCTTCGGCGAAGTTCACACTAACTTTATGTCTCGTTTCCCTCCGTCGGGTGTCGGATGTTCAAAAGTTTTGTACGCGAATAGTTTCTTGATATCTCTAGAAGGCACTGCGTTCATGGTGTCACGGCGGACCGAGACAGATTCAACATCCATGCCATGTCCGTTTTTTTCTCGAAAGGTTCCCTGTCTCTGTGTGGTGAACACTCTACTACGTTATGTTGTGGTAACTACATCTCTTCGGTCTCCAGTCAGACAAATTTCTTATTTTATTTCCGTCAGACTTTACTTTGCTTTTCAGGCACAGCGTTAAAAATGCAAAATACGAAGCCTCCTGTCATGTAAAATTTTAGATTATGCTAACGTAGTGTACCTATAATATTATTTTTAATAATGACAAGAGGCCAGTATTTTCCCTCCCTGGGTTTCCCTCCCTATAACTCTGGTGATATTGGGATGACATTATGTTTCGGTTTATCGTGTTACTGTGTATTAAACTGCAAGTATGTTTCTAGGTATGGTCAACGATTGTATTACTACTCAAGTTGCAAAAATTCTTAAACGTTTAATGTGATACATGGTTTAATACTATTCAAATACGTTTTATTACAAATTGTTGAATATTTTTAGTTTAAATTAGGATTAATATGTGGACAACAATTTATTTCCACCATCTTTCACTTGTTTCTGTTCTTTTCAATGTAATCTTCATTTATGGCCTTGAAAATGGACAAGCTGGACTACTTCACTCTTCAGCTTGAGTTAAGGTTATCAAAGTTATTCAATATTTTCGGGCATTCCCTCCAATGGCCATTGGAGTAACTAAATGACCTCCATTTGTTTAAATATACATAGGGATTAAGGAGAGAGCGCAGGTAACTTTTTTTCTTTGTTTTTTATTCAAGATTTTCGTTACGTTTCCTGATGTTTTCATAGACTGTTTCACATCAAAGAGGAAGAGCTATGCCTGACAGGGCTTTATATGGAGATGATACTTTTTTCTCATTGGTTAAAGTTTTATGATTGACTTGTGCTGCTGGAGGTGTAGTACAAGCTACAAGATGTTCAAGAAAAGTTCAGTACTCACACGGTTAAGACTACTGTGCAACTATCTTGGACCAAGGCGCATGTGTGGAATGTCAGGAACGCCCACTATTAGATAACATGTGTAAGAGATAAGTTTGTTTAATAATTGGATGTAACCATAGTAACGTAGGTGAACTTTCTGTATTCTCTGTATACATATGGAATACGTAATTTACAGTATATATTCTTTGTTTGGAAACTGTCCAGTGCCCAGTACAGCGTGTTGTTTATGATAAAGGTGCTGGGACTTTGCAGCTGCAAACTAATAAAGAGCCTTTGTTCTTCAATGACCTGTGTCTGGAGTCCTTTGGAGAGTCCTTGTTTCATCTCCGGCTCGAGTAGGTTACCACAGAGGCATAAGTAAAGAAAGTTTTGCAAAATCATTATTAAAATTAAGATTATAGGTACACTACGTTAGCATAATCAACAATTCATTACTATATAAGGAATTTGTCTTATGAGCAATTTTCCACCATTTTATCTGATTCTGGATATATCTATTGTGTAAGACTTCTATGGTTATAATGTGTTTAACCCCTTAGTGACGAGACCATTTTTCAATTTTCTTACCGTTAACCCATTAAGGACTGAGCCAAATGTACAAAACAAAACGTAACCAAAACCTTGAATTTGCGATATATGTCTGTTCAGGCGTAATTCGCCTCTTTCATATTATGTGCACCCACACTTATTATATATCATTTTATTCAGGGGAAACAGGGCTTTCATTTAACATCAAATATTTAGGTATGGAACATAATTTAATATGAATAAAATATAAAAAAATGGGAGAAATTTTTTTTTTTTTTTTAAATTAGTTCTACGTCTAACTGTGAATGTCATCATACTATATGCTTTTACTGCAATAAAATACACATATTTGTATTCAGCGATGTCTCACATGTAAAACAGTACCCCCTATGTACAGGTTTTATGGTGTTTTGGGAAGTTACAGGGTCAAATATAGCATGTTACATTTTTCATTTTTTTCACATTGAAATTCGCCAGATTGGTTACGGTGTCTTTGAGACCGTATGGTAGCCCAGGAATGAAGATTACCCCCATGATGGCATACCATTTGCAAAAGTAGACAACCCTAGGTATTGCAAATGGGGTATGTCCAGTCTCTTTTAGTAGCCACTTGGTCACAAACACTGGCCAAAGTTAGTGTTAATATTTGCTTGTGTGTGAAAACTGCAAAAAACTAATTTGAATGCCAATTTTGGCCAGTGTTTGTGACTAAGTGGCTACTAAAAAAGACTGGACATACCCCATTTGCATCGTTGTAAAATATTTTACTGTTTTGAAACACTAATATTTGTGTTAAGCGAAGTCTTCAGAGTAAAACAGTACCCCCCATGTACAGGTTTTATGGTGTCTTGGGAAGTTACAGGGTTAAATATAGTGCTGGCAAATTAAATTCCTTGGACTTTTGGCCTGGGTTGTCAGGCAGGTCCCACAAATTGTAATTAATAAAATGACCTAATTCTGTAACATTATTATATAAATATATACGTAGAATTATTATATACACACGTGTTTTTTTTTTTTAACCTAATTCTGTAACATTATTATATAAATATATACGTAGAATTATTATATACACACACGTGTTTTTTTTTTTTTTGCATACGTTTATTAAAAGTTAAGTTTTATTTTTCTATAGACCTGAGAGTGCTATCACATTCTTCTTTTTATATATATATATAATTTTGTAAAAATTTTTTTATTTATATATAAGTGTATTTATATATATATATATATATATATATATTGATATATACGTATATTCTTATGTATATAGATATACATTATTTCGTTCTACATGTATTTTGATATCAATATATATTAATTTTAAAATACAGTTAGAACGAATTTTAACGTTTTTACATATTTATTTATATATATGGCCTGAATTTGTGGGAGGAGTTATGACCCTATATAAACCCTACCCCCTACTTACCTTTGCTGGTCAAGTTGGTTTGTCTCCATAGTTACCTGCACTTCCTGTTCGTTGTTCCCGCCAGTCCTGCCTCGTACAAACAGTCTATCTTCAGCAGCTCCTGCCGCCGACCTCTGGGCCCGTCCACCGGCTGCCCTGCTGTATTTCGCACTTGTTACCCGGCTATCTGGCTTCTGGTCACGGAACCGGCATGCTCACGTAAGCATCGACGTGGGAAATAGCGTTCGGCTATTTCCCACGTTCGGGCCTAAAACGCAGGTATAGGCTCCCTACATTACTTACCCGTTAGTGTATTTACGCTGTTCATGTACTTCTGCGTTCGTGCGGCTACTAGCCGAACGCAGAGTACACAAGCTTTCATTTTTCTTTCGTTAAAATCTTTAACCGACCGCTTATACTCACCTGTTTCTTACATAAGTTTGTTTAGTCGAAACACGTACGAACGGCTTTTTACAAGCTTTCCGTTTCTCCTTATCTATCACACATGTCCCTGTTATGTCCCTCTTGCACGCTCATTAGCCGAACGCATGAGGTTTAAACATTTAATTTTGATAATTTAAGTAATTATTTATTTTTGAAACATGTGTACACGGTTCTCCCTACGTTTTCCTTAAATCTGAGCATCTCTTTTCACCGCCCATTGTCACATTTAATTATGCATAAATTCCCAAAGGTTTTCTATTAAAGAAACAGTTAACTCTTAAATTTATCCAGCTCCATGCTCAATTTGTTCATTAACTCTTATTTTCTTAAATCTCTGTATGTATTATAAACGCTATACTCTGGTTCCTTATTCTTACTAAAATGAATATGTTTCAGGTTGTACTACTCTTCTTCAAAAAACAAACAAACAAACAAAAAAAACTAATGTGTTAATTTTGTTTCTCTTTTCAACATATCATTACTTAGATAATATTACTCACATACCACTATAGCATGTAAATGGTAATAATGGTTGCTTCAAGATACATGCTAAAAAAGAGAGAGAGGTAGCAGTGCTTTTCAATTAAAAGCTTAAAATTTATTCATCAAAATTAAAAATTGAAATCCACTCACGAACATGAAGTGTAATAAAGCAATTTTGATGAATAAATTTGAAGCTTTTAATTAAAAAGCACTGCTCTTTTTTAGCATGTATCTTGAAGCAACAATTACCATTTACCTGCTATAGTGGTATGTGAGTAATATTATCTTTTATGCAACAATGTGCTATACTTTGTTTCCATCTTATTTTATTTTACCAACACTGGTTATACTGTATCTGCAGTCTGATACATGAATGTTACTATCTTTTTTAAGATAGTGTGTTGACTGTGACAGTGAAATTATTCCACATCGGGTTCATTTTCTACATCAAACAAACTTTGGTATCCAGAACATCAGTTACTGACTTTTACCGTTATACCATTAATCTAGATTCATTCTACAAAGTATTGGACTATTGAGTGGTATTTTATGAAATAGATGAGACTGTGCAGATCTACATTTAAGCCACAGACCATTTAAGTCATATTTGTTTTTTTCATTGCTATTTTATGTCTGCTGAACATTGATTGTTTAGTTAACATTACCCCTCTGCGTGAGACTACTTAGCACTTGGCTGACATCTAGTGTTCGTTTTTCAGATTGTATTCCACCTTTTTATATGTTTGCTACTGTCATTTCAAATTCTTCCAATTGTACTGGTTCTATTTTGCACTTTATTTCTTAGAGCTATCTATATGAATATTAGACTCCATCTTTTATTGGTTTAGGGATCTCCTGGTACGTGTAGGTTTTTACACCTATTTTTATTCACTTATTGCTAAGAGCTTTTATGGGGGCTTTTCTTTACCAGTAGAGACTCTTATTCCTATCCCTGTTTCTTTCCACTGTCTCCACTCTCAAGGGTTAGATAATTCTACCCAATATATTCATATCATTACTTAGACCTGCACCAATTAGTAGATTCACCATGCCTTCAACGACCAACAGGCTGCCTGGTCCCTGACGTTTCAGTATCAGGTATCAGTAATCTTACTCACTACGATTACGCTCCTTCTAAAGCCTCACTTTGCCTTCATATCGTTCACAAATGGAGACACATTTATGGGATCCCAGGGGCTTGTCTCAAAAATTTGGACCAACGTTCAGGTCCCTCAGCTTACACAGGTGCTTACGCTACAGTTTTACTGTTACACACCTTTCCATACGATCTACATTTTTACACTTGGAATACCAGTTTAATGCATCAAGCCTACTAGCATCTTTTTTACCCCTAGGTTCCTGGACTGGACCTGTTCTTCACAGTATATATATTTATACGTATATATTGAAGTCACCCGGAGCATTGTCTCAATATACAGGTCAAACACTCAAGGTCAGTATCTACATACGTAACATACTTCCGTCAAGAGACAAGTCCCTGTCAGGTTAGAGAACTGGCTTTCAGGGTCAGGCGCTGGCCCTAGCTTTCCCAAATAATTCTGCGGTCCGCGAGGTCTACACCCCCACCTCAGCCCCACGACCAAATCATAGCTCTGGTCTTCCCAATAGCCGTATTGCCCAGATACAGTCTGTGATGAATGCTGCCGCCAGACTGATTTTCCTCTCTAGTCGGACCTCTCACACCTCACCCCTCTGTCAGTCCTTACATTGGCTTCCTGTATCCTATAGGAGTCAATTCAAAAGTGCTAACCCATACCTATAAAGCACTGAATAATCTTAGCCCCTCTTATATCTCCTCACAGATCCATAGGTATGCCGCTTCTCGGTCTCTCCGCTCTGCCTGTGACCTTCTTCTGTCCGCTGCTCGTACCCGTACGGCCAACTTACGCTTGCATGACTTTTCGCTGGAAGCTCCCGTCCTATGGAATAGCCTGCCTACCACCATCAGACTCCCCCCTAGTCTTCAATCCCCTAGCCTTAAAACTCATTTCTTTAGGAAAGTCTATGGCCTCCCAGACTAACCTCTACCTCACATACCTGTCTCTTGCTCTCTCCTAAAGGGCAGCACGCTACTCTCTCCTCCAGCTCTGCTTCACTCCCACCTATTTTGACTTCTATTCCCTGTCCTAATGTGTTTTATACCCCACCTCCTATAGACTGTAAGCTCGTTTGAGCAGGGCCCTCTTCAACCCTTCGTTTCTGTGAGTTTTCTTGTAATTGTCCTATTTATAGTCAAATCCCCCCTCTAATAATATTGTGAAGCACTATGGAATTTGTTGGCGCTATATAAATCACAATAATAATAACAATAGCTAGCCACCTCGCTCGCTCTTCTTTGGGCTACAGTTAGGGCTTCCCACGTCACGGCCACACGTTTTTGAATCTCTTAAGGTCACCGAGAGGCCAACATCCTGCCACCTTGTTCTGGTGGCCACAAAACCCCTTCGGCCCACTTGGCAATAGCAGGGCCTCACCTGTCACTTGGTTCTAGGTAAATTCTTCGCCTCGGCACTAGCTAGCAGGCCAGTTCTCCGGAGGTCTCAGCCCACCTCTACTATGCCCTACTTATCCATATCATTATTCCTTTCAGAATGTCTCAAGAACCGACCATCGATTCACCATCAGACGATGTACCCTAGCACGCCAGCCAGGCCTGGGTCTCCGGAGGAATCCCTCACTCCTTCTACTCCCACATCCCTAAGATATTGGACCATTACCAAAATATCGGCGGTAGAAAGGCTGAACTTTACAAACTTCTGACGGCTCAGGCCAACGACCCAAGGCCCGGCACGAGTTGGCTACTCTGATTCCACCCAGGACACTCTGGCTGCTATACTGGCCAATCAGCAGGTTGCTGAAGGTGGAATCGGCCATAGCCACTCCAGGTGACTTTCCAGCCCCAGCAGTTCCTACTCCGGTAACCTCGACCGCTCAGGCTGCCATACCCCTCATCTCCCCTCCCCCGCCAGTCACTACCACCGCCGCGTCTCACCAGCCCACTCTGACCCGGCTTCCATCAAGAAAGATATTCTTGATGGAAAGGACGTCAATTTAATGTCCCTCCTCATAGCCTCACAAGACATCTTAGAGAATAGAGCTTACAACTATAGGGACATTTCTGTAGACCTATGAGCCAGAGATCCACGTCTGAACAAAAAACTCACCATTCCACAGTTTGTTATCGCTTTTGGCACTTATCGAGATGTTATTTGCACGATGTACCCACATAGGAGAGAAGAGCTTGATTTGTACATGCACAAGGTTGTTGATTTGGGCATCAAGTACGGAGGGTCCTCATTTTATGATTACCACAAATCCGTTTCGGCCAAGGCAGCAACTCATCTGGCACAGTTCAATATTAGAATTGATTGGTGCCGGATAGATACCGTGTTGTTTTGCCGTCATTTTGCTGGTTTGAGGCCCCCGTCTTGTGCCTCTTGTTGTTCCACTTCACACTCCACCGACCTATGACCAGGAGACACAGACCCATCCACTTCCACCTCCACACCCCACCACTCCTTCACCACACTCAAAAGACAGGAAGGCGGCCAGAGAGACAAGCTGGGCAGACCCATCATATTCTCGGGTAAGGCGCAGGTGTGCAATAACTTTAATAAAGGCGCATGCAGCTACAGCGCATGCAGGATGTTGCACATCTGCTCCATCTGCTTCAGAGCTCACACCAAGACCATGTGCACAACCCATCTGACACCTAACAAATAGTTGGTTCTACCCGCACTCTCCACCTACTGGGCAACAGAGAACTATCTGGTGTTGGGTCCTTCCCACAGGCTCTCACACGGGACTCACGAACTTCCACTTACTTTCCAATCACACGACCTAAACCAGGGGTTACCAGCATGTTACGGCATCACGTACAGTGGACTTCCGTTTGTCCAAGCATACGTCAACACCAAGTCTAAACCATGTCTCATCCCAAGCGTACCTACCCCTTTACGGGGGGCTACTTACTTGCACTCCAAGTAATAAAAGTTTGTTATTTGACCTTTCGTATCTCTTTACTTTCCCTTCAGATCCAGCTTTAGGCTCTCTCTTACCCGACGTATAGTTCTTGTTGTTTTTACCTACATTCTACTTTTACACTCTTTTACGCTCTCAATTTCAGGTCTCCGGCCAGGCTCCCCCTCCTGCCCACCTCCAACGATCCAGGACACCGCCGTTCCGCCGGCTAATCCTGGTTTAAACAAGCTATTACTCCACGCACAAGCATTCATGCACCACGTACTATCTCCCAACACCACTATCTCTTACGCTAGGGCACTGACTATTTTTAACAAATTCATCGCCGAGTTTTGCTTACACGGTGATCTTTCCATCAAAACCATGGTGGCTTTTGCCTCCTTTTGCCATTAACACCTAAACCTTTCACACAACACTATCGAACTCTACCTTACCGGAGTACAACACCACATCCTAACTACTTTCCCTAACCACACTACTTTTCTGTCTTCCTACCCCATCAAGAAAATCCTCAAAGGTATTTTTAAGGTCACAGTTCCTCCTAGCACTACTAGGTTACCAATAGACGGTCCAATTTTCAGGCTCCGTAGCGATCTGTTGGACAAATCCCTGTTTGACCATAGTACTAATTGGGTCATTAAATCCGCCATATTTTTGGCTTTCTACGGTTTCCTGAGACCTAAAGAGTTCACCGTGATACGTCAAGGAGACACAGTCCAATGTCTAAAACTTTCTCACTTAAAGAAAGTGGACGACCATTACAAACTCTCATTACATTCTACTAAAACCAATCACTCTGCCTATCCTACTATCATTCCCCTCTTCCCTACCGACAATCTGTGGAGCCCAGTACATATTCTGGATTTGCTCCTGTTATCTCACCACACTCACTCTCCAGACACTCCACTACTTCTACTCCAAGGACACCCACTCACCACAGCTAAATTTATTTCACACATCAGAACTCTACTATCAAGGTTGGGCTACAACCCAGCTTCCTTCTCTGGTCACTCGTTTCACATCGGCGAAGCATCATCGGCTTCAAGCACTAACACTCCAGTACACATCATTAAGGGACTAGGACGCTGGTAATCCTCCATATACAACACCTACATCCCTCGACCAGAAAAGGAGCTTAGGCAAGCCTTCAGAAATCTCGCTGTTTAAACTTGCAATAAAGTGTGTTTACTTTGAATTCCTTTTTGCACTCTTTTTACAGGCCTACATGTACGTAAGTTTCGGCACACCTCAACCAACTTTGCTACTCCTCTACATTCCATTACATATTAGAGATTCCGAGCACAAATATATATATTAAAATACACTTAGACAGTGTATGATGTGTATATAATAAATATATATATATGATCAAAGTATATATAATTGAATTTTACACTGTTTTAACATTTATTTTTTTTCAGGCAGCAGGGGGAGTACCTGTTATTACAGGCACTTCCCCTGCTGGCACTGCCTTGGACGGCTATGTGATCGTGAGGTCCTCGCAAGGACCTCGCGATCACATGGCCGGGGGGAGGGGGCATAGGGGGACTGCCAGGTGAGTCCCCACACCGCGATCGTCGGCGACCAGGTAAGTACAAAGGACGGCGGGGAGGTGCTATGCCATCCCCCGGCGTTTAGAGCCGGGTCCCCAAGGATGGCATAGCACACCCGCCATCCTTAAGGGGTTAAGGAATAGTGCTCTTTTTACATTTCTGCAGTGTTTGTGTTTAGCTGTAACTTTCCTCTTACTCATTTACTGTACCCATACATATTATATACCGTTTTTCTTGCCATTAAATTGTCTTTCTAAAGATACAATTATTTTTATCATATCATAATTTTCTATAAAAAACAAAAACAAATGAAATATGATGGGGAAAAAAAGAAACACCTTTTCTAACTTTGACCCCCAAAATCTGTTACGCAATTACAACCACCAAAAAACACCCGTGCTAAATAGTATTCACTAAACTGAGAATATTCACACGTTAAATCTAAACACTGACAGGATTATTCAATAAACATAGAATATTCACACGTTAAATCTAAACACTGACAGAATTATTCACTAAACTGAGATTATTCACACGTTAAATGTAAATACTGTCAGGATTATTCACTAAACTGAGAATATTCACACGTTAAATGTAAACACTGACAGGATTATTCACTAAACTGAGAATATTCACACGTTAAATGTAAACACTGACAGGATTAGTCACTAAACTGAGAATATTCACACGTTAAATGTAAACACTGACAGGATTAGTCACTAAACTGAGAATATTCACGCGTTAAATGTAAACACTGACAGGATTATTCACTAAACTGAGAATATTCACACGTTAAATGTAAACACTGACAGGATTATTCACTAAATGGAGAATATTCACACGTTAAATGTAAACACCGACAGGATTATTCACTAAACGGAGAATATTCACACGTTAAATGTAAACACCGACAGGATTATTCACTAAACGGAGAATATTCACACGTTAAATTTAAACACTGACAGGATTATTCACTAAACTGAAAATATTCACACGTTAAACCAGAAACACTGACAGGATTATTCACTAAACTGAGAATATTCACACGTTAAATGTAAACACCGACAGGATTATTCACTAAACGGAGAATAGTCAAACGTTAAATGTAAACACTGACAGGATTATTCACTAAACGGAGAATATTCACACGTTAAATGTAAACACCAACAGGCTTATTCACTAAATGGAGAATATTCACACGTTAAATGTAAACACTGACAGGATTATTCACTAAACGGAGAATATTCACATGTTAAACCAGAAACACTGACAGGATTATTCACTAAACGGAGAATATTCACACGTTAAACCAGAAACACTGACAGGATTATTCACTAAACTGAGAATATTCACACGTTAAATGTAAACACTGACAGGAGTATTCACTAAACGGAGAATATTCACACGTTAAATGTGTATACTGACAGGATTATTCACTAAACTGAGAATATTCACACGTTAAATGTAAACACTGACAGAATTATTCACTAAACTGAGAATATTCACACGTTAAATGTAAACACTGACAGAATTATTCACTAAACTGAGAATATTTACGCGTTAAATGTAAACACAGACAGGATTATTCACTAAACTGAGAATATTCATACGTTAAATGTAAACACCTACAGGATTATTCACTAAACGGAAAATATTCACACGTTAAATGTAAACACTGACAGGATTATTCACTAAATGGAGAATATTCATACGTTAAATGTAAACACCTACAGGATTATTCACTAAACTGAGAATATTCACACGTTAAATGTAAACACTGACAGGATTATTCACTAAACGGAGAATATTCACACGTTAAATGTAAACACCGACAGGATTATTCACTAAACGGAGAATATTCACACGTTAAATGTAAACACTGACAGGATTATTCACTAAACGGAGAATATTCACACATTAAACCAGAAACACTGACAGGATTATTCACTAAACTGAGAATATTCACACGTTAAATGTAAACACTGACAGGATTATTCACTAAACGGAGAATATTCACACGTTAAATGCAAACACTGACAGGATTATTCACTAAACGGAGAATATTCACACGTTAAATGTAAACACTGACAGGGTTATTCACTAAACGGAGAATATTCACACATTAAACCAGAAACACTGACAGGATTATTCACTAAACTGAGAATATTCACACGTTAAATGTAAACACTGACAGGATTATTCACTAAACGGAGAATATTCACACGTTAAATGTAAACACTGACAGGATTATTCACTAAACTGAGAATATTCACACGTTAAACCAGAAACACCGACAGGATTATTCACTAAACGGAGAATATTCACACGTTAAATGTAAACACTGACAGGATTATTCACTAAATGGAGAATATTCACACGTTAAATGTAAACACTGACAGGATTATTCACTAAATGGAGAATATTCACACGTTAAATGTAAATACTGACAGGATTATTCACTAAACGGAGAATATTCACACGTTAAATGTGAATACTGACAGGATTATTCACTAAACTGAGAATATTCACACGTTAAATGTAAACACTGACAGGATTAGTCACTAAACGGAGAATATTCACGCGTTAAATGTAAACACACCGGCTGGTGGATTATTCAAATACTAAACTGAGAATATTCACACGTTAAAAGTAAACACTGACAGGATTATTCACTAAACGGAGAATATTCACACGTTAAATGTAAACACCGACAGGATTATTCACTAAACTGAGAATATTCACACGTTAAATGTAAACACCAACAGGATTATTCACTAAACGGAGAATATTCACACGTTAAATGTAAACACTGACAGGATTATTCACTAAATGGAGAATATTCACACGTTAAATGTAAATACTGACAGGATTATTCACTAAACGGAGAATATTCACACGTTAAATGTGAATACTGACAGGATTATTCACTAAACTGAGAATATTCACACGTTAAATGTAAACACTGACAGGATTATTCACTAAACTGAGAATATTCACACGTTAAAAGTAAACACTGACAGGATTATTCACTAAACGGAGAATATTCACACGTTAAATGTAAACACCGACAGGATTATTCACTAAACTGAGAATATTCACACGTTAAAAGTAAACACTGACAGGATTATTCACTAAACTGAGAATATTCACACGTTAAACTGTGGTGGAATCTCGGTAAAAATAAATTTAGTAGGCCGAGATTACCACGTGGCATGTGTACGTGCATATGCTGACGTATCGATCAGTTGGTTGCACGAGGCAAGATACGATCAGTAGTGTACGGAGCATGTGCAAGAATACAGGATGTAGTATTCCCCTCCTCCATTGTGCTGGACAAGCCATGCGGTCAAGCAGGAAGTTAATTCTTATTTGTAATGATTGGTCAAGAGAATGTGCGGGTGGAGCTTAATATGGGAGGAGTTATGTGCCTATATAGGAAGCCTGCACTATTGTTCAGGGCTCAGAACTTGCTGTATTTTTGGTGACATTAGTCCCTCTGAGTCCCGATCGGTGATCCAATAAAGAATCTCTTCCTTCCTGAAGAAACCTGTGTCCATCCCTCTGTGCTTTGCTTCCGTCAGTTTCTCCGGTATCATTTGGTGCATTGGCCGGGAAGCTCATCGTTCAACGGTAGCTGAGAGGCAGAGGCGTGAGACGGTCTATCTTTGCCCACGTTCTCTACGGCTGCACCCCTGAACTTCTGCGTGGACCTCCCTTCGTCTCGGCGCCACTGGTCTGTTGTCCAGGAGATCATCGGCCTCTACGTAAGAAGTGCTGGGGTGTCCCCGTCGATGAGTGTGAACTCAGGTTCAGGAACGAGGAGGTAAGACAACTGCTGTTTTAGACGGCAGACCCACTAGGGGTATACCGATTGTGCGGTAGGCCCAAAAGGGGTTTAAATCTGTGTATGGAATCTGCCCCCTCTGTCGGAGGGAAGGAGCGAAGGCGCACCGCTCGATCGAACGCTCTTTAGTAAGACCGTTTGATCTGGTTAGTCAGGCGGGGTCCTGTGTAAATAGCCCTAGCCGGACACCGGTGTCTTGTCTAGACTAGCGTTCTAGGGTGTATATTACGCTCGCTAGGTCGGAGGGACCGGGAGACTAAGCGGCGCCTGTGTAAATTCGGTTCGCTAGCTCTCAACCTATCTTGGCTAAGTGGGAAGGCGTGTAAATTTGGAACCCACTAGACTTTGATAGAGTAAATAGACTAGAAGGGCAATTTTGTAAATTTCGCCCTCTAGTTCGCTATATGTGGTGTTTGGGCAGTGTGGCTAACCAAAACGGGTGTATATAGTTTTAGGTAGTCCATTCAAGGTACTGGCCAATAGTTTAGTTGGATTGTAAATGTGTTAAAGATTGTTAGTAAAGTGTATATCTTGTTAGATAGCGCGAGCTCAGCCGTCTAGCGAGAGTGTTAATAGTGTGTTGCTGTATCATAGTGCACGGTACCATAACCCTGTATATTTACTGACACTGTATATAAGTACTAATCATTGTCGTCTATTGCATGTTTAACACCATAACCACTAATAATTGTATTGTGACCTTGAATTGTGCTTTGACCTATGCTAACCGTACTGTAACCGATACTAGTAAAAGACGATGTTACTGGGGTGTGTTATAGACGGGTAATTCATATATAGAGAATTATAGCGTGGGTGACTGTATAGTTTCGCCAAAGGGCATAATATTGATTATTTAGTGACTGGTGTAACAGCTGTGTGTGTACGGGAATTCCCTGAGTGATTATTGTGTTATTGTGTACGTTTCACTTGGTAACTGTACCACGTGGTGCTGTTGCCAGAGGAAACGGGTGTGACTGTTGAATAAGAACGCGTGCATAGTATTCGTTGTCAACGACGTTCCATTGATAAGTATGGGCGCGTCAGAGTCAACGATTTCGGATCCCTTAGGTTGTATGGTAAAGAATTTTAAAAAGGGATTCAAAATATGTGATTTTGGGGTTAAAATGTCTCCTGTTCGTTTGGTCACTTTGTGCACTAGGGAGTGGCCTACTTTGGTTGCGGCATGGCCGCCGCGTGGCAGTTTGGATCCAACCCTGGTACAGCGTGTACACGTGGCTGTGTCAGGTAGGCCTGAACTTTACGGACAGTTTCCATACATTGATTGTTGGAGGCAGGCCGTAAACGACTCGCCAAAATGGATCCGGATATGCCACGAGGAGCAATGTCGCCTCATGGTGGCCAGGACTTATTTGTCCACTAGGACTGGTGTTAGGCCCATTTTGGACACGCCCCCTGAGTCCGAGATCCCTTTGCCGCCCCCTTACTTTCCTTTAAGAGGAAGTGACGCGAATGCAGGAAGTTCTGCACCCCTTCCCCTATTGCCCCCATCCACTTCCGCTTCCTCCTCCAGTACAGAATCCACCCCCCCTCGTATTAAAACTCCCCTTCCGGAACCAGGACCAACCCCCATTAGATCTGAATATCCTGATTTGGCGCCACTTCAAACTTCCGGTCAAGCTTCTTCTAGCTCGGCTCGGAGTATACTATTCACTAACTTTTCCCAAAATCAAGTTCCCACATCCTCATGCCCTATTACCTCTCGACCGGAACCTTTAACTGACGCCCCTCCACGTAGCCCCATACTAACCCGACAACTGACCGGTACCCAACAATTAAAACATTATCAGATGCCTCTTCGCCTGAATCCTGGGTCAGCCTATATCGATGCCGCAGGTCAAATGGCACATGCTGACCCAGTCTTCGTATATGTCCCGTTCACGACTACCGATCTCTTGAATTGGAAGACCCACAATTCCTCGTACACTGAGAAACCACAAGCTATGACCGATCTGTTCACCTCGATAGTTCAGACACATAACCCGACATGGGCTGATTGCCAGCAGTTATTAATGACATTGTTCAATAATGAGGAAAGGACAAGGATTAACCAAGCGGCCATTAAGGCGCTAGAGGAGAGAGCCCGTGCTTTAAATCAAGCCAATCCGGCAGCATGGGCCGCAACACATTACCCTAACACCGATCCTGACTGGAATGTAAATGGCGCAGATATGGCTCAACTTAAAGCCTATAGAGATGCTATAATTGCTGGCATGAAAGCCGGAGGGAAGAAAGCTATTAACATGTCAAGACAGTTGAGGTGATTCAGAAAAGTGATGAAGCGCCCAGTGTCTTTTATGACCGATTATTGGAGGCATACCGCTTGTATACCCCCTTTAATCCGGAAGACGCTGATAATTCCCGAATGGTAAACTCCGCTTTTGTCAGCCACGGAGATATTAAGCGCAAGCTACAGAAATTAGAAGGGTTTGCAGGTATGTCTATCACCCAACTAATGGAGTTAGCGAACAAAGTATATATGAATAGGGAAACAGAAAGTAAGAAAGAGGAAGAGCGCAAGATGCGTAGAAAGGCAGATATGCTAGCGGTAGCGATCGCAGGCGTAGATAGACGGGGCCCAGATAGAGGCGATGGTAGATGGAATAGGGAGCCTTTGAGTAGGAATCAGTGCGCGCACTGTAAGGAAGAAGGGCATTGGAGGAACGAGTGTCCGCAAAGAGAGCAGTATGAGAGAGACTTACCCAGGGCAGGTTACGGAAACTTTAGAGGCAGAGCGAGAGGTAGAGGAGGCCCCGGAGGGAGTAATGGTAATAGAGGGAGTAATGGGAACAGAGGAAGTGTAAGGGAAGATAGGTACTATCCAGCAGCAAAGGTCCCGCGATAGAGAAGGTAGGGACTTTGTGGGATTGGCTGACACGGTCATGGAGGACTATTGATACCGACCGGGCTCCATCCCCCTTGGTCGAGCGGAGCCTATGGTCGATGTATCAATAGGGGGAAAAAGGAGTGCGTTCATGATCGACACTGGTGCTGAACATTCGGTGGTGATTAATCTAGTTGCTCCTCCATCTGGAAGAACTATTACTGTAATAGGAGCAACTGGAAGAAGTGCTGAAAAACCGGTTTTTAAAAGTCGACTCTGTACATTGGGAGGCCACGTAGTAAAACATCAATTCCTTTATATGCCTGAGTGTCCAGTCCAATTGCTGGGACGTGATGTGCTATCCAAATTACAAGCGCAGATTACGTTCCTACCAAATGGAACAACATCCTTAAAGTTTAATGGACCCTCAGGTATTATGACATTGTCCGTACTAAAGGAAGAAGAGTGGCGACTTTATACAGTGTTGACTAGCCAAAACCCGAGGAGTGATGAATCCTTATTTAACATACCAGGAGTTTGGGCAGAGAACAACCCACCAGGACTGGCCCGCTATATTCCACCTATTAAAATCGAACTAAAACTTGGGGTTTATCCAGTAAGCCTGAGACAATATCATATTCCGCAGAAGGCTAAGAAGAACATCCAATCTTATCTGGATAAGTTCATACGGTATGGTATCCTAGAATTCTGTACTTCCCC
>OW240915.1:2394404-2439852 GCA_933207985.1 Pelobates cultripes
ATTAACCCCCGGATGGCCAGCCCCCCTCTCTCTGTCACCGATTAACCCCCGGATGGCCAGCCCCCCTCTCTCTGTCACCGATTAACCCCTGGTGACCCGGAGGTGGCGGCAGTGGTTCTGGCGCGGGGGCTGCCGGGAGTTGTAGTTCCGGTAGTCGCGCTGTGTCCCGGGATGCCGCGCGGCTCCGCCTGCTCTGTCACTGCTGGGAGCCGGCCGGGTAAGAGAACCGGGGAGACGGTTTGGGGGTGCTGGGAGACGGTTTGGGGGTGCTGGGGGAGACGGTTTGGGGTGCGGGAGGGGGGGAGAGACGGTTTGGGGTGCGGAGGGGGGGGGAGAGACGGTTTGGGGGTGGCGGAGGGGGGAGAGACGGTTTGGGGCAGTGCTGGGGGGCGGGGAGAGACGGTTTGGGGTGCTTGGGGGAGACGGTTTGGGGTGCTGGGGGAGAGATGGTTTGGGTGCTTGGGGAGATGGTTTGGGGTGGAGGGGGGGGGAGACTTGGTTTGGGGTGCGGAGGGGAGAGACTTGTTTGGGGTGGTGGAGGGGGGGGAGAGACGGCTTGGGGGTGCTGGGGGGGCGGGGAGAGACGGTTTGGGGGTGCTTGGGAGACGGTTTGGGGTGTTGGGGGGAGAGATTGGTTTGGGGTGCTGAGACGGTTTGGGGGTGCTTGGGGAGAGACGGTTTGGGGGGGGTGCTGGAGGGGGGAGACGGTTTGGGGTGTTGGGGAGACTTGTCAGTGCTGGGAGAGACGGTTTGGGGTGTTGGGGAGAGACGGTTGGGGTGCTGGGGAGAGACCTGCTTGGGGTGCTGAGGGGGGGGAGAGACGGTTTGGGGGTGCTGAGGGGGGAGAGACTTGGTTTGGGGTGCTGGGATAGACGTATTTGGGGGTGCTGGGGGAGAGACGGTTTGGGGTGCTGGGGAGGGGAGAGACGGTTTGGGGGTGCTGGGGGGAGAGGAGACGGTTTTGGGGGTGCTGGGGGGGATGGTTTGAGGGCTATGATGTTTTTTCGGGTTTGGGGGTGCTGGGGGGGGATGGTTGGTTTGAGGGTTGCGGATGTTTTTTTCGGTTTGGGGGTGCTGGGGGGCACGGTTTGGGACCCCAAAGGATTTCTACCTGCCTAGGTCACTGAGTACAGCGAAGGTTTCTGGGGTGAGTGGTGGAAGGTTGCTGCTGGATTCAGTCTCCCCAGAGAGGCTAGTTTACTAATCTCTCTCGCTGTATCTGAATAGGCGCAGTAGTTATGGTGCTTGGAGCGTTACTTTAGTGTAAAATTAGCTGAGAAACCTGAATGAGACACAGAGGGATTAAGGTACTGCGCTGTGGAATATGTTGGCGATTTATAAATGGCGTTATAGTGACCATGGTGGCTTTCTAGCACACTCCCATAATTAATGGATGTCTCCATTTATTGCATAGAAAGCTTTACATGATTTCAGTCTTACTTGACAAAAATCCTAAATATTTCATTTTGATTATTCTGCTTTCCAGGGATCACGGAGTATGGACAGAATTTCCCAGCCTGCCTCTGGAAAACTGACAAACTAAAGCAGCGCAGTCACCGTTTGGGGACTTAGCCGAATTTGCCAAGTCCCTCAGCAGTAACCAAAGAAGTTACTTGTGCGCTATCCCAAATCCCTGTGCAGATTTACTTAAAGGACCACTATAGTGCCAGGAAAACAAACTTGTTTTCTTGGCACTATAGGGTCATTAGGTGCCCCCCTCTTGCTGGGCTGAAGGGGTTAAAACCACTTACCTCAATCCAGCGCCGGGCTCCCTCTGTGCTGGGGAACTCTCCTCCTTCTTCCGACGTCAGCTCCGAATACGCATGACTGCAAGAGCCACGCGCACTCTCTAAACGCCCATAGGAAAGCATTAGTCGGTGCTTTCCTATGCACGCTGGCATCTTCTCTCTGTGATTTTCACAGTGAGAATCGCGGAAGTGGCCTCTAGCGGCTGTCAGTTAGACAGCGACTAGAGGCTGGATTAACCCTCAGTGAACATAGCAGCTGTACGGTTAAAACTAGAGTGAACAGGCACCCAGACCACTTCATTGAGCTGAAGTGGTCTGGGTGCCTATAGTGGTCCTTTAACTGGAGGTTTTTAGCATCACTCCAGTAGCCATTAGATGGAATCACACCTGCGACGTCAAGGCAAACCTCTTACAAACCCCTACACTAACAATTCACCTTGCTTCTCTCAGTTTCAGGTAGAAAAACTCTGAGACAGAGACATACTTAATAACCCTTAATAGAGAGCACATGGGGTGGGCAGCAGCATTGTAACATGACTGTGTGATACAAAAACAAGTCCTGCGCTCAAACTCCCACTACTCCTGGGCGGCAGCAATGACCATAGTACACAGCCCCAATACAAAGAAAAGTGCTACTTGCACACGAGCCCAAATCCCTGTGTATATTTCCATAACTGGAGGTATGTGTTGGGGCTTGTGACAAACACTATTTTCCCTGTGCTCCAGACATTTCCCTTCTATTTCTTATATTATGTTCCCTGAACCTCATTCACGTTTCCTCAGTTTGGGAGCTCCAATCTACCGAACACCGACCACCAATCCCGCCCCCGGCTCATTAACTACAAACTAATCACAAATCTTTAATGCTCTCCCTGTGTGGCCACTGTTCGTAAAACTGAACAACACGTGATGTGGAAAACGGTAGCCATCTTGTCACACGAACACAGGCAGCGGTGCTTGGTCATCAAGCGGATGGAACTCAAAGCTGGATACATCCTTGTGCGAACCTCCGTCATCTTGTGTCGACGCCTGCTTCTTTTCCCGACAAGACAGCTCTGTTTAGTAGGCTTGTTCGCACCAACTAGGCGAACAATAGCTACCTATGCGCCCGGGGAACCGTTCGACAGTTTATTCGGTTCTAAACTCTTGTAAGTGACCTACCGCTACCACTATTTCTTAGGAACTAATTTGGGCACATGCTACATGTGCTAAAGCTAGCTCTCTTATCTCCCAGTCACAGAGGCGCCTGGGCTGGCTTACTGTACAACTGAATGGAGACCCCATGCTGAGGGTCTGTGTATATTAGCTGGCCATAATAAAACATTCTTGTACCCTTCATCAAGTCTTGGCTGATGTTTGGGTATACCAGAGCTATAATCACTGCTTCACCTTGGGATTCGGGAGACTTACAACGCATATACTCAGTCGAAGTATAGAGGATCCGTTACAGGGCTGATGTTTACTATGGTCATTACTGCCGGCCAGGAGTAGTGTGAGTGTGAGTGCAGGACTTATTTTGGAATGTTTTTATTTGCATCACACGACCATTACAATGCTCCCACTCACCCCATGTGTTCCCTATTGAGGGTTAATATGTATGTAGGGTTTTAGCAAGGTGAATTGTTAGTGTAGGATTCACCTAAGAGGTTTGCATTGATGTGGCAGGGGAGCTTACATCTAATGGCCATTGGAGTAACTAAACACTTCCAGTTATGTAAATATACACAGGGATTTGGGCTAGTGCGCAAGTAGCTATTTCCTTTTGTTTTTACTGTATGTATTGGGGCTGATGTGTGCTATGATTATTGCTGCCGCCCAGGAGTATTGGGAGCAGCACTGTATTTGTAAGTACCCCGACAGTGACATCGCTGCTGGTGGTCCCGTGGGGAAGGGGAGGTAAAGGTAAATTTACTTACCTGAACTTGTTCTTTGTGGGCGATCTCTATCCAGCTCGGTCCTCTATGGTCCCGATGCCATTGCTATAGTCTTGCACATGAGTAAAAATACAGCAATTAGGTCTATGCGGGATACCACGAAAACCACAGTATGTGATGACGGCTGCAGGGATTGACTCAGTAGCTCCGCCTTGAGTAAAAAAAAAATCAGGTCAGGTGGAGGATAAATAGTTATCCCTGTATATCTCTTGATACTCTCTTTATAAAATATTAATTTAGTAAGATAATCCATCCTGCTGCAGGTCCCTGTCTATCGGTCAATCACAAACCAGACAATGTCGTCCTCTTGTTGTAATTCCTGTTCATAATGTATTTGTTTGTGTTTGTAGGTCTCACCATAAAATAGCATCATTCTGACAGTGTTTAAGGCTTCTCTACATGCTCCAGAAGGAATCTCCGATCATTATTGTTAGCCAAGCCCCCCAGAATGAGGAAATCTAGAAAATCCTGCCTCAGGACTCCAGAACCAACATTAAATATTGAGAAGAAAATTATTGAAGAACCCAAACACATAGAGTTGTCCAAAAAACAAGGGACCAATAGTGGCCACCTGAGCATCAAAGCAAAGGAACTAGAAATAACGAAGCCTCCAAGAAAACGCCGAAGGGCCCCGACTAAATCAGATGCTTTCATCTGCGGTGACTGCGGCAAGGGAAGTCCATGTAAGTCTGCTCACTTGAGGCACATGAAAACCCACACAGGAGAACGTCCATATATGTGCGATGACTGTGGGAAAAGGTTCATCCAGATCTCAGAGTATAAAAACCACCAGAGATCTCACACCGGGGAGAAGCCATACACCTGCTCAGAGTGTGGCAAATGCTTCAGCCGCTGCACCTACCTCACCATGCACATGAGGACCCACACTGGTGAGAAACCATACATGTGCTTGGAGTGTGGAAGGAGCTTTATTCAGCACCCCCATCTGGTCAACCACCAACGGATCCACAGTGGAGAGAAACCCTACATCTGCTTAGATTGCGGCAAGAGGTTCAGCCGCAGCTCTACCCTTGTTATCCACAACCGGACACACACAGGGGAACGGCCTTACACCTGCGAAGAATGCGACAAAAGCTTCCTGCGCAGCTCGGATTTCCAGCGGCATCGCAAGATACATCAGGCTAAATCGCCCCATACCTGCCGAGAGTGTGGGAAAAACTTCAGCCGGAACTCCCTTCTTATTAAACATGAGCTCGCCCACACGGAGAAGAAACCGCACATGTGTGTAGAGTGTGGCAAACGCTTCATGTGTAACACAACATTTCTGCGGCATCAGAACACGCACAGAATTAACTCTCTATACGTGTGCTGGAAAAAAATTCAATCGGGGATCCCTTCATTGTGAATTTCAGCTTTCTTTATATTAAAGGCCGATTGGAGAGCTGTTAATTTCATCGATTTCTCCTCCGGCCTTGGGAGTGGGAACGTTCTGGGTAGCTGTAAATGTTACAGACCAATACAGACTGTGACAGCCCTTAAACGGGTTCACACCGAAAATTGACAGTGTTTTGTTTGTTATTCCATCACGCCAAACTTGATCTGCTTCTAGCTTGTCTCCTTATGTCCACAGCAGTGCCATTCCACTCACCTCCATTAAGCCAATCTCCTGTGGAGCAGGATGATACATTAAGAGGAGGTTAAGAATATTTTAGAAGGTTGCTTGCTTCAGGTTACAATGCATTGAACATTGAGATAAATTAATAACTAAGAAGAGCACAGTAACTGCGGTCTATTAGCAATTTTCATAGTTTGATGACTTTACAAGAATTGTCTTACATTAGGACACTTCTATCCAACTGTTAAGTGTTCTAGACTATATTTGTCATGAATACACACTTAAAATGAATGGCCCTTCTAAGTAAATTATGTCATTCACTTGCGGCCTATGGCTGGAGGCCCAGAGCCTACTTAGTACATTGTGTAAGACCATAATAATTCTATCTGGAAATGGTAGATTTGAGGATCCGAACCCCTCTCCATGAATGATGTTATACAATAGATCATGGCTGGGGGTCCGAACCACTCTCAGTGAATGATGTTATACAATAGATCATGGCTGGGGGTCCCAACCCCTCTCAATGAATGCTGTGATATAGTAGATCATGGAACGGCGATAAGATCCTTTTTATCCCAATGGTTAAACTACTAACCTTGCTATACATGAAACAACAATACGAAGTTAAAATAAAAAATAGAAACCACTGTGTTTATCAAGCAATTATCTTTTAGAAAGATTGCAGGTAGGGGGCTTTTTACACCCAGACTAACGGTGTGGCCTTAGATTTCCATGGCTCTCTTCCTTGTCTTCATGAAGTTTGTCAGTCTTTATTATATCCATTGGCCATGGTCTTCCTGTCACTGCTTCCACTTTAATCCATATTACAGAGGATACACTGAGTAATGTCACAGCGATTTCAAAACATTATATTAAAGGGGCCACACTTAGCGCTAGAGCCTACTTCACTTTCCCCTGGAAGTCTTTGGGCATGCGGTTATTAAAGAAATCCACATCAGCAATTACATTTTCGTCCATATTTTGAGCAGCAATCATTGGCTGGGTCTGTAAAACACCACGTCCAGCCTGTCAACGCTGTTCAAATATGGACAAAACTGATAAGTTGGAAGTAGAATGTCTGCATTAACACCTAGTGCGTGTGTGTGTGGGAGCCTGGAGTGTTATAAACCCACCCAGTATAACTGTAACCTAACCTACACAGTGCATCTAACATGTGTGGGAGCCTGGAGTGTCCCTTTAATAATATAAACCCACCCAGTATAACTAACTGTAACCTAACCTACACAGTGCATCTAACGTGTGTGGGAGCCTGGGAGTGTCCCTTTAATAATATAAACCCACCCAGTATAACTAACTGTAACCTAACCTACACAGTGCATCTAACGTGTGTGGGAGCCTTGAGTGTCCCTTTATTAATATAAACCCACCCAGTATAACTGTAACCTAACCTACACAGTGCATCTAACGTGTGTGGGAGCCTGGAGTGTCCCTTTAATAATATAAACCCACCCAGTATAACTAACTGTAACCTAACCCACACAGTGCATCTAACGTGTGTGGGAGCCTGGAGTGTCCCTTTAATAATATAAACCCACCCAGTATAACTAACTGTAACCTAACCTACACAGTGCAGCTAACGTGTGTGGGAGCCTGGAGTGTCCCTTTTAATAATATAAACCCACCCAGTATAACTAACTGTAACCTAACCTACACAGTGCATCTAACGTGTGTGGGAGCCTGAAGTGTCCCTTTAATAATATAAACCCACCCAGTATAACTGTAGCCTAACCTACACAGTGCATCTAACGTGTGTGGGAGCCTGGAGTGTCTCTTTAATAATATAAACCCACCCAGTATAACTAACTGTAACCTAACCTACACAGTGCATCTAACGTGTGTGGGAGCCTGGAGTGTCCCTTTAATAATATAAACCCACCCAGTATAACTAACTGTAACCCAACCTACACAGTGCATCTAACGTGTGTGGGAGCCTGGAGTGTCCCTTTAATAATATAAACCCACCCAGTATAACTAACTGTAACCTAACCTACACAGTGCATCTAACGTGTGTGGGAGCATGGAGTGTCCCTTTAATAATATAAATTCACCCAGTATAACTAACTGTAACCTAACCTACACAGTGCATCTAACGTGTGTGGGAGCATGGAGTGTCCCTTTAATAATATAAATTCACCCAGTATAACTAACTGTACCCTAACCTACACAGTGCATCTAACGTGTGTAGGAGCCTGGAGTGTCCCTTTGATAATATAAACCCACCTAGTATAACTGTAATCTAACCTACACAGTGCACCTAACGTGTGTGGGAGCCTGGAGTGTCCCTTTAATAATATAAACCCACCCAGTATAACTAACTATAACCTAACCTACACAGTGCACCTAACGTGTGTGGGAGCCTGGAGTGTCCCTTTAATAATCTAAACCCACCCAGTATAACTGTAACCTAACCTACACAATGCACCTAACGTGTATGGGAGCATGGAGTGTCCCTTTAATAATATAAACTTTAAAGGGACACTATAGTCACCTGAACAACTTCAGCTTAATGAGGTTGTTCAGGTGAGAATATTAGCTCCCTGCAGCCTTTCTCATGTAAACACTGTATTTTCTGAAAAAATACAGTGTTTACATTGGAAGCTAGGAACACCTTCAGTGGCAGTCACTCAGACTGCCACCAGAGGGACTTCCGGGTTCATGAATGCCTAAGTCGAATTTATCACGTTTAATGTCTTCACGCGTGGATGAAGACATCAAACGTGCTATCAGGAGGCACTGTGAACGCGCCTCCTATCTCCTGTAGTAACCCGGAGCCTGTCAGCAATCAGAGCCCAGTGTGGGAGATGACGATCTCCTGCACAGAAGGCAGGCGACAGAGCAGGAGGAGCTACTACCTTCAAAAAGTAAGTAAACTTATTTAAAAAATTGAGAGTGAGTGTGTGATTGAGAGAGTGAGTAAGAGTGAGTTAGTGTGTGAGAGTGTGTGTGTGAGATAGATAGAAAGATGGATGGATAGAGAGAGAAATGAATAGATAGAAATAGATACAAATAAATGGATAGATAGAAATAGATACACAGAAATGGATAGATACATAGATGGAAATAGGTAGATAGAAATGTGTGTCACAGGTTCTTGGGGGGGGCATACTTGAAAGCCTCTTACCCCATGGCTACTGCCCCGGTGATAAGACTTGGTTTAAATCACTGAATGCAGGCAGCGTTGTTTGGGCACGAATCTCCTGGAACTAAAATTGGATACAGAAACTCCCGAACACCGCTGGACTTCCATCATCACCTGTGTTCGTTTCTATTAAGCTGAGGTGGGCACTGTTCGGTGACATAATTCGTCTGGATGAAGGTAACAAGCTCTGGGGTAAGACTATTGACTCTGTTCGGTAGTTTTAGTTTTCAAACTACCAAACTAGATCGACCGCAAGCCCTAATTTTCTGGAACTGTTTTGGGCATGGGACCATGCCTGCAGTTGGTCAAATAAATGACTTCCATAAAATTTCTGAACCCCTGAACTGATCTGGGTGATTTTTGGATATGTTGGTCACCCAGATCAGGGCTATTGGGGGATGTAACATTTGTGGGGATTTTGTAAAAATGTTGTTGTTTTTTGTGATGGCGATAATTGAGTTTAGTATAGTACTTGACTCAATTATCTCCTAAGGGGAAGGCTTATTGTATTGTATGTGGGATTATCATTGGTGTATGTTTGTGTCCCTGTCCCCAACAAGGTCCATGTGGGTGTTACCCTTGCTTGGGAACTTGCATAAAAGGCCAGTGTGGCTACCATTAAACCATTCCTGCTTAACCCTCAACACGTAGCCTTGTCTCGTGATTGTAGGGAACCTGCTATACAGCTATACCATTAGCTCTTATAAGCGCTTCATAGCTATTCTCTCTTGGAGGAGAGGCCTTCCCACTGAGTCCCTGGTTCCAGGAGTTTGGTACAGGACGGGAAGGGGCGGCTAGACCCCAACCAAGCTGCTGCGGTTTGTGAGGTCTACTGTGCTTATGGTGTCAGGTGCGGTGCTTATGGTCCTCAGCATCAGCTAGGAAGCATCGATTGGCAGAGGTACCCAGTCGGGGTGCCAGGTGGTCCGTCACAAAATGGATAGAGAGAGAGAGATAAAAATAGATAAGAATAGTAGATAGATGGATAGAAAGAAATGGATAGAAAGAGGGAGATATAGAAATGGAAAGAGAAAGAAATAGATATGGATAGATAGCAATAGATTGATGGAAAGCTAGAAATGGATAGATGGAAAGCTAGAAATGGATAGATGGAAAGAGATAGATATAGATAGAAATGGATAGATATAGAAATAGATACAAATAAATAGAAGTGGATGGATAGAGAGAGTGTGTGTTTGTTTAACAATATTTATTTAAAATGTGTGTGTTTGTATACAAACACTATATATAGAGACATCTCTATATATAGTGTATCTATGCAAACACACACAGTTTGGGCTGGAGGGTTGCCGTAGGAGGGTGGCGGGCATAGACAGCGAGCTGAGCTGTCTATCATGCGCGGTACAGCACTCTTGTTGCACGATTGTTGCAGCGCGAATGAAGCGACTGATTGAGCCCTGCTATTTCGTAATTTTACCAAAAAAGGAGGGTGCGGCCCGACGAGGATCTCGGCGCTGGAACGTAGGTAAGTTTGAGCTATAATAAGGACTCTATAACATTTTTTAATAAGGGGAAGTTAATATAAAAGCAAGAAGGAAGGCTAGGGGACCTGCCTTTCCTGCTTTTATATTAAAGTATCACTATAGTCAACATATATCAGGAGATGCATTGCAAGGTCTATCTGCACAGTGCTGCCTGAGCCTGGCACTGTGTGGGCTAGCACATGGATGGGTGGATTATTTAATAATCTATAGTAAGAGAATATTGTAACGGAGCTACCTGTACCCCGGCTGGGTACCTCTGCCAAGGACAGCTTACTAGCTGGAACAGGGGACAAACCTCAGCACTCCTGCCTACAGTCGCTGTGACTTGACTGGGGTTCTGGAACCACTCCTTCCTGGAACCGAATGAGGGAACTCGCTCTATCCACTCCCAGGGACTGGACAACACTGGGGAGCTGTAGTCCTTACAAGGACTATCCCCGTTCAGTCCTTCACACTGGAACAAGCTGGAGTAGTGATTAGCTCTTTCCCCTCTCAGTAACCAAAAGACACACAGTTCTGGGAGTACAAACTGGAATCATTTAATCTGGCCCGATGGCCTGTTTTTTTTTTTCTTTCAATTCTAGACACCGTCAAACCCCCCCCATGACACTCCCACACAAAACAGGATAATCCCTCGCCTGTGCCTAGGAGATAATTAAGTCAAGAACTGTACAAACTCAATTATTTCCAGGTACAGAAAAATATACAATTTAAAAAACACCCCAAAATACACGAAACCCCACAACAGTTACATCCCCTGATAGTACCGATCTGGGAGACCAACATATCTAAAAATCACCCATATCGGTTCAGGGGTTCAGGATTTTCATGGAAGTCAATTATTTGACTGAACGTCCACATGGTCCAATGCCCAAAACAGTTTCATGAAATCAGGGCTAGCGGTCGGTCTAGTTTGGTAGTTTAAAAACAAACAAACTACCAAACATAGTCAATAGTCTTACCCTGGAGCTTGTTCACCTTGTTCGTGGAAACGTTTCCACTGAACAGCACCCTTCTAAGGGGTGTAGAACTGAATCCAGGCGATTCTGGAAGTCCAGCGGTGTTTGGGAGTTTCTGTGTCCGATTTTAGTTCCATGAGATTCATGCCCAAACACCGCTGCCTGCGTTCATGTGAACAAGATGGCAGCCACCTCGTGGTCATTCATGCGAACAGCGGCCACCCAGACAAACAATTCGAACACTGCGGTGGAACGTGTTACAAACTATCAATTAGGCTTAACAAGCCAGTTAACCACTTAAGGACACAGGACATGTCATGATTCCCTTTAATTCCAGACGTTTGGTCCTTAAAGGGTTACAGTCTTACAGGTTTCCTTACAGGGCCCTAGTCTGTGGGCAGGAGGCTGGCAAGCAGGCTCCTCCAGGAACTTGTGGCAAACTCAGGTGGGAAGGGGGGTTTGTCACAAATATATATAATGCACAACCGATGCCCTCCCAGCTTCGGGTGCCCCCTTGGAGGTGAACAAAGAAGAGTACAGATTTGAGGTGGTTTGGATAGTAATGTCACTTTAATTATAATTTCCATTTGGTGTGTAATAGATATTTGATATGTTCATTGTGAGTATATCACTTTAATTGTTTAGTTTTTTAATTGCGTTTATCACATTAATTTTGCATTATATATATATTTACAATGCACTTACAATAGATTATTTAAATACACTTCAGCTCATTTAGCACTAGCACTGTTGAATTTGTCTCCCATATTGGAATTAGTGTAGGGTCCATCGCTATTGTGGTACTGTAAGGTAATGGTGGGTTTAACACAATATGGCCATATGCAAAAACTGAAGATATTGAAAACCTGGAAGATATGACAAATGAATCCCCTTGATCAACAAAAGTTCAGGAATAAGAGAAGGCACAAAAGAAATAACAACAACAAAAAAAATACCCACTACAACTAGTGAAGGGAAAGCACCCACCCAATGCTAAGAAATATAAGTATAACGACCAGGAGTGGGTAAAAGATAAAATAATAAAAATAAACAAATGCAAAAAAAAGGATACAATGATCTGATATACTGCAATCAAATTGGTTCAATAACCCAATTTCTGATAGTATCTGTCCAGGTCCATATTGTATATAAAGTAGAGCAATAATACATCAAAAAATGTAAAAAAACAATGCAGTTCCGTCCACAATGTATCAGCTAGGTAGATCACTGAATGTAGGAACTCCTGCTACAGCAGTCCTGTCCAAAGTCCGGCCTGCAGGCCGGTTACCGATTTAATAGGGTCCCACAGGTAATTTGGTAAAGCTATCTGTTGTGGCCCCCAGTGAACCCCCGAGCGAGGATTAGAACAGCGTGTATATGGGACGGGATTAGCACAGCGTGCATATGGGACAGACGGGATTAGCACAGCGTGCATATGGGACAGACGGGATTAGCACAGCGTGTATATGGGACAGACGAGATTAGCACAGCGTGTATATGGGACGGGATTAGCACAGCGTGTATATGGGACGGGATTAGCACAGCGTTTATATGGGACGGGATTAGCACAGCATGTATATCGGAAGGGATTAGAACAGCGTGTATATGGGACGGGATTAGAACAGCGTGTATATGGGACGGGATTAGCACAGCGTGTATATGGGACAGACGGGATTAGCACAGAGTGTATATGGGACGGGATTAGCACAGCATGTATATGGGATGGGATTAGCACAGCGTGTATATGGGACGGGATTAGAACAGCGTGTATATGGGACGGGATTAGCACCGCATGTATATGGGACAGGATTGGAACACCGTGTATATGGGACAGGATTGGAACACCGTGTATATGGGACAGGATTAGCACAGCGTGTATATGGGACAGACAGGATTAGCACAGCGTGTATATATGACAGACAGGATTAGCACATCGTGTATATGGGACGGGATTAGAACAGCGTGTATATGGGACAGACAGGATTAGCATAGTGTGTATATGGGACAGACGGGATTAGCACAGTGTGTATATGGGACAGACGGGATTAGCACAGTGTGTACATTGGACAGTTATAGTGTGTATATAGAAACATAGAATGTGACGGCAGATAAGAACCAAAAAAATGGGTCGCAGGAGTATTCTGAGAACGGGCAGCAGCTGAAATAGCCTGCCCTTCGGTAGGTCCCCGCTCAGATCTCAAGCTGGTATTTGCTCATCTTGTGCCATTACAGAGAGAACATATCTGAAGCATATCAGACTGGTCCCACCCATACGGGCAGTCCGGATCCGAAATGCCAGCAAGTTCCCTCTGCACGAGAGACACAGCAACCCCAGACAATCGTTTCAGCCTTGTTAGGCATCATCAGTGAGGCATAGCTGGTATCTCCCTAGGCACCGTGAGCAAGGGATTCACGTCTGGATTACCCTTTAAACTTGTGGAGAGCAAAAAAATGGGTCGGAAGAGAGTGCTGAGAACGGGCAGCAGCAGATAAGAACCATTCGGCCCATCTAGTCTGCCCAAGTTTCTAAATACTCTCAACACCTGGCCTTATTTTAAGTCTAGGATAGCCTTATGCCTATCCCACGCATGCTAAACTCCTTTACTGTGTTAACCTCTACCACTTCAGCTGGAAGGCTATTCCATGCATCCACTACCCTCTCAGTAAAGTAATACTTTCTGATATTTTTAAACCTTTGTCCCTCTAATTTATGACTATGTCCTCTTGTTGTGGTAGTTTTTCTTCTTTTAAATATAGTCTCCTCCTTTACTGTGTTGATTCCCTTTATGTATTTAAATGTTTCTGACCAAGAGGTGGCTGCTCTTCTTTGCTCCTCTCGCCCCACCACTTGCCCGCTCGATCCTGTCCCGTCTCACCTTATCAGATCTCTCTCCGCGTGTCTCGTGCCTTCTCTAACACACATCTTCAACTGCTCGCTCTCTTCTGGCATCGTCCCTGCTGACCTTAAGCATGCCACTGTAGTACCTATACTAAAAAAACCATCCCTTGACCCGTCCACCCCCTCTAACTACCGTCCCATATCCCTACTCCCTTTTTCCTCAAAGCTTCTGGAAAGACTCGTCTTTACCCGTGTGTCTAATTTCCTCAATTCCAACTCTCTTCTTGACCCCCTTCAATCTGGCTTCCGCCCTCTCCACTCTACAGAGACTGCCCTTATCAAAGTCACTAACGACCTAATCGCAGCTAAATCCAAAGGCCACTACTCCATACTAATTCTTCTTGACCTCTCGGCGGCCTTTGACACCGTTGATCATGCTCTCCTTCTTCAAACTCTGCAATCGCTTGGTCTCTGTGACTCTGTCCTCTCGTGGTTTTCCTCTTATCTCTCCCAACGCTCATTCAGTGTCTCTTTTTCTAATGATACCTCCTCCCCTCGCCCTGTCTCGGTTGGAGTCCCCCAAGGCTCCGTCCTTGGTCCCCTTCTATTTTCTCTTTATACTGCCTCTCTTGGCAAACTTATCACCTCATTTGGTTTCCACTACCACCTCTACGCTGATGACACCCAGCTATATCTCTCCTCCCCGGACCTCTCCCCTGCTGTCCTGCAACGTGTCACTGCTTGCCTTTCTTCCATCTCTGACTGGATGTCCTCCCGCTTTCTGAAACTCAATCTCTCAAAAACTGAGCTCCTTGTCTTTCCTCCTCCTAATACTGATCCTCCTCTTTCGCTCTCCCTTCAAGTTTGTGGTACCAACATCAGCCCATCCTTGCAAGCGCGCTGTCTTGGCGTCATACTTGACTCTGGTCTCACCTTTGAGTCTCACATCCAGCATGTTGCCAAATCCTGTAGATTCCATCTCAAAAACATAGCCCGCATCCGCCCCTTTCTTGCACCAGATACTACCAAGGAGCTTGTCCATGCTCTAATAATTTCCCGCATGGATTATTGTAACCCTCTCCTGCTTGGTCTTCCCAAAAGCCGTACTGCACCCCTACAGTCTGTAATGAATGCTGCTGCTAGACTGATTTTCCTCTCTAGTCGTTTCTCCCACACCTCACCCCTCTGCCAGTCCTTACATTGGCTTCCTGTGTGCTATAGGAGTCAATTCAAGGCACTAACTCACACCTATAAAGCACTGAACAACTCTAGCCCCTCCTATATCTCCTCACTGATCCACAGGTATGTCCCTTCTCGGTCTCTCCGCTCTGCCCGTGACCACCTCCTGTCCGTTGTCCGCACCCGTACGGCCAACTCGCGCTTGCAGGACTTCTCGCGGGCAGCTCCCTTCCTATGGAATAGCCTGCCTACCGCCATCCGACTCTCCCCTAGTCTTGCATCTTTTAAGAAGTGCCTTAAAACCCATCTCTTTAGGAAAGCCTATGGCCTCCAAGACTAACCCCTACCTCACTTACCTGTCTCTTGCCCTCCCCTAAAGGGCAGCCCACTTTTTTTTGATTGCACACTCCTGTCCTAATGTGTCTTACACCCCACCTCCTATAGAATGTAAGCTCGATTGAGCAGGGTACTCTTCAACCTATTGTTCCTGTAAGTTTATTTGTAATTGTCCTATTTATTGTTAAATCCCCTTTCATAATATTGTAAAGCACTACGGAATCTGTTGGCGCTATATAAATGGCAATAATAATAATAATAATAATAATATCCCCCCGTCTCGTCTTTCCTCCAAGCTATACATGTTATACATGTTAAATTCCTTTAACCTTTCCTTGTAAGTTTTATCTTACAATCCATGAACCAGTTTAGTAGCCCTTCTCTGAACTCTCTCTAAAGTATCAATATCCTTCTGGAGATACGGTCTCCAGTACTGTGTACAATACTCCAAATGAGGTCTCACCAGTATTCTGTACAATGGCATGAGCACTTCCCTCTTTCTACTGCTAATACCTCTCCCTATACAACCAAGCATTCTGCTAGCATTTCCTGCTGCTCTATTACATTGTCTGCCTATCTTTAAGTCATCAGAAATAATCACCCCTAAATCCCTTTCCTCAGATGTTGAGGTTAGGACTCTATCAAACATTCTGTACTCTGCCCTTGGGTTTTTACATCCAAGATGCATTGTCTTGCACTTATCCACGTTAAATGTCAGTTGCCACAATTCTGACCATTTTTCTAGTTTACCTAAATCATTTGCCATTTGGCTTATCCCTCCTGGAACATCAACCCTGTTACATATCTTAGTATCATCAGCAAAAAGACATACCTTACCATCGAGACCTTCTGCAATATCACTAATAAAAATATTAAAAAGAATGGGTCAAAGTACAGATCCCTGAGGTACCCCACTGGTGACAAGTCCAAGCTTCGAATATATTCCATTAACTACAACCCTCTGTTGCCTGTCACTCAGCCACAGCCTTACCCATTCAACAATATTATTATCCAAACTTAAGGCGGCACTGTCATGACGAACTTACCTTTCCCCAATCGATTCCTCTTCTCTCCCTCTCTCAGGATCTGTTCTTCATTTCTTCCTGGCAGCTCTAGTTTTCTTTAAAAATTAAGACAAAGTAGGGACTACTTGCCTTATGGAGGTTTCCTACGCCATGACCAGCGGAGGAGCAAAGTGTGCTTCGTTTCCGGTGGTCAGAGCAATTTTCCCATAATCCTTAGCGGTCCTCCCTGTTCCCGCGATGCTTCCTGTCAGTATTGCCGAACGTCCTGTCACTTAGACAGAATGCCGGCGAAACAACCGAACAATATCTCACTTTGTTCCTCCGCTGGTCATGGCGTAGGAAACCTCCAGAAGAAAAAATAGTCCCTACTTTGTCTTAATTTTTAAAGAAAACTAGAGCAGACAGGAAGAAATGAATAACAGATCCTGAGAGAGGGACAGAAGAGGAATCGTTTGGGGAAAGGTAAGTTCGGCATGACAGTGCCGCTTTAAAGATTGCAGTTTATTGATGAGCCTTCTATGTGCAACAGTGTCAAAAGCCTTACTGAAATCTAGGTAAGCAATGTCTACTGCACCACCCTGATCTATTATTTTAGTTACCCAATCAAAAAAATCAATAAGATTAGTTTGGCATGATCTCCCTGAAGTAAACCCATGTTGTCTCTGATCTTGAAATCCATGTGTTTTTAGATGTTCAACAATCCCATCCTTTAACATGGTTTCCATCACTTTCCCCACTACTGAAGTAAGGCTTACTGGCCTATAGTTGCCCGACTCATCCCTATTACGTTTCTTGTAAATGGGCACAACATTCGCTAACTTCCAATTGTCTGGGACTACTCCTGTTAACAATGATTGGTTAAATAAATCTGTTAATGGTTTTGCTAGTACACCACTAAGCTCTTTTAATAACTTTGGGTGTATTCCATCAGGCCCCATCGACTTATTTGTCTTTACTTTTGACAGTTGAAATCGAACCTCTTCCTCTGTAAACTCACATGTAACAAATGACTCATTTGTCCTTTTTCTTAACTGAGGTCCCTTTCCTTCATTTTCATCTGTAAATACAGAACAAAAATATTAATTAAGGCAGTCAGCTAGACCTTTATCCTCTTCTACATACCTTCCTTCTTTTGTTTTTAACCCCTTAAGGACACATGACATGTGTGACATGTCATGATTCCCTTTTATTTCAGAAGTTTGGTCCTTAAGGGGTTAATCTAACTAATCCTTGTTTTACTTTCCTTTTCTCATTTATCTATCTAAAAAAATGTTTTTTCGCCTTTTTTACTGACTGTGCTATTTTCTCTTCTGTGTGTGACTTGGAATCTCTTATAACTTGCTTTGCCTCTTTCTGCCTAATCTTATAGATCATTTTGTCTTCCTCACTCTGGTTTTTTTTTATAATTACTAAATGCTAACTTTTTGTTTTTAACTATTTTGGCCACATCTGCGGAGTACCAAAGTGGTTTCTTGAATTTTTCCTTTTACTGACAGGCCTAATGCAATTTTCTGTTGCCTCCAGTAGTGCAACTTTGAAATAATCCCATTTCTCTTGGACTCCATTTAAATTGCTCCAATCTGATAATGACTCCTTTACACATATTCTAATTTTAGAAAAGTCTGTTTTTCTAAAGTCTAAACCTTAGAAGCGACAGAATAAAGAGAGAAGCGACAGAATAAAGAGATGAAATGAAAAGTATGCTGTTTGCAATAAACTTTGCATAAAATAGTGAATTTGCATTCAATTGTAATGGTTCAAAGAATGTCAGGCAAAATGGTTGGCCCTCACGCATGTTCACTTAATCAAATCTGGCCCTCTTTGAAAAAAGTTTGACCACTCCTGTGCTACAGAGACAGACAGGAGACATACTGCTTGTGCTGAAATATAGAATCAGACTTGAATTCCACATGTAAATACAAGCTCTGATACATAAGTAGCATAAACTAGGTAGAATACTGGAGACAGGATGAGTACTTTCAACATCGGATCGATAACAGGTACAGGACAATAAAGAGTCAAACTCCTATCAGCCGTGGTACCACTCTTTGAGCCCTCCTAATAGCCGACTTAAGAGAAGGTATGGGGGTATTGAAAATCTGCTGCTGATCTTGTTAAAGGAACTCTCCAGTACCAGGAAAACAATCCGTTATCCTGGCACTGCAGGTCCTCTCTCCCTCCCACCCCCATCCCAGGTTGCTGAAGGGGTTAAAACCTCTTCAGTGACTTACCTGTATCCAGCCCGATGTCCCTCAGCATTGGTTCAGGCTCCACCCACACTCCTCCTCCGCCGTCATCCGGCGGGGGAGACTTATTGCACATGCGCAGCCGGCGACGAGGGAGACCTAATGTGCATGCACGGCAATCACGCGCATTATACCTCCCCACAGGAAAGCATTCAAAAAGAGTTTCCTATTGGGATTTCAGCGACGCTGGAGGTCTGCACATAGCGTGAGGACGTCCAGCGACCCTATAGCACAGAAAATCTGTGCTATAAACCAGGAAGTGCCCTATAGTGGCTGTCTAGTAGACAGCCACTAGAGGAGGGGTTAACCCTGCAATGTAAATATTGCAGTTTATGAAAACTGCAATATTTACAGTTGCAGGGCTAAGGGTAGTGGGAGTTGGCACCCAGACCACTCCAATGGGCAGAAGTGGTCTGGGTGCCTGGAGTGTCCCTTTAAGCCACAGATTCTTAACCCTTGAGTGTCCTTCAACCATTAAAGGGCTATTAACCCTTATAAACCTAGCATGCATATAATAATGGAATGTGGAAAATGTATAAAAACATTTTTTTTAAAATCTAAAGATAAAATATACATTTGAAAAAAGGATATACTAATAAAAAGGAGAACAAGGACAGATCTTCTAAATTACAAACCACTATATAAAGCTACCATTATTGACATAATTTATATCAAACTTCTCATTAGAACCTTTATAAATACAATCTCTCTATATATATCAAAATTGGTAAAAAAATAATGTAAAAAATCATGTATCTTTAAAAAATTTATCTGATTCTGTACAGAAGAGTAAATATACAGACTAGAATCTTAAACAATTATCCAAAAATTATACCCATATTAGATCAGATAAAAATCAGTTGAGCAAACACCATTACAAATAATTTTTTAAAGGGGACATGCGTTATTTACAGTAAAGCATAGTGACATCCAGGGCCGTCTTTAACGCGGGGCAAATGGGGCAGCTGCCCCGGGCCCAGTTTCTCTTGGGGGGCCCGAGGCACCTGCCCCGTGGGCCCCGCTGACCCCGGCGGGCGGGTGGCCGGTCGGGCAGGAAGGCGGGCGCGCGAGGGAGCACTCACTGCTTCCTCTTCAGCTCCCTCGCGCACCGCACTGATGCCGGAGCCGGAAGATGACGTCTCTTCCGCCCGCATCCCTACGGGCGCGCGAGGGAGCTGAAGCTGTGATAATCCTTTCGACTAATCAGCAGCACCACTGGACCCCAGGGAATCCCCCCAGCACTCCAAAAGGTAAGGAGGCTGGGGGGATTATATTTTTTTTTTTTTTAAATGTGTGTTTGTGTGTATGTGTGTGTTTGTGTGTGTGTGTGTGTGTGTGTATTTGTGTGTTAGTGTATGTGTTTGTGTGTGTGTGTATTTGTGTGTTAGTGTATGTGTGTTAGTGTATGTGTGTGTTAGTGTATGTATGTGTGTGTTTGTGTGTCTGTTTGTGTGTTAGTGTATCTGTGTGTTAGTGTATGTGTGTGTTAGTGTATGTGTGTGTGTCAGCATGTCTGTGTGTGTGTCAGTATGTCTGTCTGTGTGTCAGTATATATGTGTGTGTATATCTGTGTGTGTCAGTATGTGTATGTGTCAGTATGTCTGTCAGTGCGTCAGTATGTCTGTTAGTGCATGTGTATGCATGTGTCAGTATATCTGTCTGTGTGCCAGTATGTCTGTGTGTGTGTGTGTCAGTATATCAGTCTGTGTGTGTCAGTGTATGTGCCTGTGTGTGTGTGTCAGTATTTCTCAGTGTATGTGGGTGTCAGTATATCTGTCAGTGTGTGGGTGTCAGTATTTCTGTCAGTGTATGTGTGTCAGTATGTTGATCAGTGTATGTGTCTGTGTGTGTGTGTCAGTATGTCGGGTATATGTGTCTGTGTGTCAGTATGTCTGTATATGTGCCTGTGTCAGTATGTCTGTCAGTACGTCTACCAGTGTATGTGTCTGTGTGTGTGTCAATATATGTACCTGTGTCAGTGTGTCTGTCAGTGTATGTGCCTGTTTATCTGTATGTAGTCAGTGTATGTATCTGTGTATCTGCTTGTGCGTCAGAGTGTGTACCTGTGCATCTGAGCCGCAACTTTAAATACAAATACACCCCTCCATTCAAACTTCAACACTACATATAAAACACACTCCTGCATTGAAACGTCAACACTACATACAAGCACACTCCTACATTCAAAAACAAACACTACACATAAATGCACACTTGCATTCAAACTCTAGTACCACATACAAACACATTCACACAAACATACTCCATACAAACACATGCTTACATTCAAACATACTAACATGGCTCAGTGCTAAATACAACCCTGCAAGCATGGGAAATTGGTAGAGTCCCAGCTGTCAAAGCATTGTTGGAGTTGCACGACAGATGGGGTTCTACCTTTAGTCCAACCTTGCAATTGGGGGTCCCAATAAAATTCATTCTACTTTAGTACCGCCACTGCGTTGGGATGGATGCCGTGATTGCATACCAGGGAGTGAGGGGCGAGAGCGGCAGGGCACAGGGGGCCCAAGCAAACACTTGCCCAGGGTCCATTCGTTATTAAAGACGGCCCTGGTGACATCATTCAAAACCCTACAATATGTTTAATTTGCATAGAGTTAAGAACAGAGTACCAGAAAAACATTGCGTGTTGTGAAATAACCTGTACAGGACCTGCAATATTCACATCAATATCTCCGCTGGCAGACTTATCATATCCAGAAGCAGCATAGTTTAGCAATATTATCCCAATTCCCCAATAACCGGACGATACACAGCTTTGGGAGTCAACTGGTTTTTATTGAGCCACAGCTGGCTTTATTATAAAACTCCCCATGCAAGGGGTTTCTTTAATTACATTCCAGGGGTTTTCCCCTGGTGGACCTTGTTGGGGACAGGGTACAAAGCAACACTTCCCAGACTCGTCCTCTGTACTTGGAAGATAATTGAGTAAGGACAATTCTTTAATTACAGAATCTTCCAATCTTCCAAGTACAGAAAATAATATTTCAAACCATCATAACTTACATTAATATTAGTCAGAACTCCACAAAAGATACTTCACTGAATAGCAGGGATCTGAGCGCCCACCCTGTCGAAATATCGCTCAGATCCGTTCGGTAGAATAGGAACGCCATTCGATTTAAGTTTAGACCACGATATGAAGTCCCAAAATAGTTCCAGGTGGTTGTATGCTTTGACTGGTGTTCTTTTGGGAGTTTTTAACATTAAAATAACGAATGTAATGGTTCGTGTAATAGGGGGTTGTGTGCCTTGTGTTCGTTAGTTTTGTTCATTTGAATGCCGCTCTGTATATGTGAAGGGGAACAAACATACGAATGGTTTTGTTCCATGCGCTCGATGACCAAACACCGCTGTCTGTTTGTGAACAAAGATGGCCGCAGCCACGTGTTCAGTCATACGAACAACGACCACCCGTCTGACCATTTAGAATCTTATGATTTCTAGGTGTTGTGATCCTTGTCAGCAGGTAGCACGGTCCTCTAGGGCAAAAACATGCACAGTCCTTTGCTTTGCATATAATCTAGTCACTTTATTGTTAAATCCACACAGGATACAGCAGTAAATTAAAACATAAATGTAACACAAAACCCTATAAACAAAAACCTAGCTCGGTCTGAGCACTAACTAACTTTGAACGTCCCTCTCTATCAGGGTTAAACTAACAAAACATATGGCACCAACCTTATTAGTTAGCAACACTCTGCTGGCTAGCCTGTTGCGTTCCTTTCCTGCACTCCCAGTGCTCCAAGCCAGCCTTGCCCTGACTGCTTTCCTTTCTGCACTCCCAGTGCTCCAAGCCAGCCTTGCCCTGACTGCTTTCCTTTCTGCACTCCCAGTGCTCCAAGCCAGCCTTGCCCTGACTGCTTCCTTTCTGCACTCCCAGTGCTCCAAGCCAGCCTTGCCCTGACTGCTTCCTTTCTGCACTCCAAGTGCCTAGTCTCCTTGACTCTATCTGGAGAGAACAGCCTCTCTCTCCTACCTGCTTCCTGGGAGGAAGCCAGCAATCCCTCTCCTTTACCTGCCTAGCAGGGAGGAGTTTATTCCCACTGCAACAGCTCATTAACTGCAGCTGAGCAGTGGGTTGGAGACGATCCAAAAAACCCTTGCCTGGATCCATGTCTCCCCAGAAAACCACTAAACTGTGGAGTGGAGAATTGGCCCACCCTTCTCTCCAAATGCTCCACCCCAGGGGCCCATAACTAAACAATGTTTTGTGTTGCCTACAACACATCCTACACATACTCCCCCTGGGGTTAAATGTTGTAGGCCTATCTGCCTTCACTTTATCACAGTGTGAATACCGTCAATTGGAGGCACACGACTCTCCTGGGTGGTCTCGCTGTTCGGTAGTTGGATCGACTGACAAACAATATGTCTTTAGTCTGTTCGGGAATCCAAAATTGTTGAACCAACTCAGTCTTGCATATAAATAGGTGGCTAGTTTTGCCACATAACCCATTCAAATAGAGGGGGCAGGGTGTGAATAAGATCTAGGAAAAGGATTAAAAAATGATGTACATTCAGAAACTAAAAAGGATTAGGCATTGGAAGGATATGGAAAGTTATCACACAGTAGAGTCATAATGTCCATTATTATAGAAAATTTATCCATACTTACCGTAATTTTCTTTTCCTGGCTATTATTCATGGCAGCATTTACCTATGGGTTAGCTCCCCCCTCTAGCCAATAGGACAGGAAAAACTTAAATTAAACAGAGGACAGGTATATCAGGCTCTATGCCAGCCGAGTTCTTCAGTCCAGTAACAAGCTTGTCCTCCACAGTGGGAGGGAACGTTAAATGCTGCCATGAATAATAGCCAGGAAAAGAAAATTACGGTAAGTATGGATACATTTTCTATATTCCTGGCTAATCATGGCAGCATTTACCTATGGGACTACCCAAGCAGTAAAAACCACAGGGAGGGAAGTAATGCAAAAAATTATTTATTAAACCTGTACGGAATTTAGAACCGAAAGACCAAATTGTGATTCAGCCGATGTGGCAACATCCAATCTATAATGACGAATGAAGGTTCTGAGTGAAGACCAATTAGCCGCCTTACAAATGCTCTCTACAGGAACACCAGCTGCTGCAGCCCATGAAGTAGAAATTGACCTCGTAGAGCGTGCTCTGATCCCTTTGGGCAAAGGGACCCCTTGAGCCCTATACGCTCTAGTAATAGCTGTGATGATCCAAGAACGGAGAGTAGCAGTTGAAGCGGCTTCACCCTTACGAATTCCCCAGGGAACGATAAACAACTGTTTGGACTTCCTCCAATCAGCAGTACGTTGAATGTAGGATGATAAACATCATTTGAGATCTAGTTTGTGACACCTTTCTTCCGCAGAAGAAGCTAGATCAGGAAAGTAATCCGGTAGGATAATTTCCTGGTTCAAATGAAAAGGATGTTACTACCTTAGCTAGGAATTCTGGTCTTGGACGAAGATTTACACGGTCATGAAGGAAGGCTATGTAAGGTTCGTCAACCGAGAGGGCTTTAATATCAGCAATTCTCCTAGCTGATACTAATGTCAGAAGGAGTAAAGTCTTGTGAGAAAGCATGGTGATTTAGATATCCTCCAAAGGCTCAAACGGAGAATCTGTAAGAGAATGTAAAACCAAAGGAAGGTCCCAAGGGGCCGTAAAGGAACGGATGGGAGGTCTGATTCTGATGACTGCTTTAAAAAACCGAAACATCAATGGATCTTCAGCCCATTTGATCCAAGAAATGGCAGATATAGCTGAACCTTAAGTGTATTGAGGCCCATGTCCAGTCCGGCTTGTAAAAATTCCAATACCTGTAAATTTGTGACTTCTTCTAAGGAATGAACTTCCTTCTTCAGCCCGTCTGCTAATTTCTGCCAAATTCTGTGATACGTTTGAGAGGTAGAAACCTTCCTGGGACACAGCAGAGTAGACACCAGCTGTTCTGGGATCGCCTTTTTAAGAGCCAGGCCTGAAGCCTTTGAAAGAGGAATTTTCCAGGGATCGTCTGTAACGGCACCCTGGCATAAAAGGGGTTAAAAGCCGTTAAGGAGATATTCCCTTCCACATATACAGGCAGCTACTGTAGACACCAATCCACCGAACCGGAGAAGCATATGAAAGCTGTAAACAGCCGAATAGGAAAAACCATACGAAAGGTTTACACTCCTAGCAGTCGAACTGGGACAGCATACAATAAATCCCCCCAAGAACGAGACAAAGCTCCGTGTTGAGGGTCAAGCAGGAACAGACAGAGTTGTGGGTTTATTGTTCTTTTATACACATTAGTACCACCCACAGGGTTTTGGAAAACAACCAATAAACACGTACAATACACTCAGACACTCCCACACAAAATCCTCCCCTCTGCCTGTGACACAATTACCTTACACAATGGGTAATGTAATTATCACAAGCAGAGAAATACAGTTTTTCCACATTATTTATAACTTTAAAAGTATGCATCACATTCACATAACTTACATTTTCAGAATCAGCATACTCCAAATACAAACATATGTCAAAATCATCTACATTTGTCCATTGGTTCAAAAGATAGATCGTAGTCCTTTGTGACCAAAAGAAGCATGGCTTTTCTGCCCAAAACCAGTTCCACAGAGTCTTCTATCCTGGAGATAATTGGGAAGTAATCCAATTATCTCCAAGGACAGAGGCAAAACTCCATTGAACACATGGCAGCAAAAGACAATAAAATACATAAAAATATATAACTGTGCAGCCATTGCATAAACAGGTACATTCAACATATCCCCAGATAGCTCAGATCTGAGTGCACAGTATTACTGAATGGTGCTCAGATCACACACATACAGTTCAATTGTCATGGAGCCAAAGTCTTTCCCATAGTCTTTCATTATACGAATGGGCTCCATGGCATAGCTATCTGAGGTATCACTGCTCAAACAGGGCAAGCACCGAATGACCCGGCTTTCGTGTCTTTGCAGGGGAAAATCAAGCTTTTTAACATGGGGCCATAGTCCAGAGGCAACATGCGGGCAGCCAGGCTTCTCCAATGCAATGTGGCGAGATTGGTCTTGTCACATCGTCTATCATCAGTCTCCTCAATAGGGGGAACCACGGCCGCGGAGGGCAAAATGGCTATCACCTTGGAGTTTTCCTTAGATCAGGGATCGCCTTTTTAAGAGCCAGGCCTGAAATCTGAGTTTGTGTGGTTCCGGATGTTGAAGAGGTGCCTGGGACAACAGGTCCTTTGAAAGAGGAATTTTCCAGGGATCGTCTATCATCAGTCTCCTCAATAGGGGGAACCACGGCCGCCGAGGGCAAAATGGCTATCACCTTGCAGTTCTCCTTATATCGGGGATCGCCTTTTAAGAGCCAGGCCTGAAGCCTGAGTTTGTGTGGTTCCGGATGTTGAAGAGGTACCTGGGACAACAGGTCCTTTGAAAGAGGAATTTTCCAGGGATCGTCTATCATCAGTCTCCTCAATAGGGGGAACCACGGCCGCCGAGGGCAAAATGGCTATCACCTTGCAGTTTTCCTTAAATCAGGGATCGCCTTTTTAAGAGCCAGGCCTGAAGCCTGAGTTTGTGTGGTTCCGGATGTTGAAGAGGTGCCTGGGAGAGCAGGTCCTTTGAAAGAGGAATTTTCCAGGGATCGTCTATCATCAGTCTCCTCAATAGGGGGAACCACGGCCGCCGAGGGCAAAATGGCTATCACCTTGCAGTTTTCCTTAGATCAGGGATCGCCTTTTTAAGAGCCAGGCCTGAAGCCTGAGTTTGTGTGGTTCCGGATGTTGAAGAGGTGCCTGGGAGAACAGGTCCTTTGAAAGAGGAATTTTCCAGGGATCGTCTATCATCAGTCTCCTCAATAGGGGGAACCACGGCCGCCGAGGGCAAAATGGCTATCACCTTGCAGTTCTCCTTGGATATTTTCTTGAGGACTTTCAGTATCAAAGAATGGGGGGAAAGACGTAGGCTAGCTCGAAGTTCCACTTCACTGAGAGAGCATCCTGGGCCATAGCCTTGGGATGAAACTGTCTTGAGATGAAGGTCGGTACTTGTGCATTCTGTGCTGTGGCCCCACCGATGGACCAATTGAAGGAATACCTTCCTGGAGAGTTGCCACTCAGTTTCCTCTATCCATTGTCTGCTCAGGAAATCTGCTAACACCTTCTCTTTCCCTGGGAGAAAAACAGCACACAGACCTGCCAAATTCTTCTTCGTCATGAGAGGTAAAATCTCTTTCCTTAGTGCAGTGCTCCTGGTACCACCATGGTGGTTGATATAGGCTGCTGTGGCCTTGTTGTCTATCTGGATTTTCACCCATCTGTTCCTCAGATGGCCTTGAAAGTGAAGGAGGACCAGAAAGGCTGCTCTCAGTTCCCTGATATTTGAGGGCAATTGGTGGGCATGATGAGGCCACGGTGCTTGGACAAACCATCTTCTGAAATGCCCCAACCTGACTGGCTCGCATCGGAGGTTACTATCCACCAATCTATGTTCTGTAGAGGAAACCCCCGGGATATATGATTCCAAGACAGCCACCACTGGAGGTCCTGCTTCAGATGTCGTGGGATGAAAAGGGCAGTTTCCCATTCTTGAGAACTGGCGTTGAAGTGGTCCAGCAGGTACCTTTGTAGCGGACGGATGTTCCACTGAGCCCATCTGACGAGGCCTATCATTGATGATAAAGTGCCTAGTAACTTCATGAAATCCCTTGCTGGAGCCGAAGACCGTTGACGAAATTGACGCACCCTGTGCAGTAGAGTCATCTTCCTTTCGTGGCCTAAGGATACAACCACATTTATGGTGTTGAAATGAGCCACTAGAGGGGGCGGAGCCAAGCAAGCAAACCGAACAGACGTGCAGAGCTGTAGCTCCGTACCAACAAGCCTAAAAACAACAGCTAACCGGGTAAAAAATCACCGGAACACCGACTAGCACCCCACCTACGCAATGGGAAAACGGGCCAAGAAGATCAAGGCAGCCCTGGCATCGGGAACCCGTAATATTGGGGAATACATGCAGGGAAGCCTCCCGCGCGTGGCGCCCAAGATGGCGGACCCACATGCGGAGACCTCATCGGAGGAGGAAGAAACCTCCATGGACGCCCTAGACGAGATCCCACAAGCTGGAGGCCTATATACGGAATCCTCGGACGAGGAGAACAACACCCCGGCCACGAAGGGAGACATTAAATCACTCCTCCGCGACATCCGCAAGATGTTCCAGGCGGACCTTGCAATTCTGAGAGAGGACATGCTCTCACTTACAGGGCGCCTCAAGGCCGCAGAGGAAACATCGGCCCACATCAAAGCCGTGCAAACCACACTTGCCGCAGAGCAGAAACGGCTAACTGCCTCACAAGCAACTATGACACTAAAACTAACTGAATATGAAGACCGCAGCCGCAGCAAGAATATCAAGATTAGGGGTATCCCTACTACGATAGACAAGACTGAACTGCCGCAATACGTGGGGCGCTTGCTCCAGCAAATACTTCCCCACAAACAGGCTAAGAACATCCTGGTGGATAACATATACAGAATCCGCAGGCAGGGCAGACAGCCCCAACAGGCATCCAGCGATATCATTATACAGCTTGTCACACACCTGGACAAAACGGCGATTATGGCAGCGGTCAGGGATTTGCCGTTCCTGGCCTTCGAGAGGCACAACCTGACATTCTATAATGACCTCTCAAAACCCACCATGCAATGGAGGCAAACAATGCGCCCTATCACCAGCGTGCTGAGACGGAAGAAGATCCCGTACCGCTGGGGCACACCACGCTCCCTTCAGATCACCGCGGAGGGGATAACCCATACAATACACTCACCAGAGGAAGGCCAATTGTTTCTGACTCAACAGGGCATCACAACACAGAGGGAATCCAGAAGGGGCAGCCCTCGGAGACCACAATGGGATGTGGACAACATCGCCCCATTTGAACCACGGAGAGACCCCCACCTGCCTGAGGCAAGCCCAGGGGACTAAAAACAGAGACAACCGACGCATGGCCTCGTGAAAGGATGAGACTTAAATCCTGGTTTGGGATACATCAACCTTATACCTTTATGATTAACATATTGGAATGCACAGAAAGTCTAGCATGTTTAAAAGTTACAGGACTTCCTACTAACTCTCTACGATGGCAGGCGCCAGGTGGTAAATGCTGCTACTTTGTTTGTTCGTGCTCTGTGTGGTTACTCTGGGTACATTAACTTAGAATACCTAGTATGTGTACATGTTATATGACTTCCTGCTAATGACCAGAAACTGGCAAGCGATAGGCGATATGGGTCACTACCTTAAGGTGCTTAACTTGATTTTCTCTGCCTAGAATCTCGAATTATATTGTCTATTGTTCACGCATAGGCGCGACCACTCACGGTAACGGCCTAACAAGGCTCTACAAAAGAACCTGCTAAAAAGCGGTTAAACTAAGTATGGGCACCCCTGACGACCACAGTCGGCGGATTGCCTCGGTCACCCACAGCAGATCCCATTGACTGGCCCAATGCCACAAAGGTGGGGGACCACTGTAATGTGCCTCCCTAACGAACTTCACTTAGAAACCTAGTGAATTAGACCACGGCCGGTTACTCACTATAACGTGTTAACTAAGCACACACACCTGCTACCCTGCTGACAAACTAATTACAGTTTAGCGTATTCCCTTATCTTGATGTATTATACTCGACTACGTTATTGTCAATCCATATAGTATGTCTCAAACAATTCTACTGTTTTCTTGTTAAGCAACACTATATGCATCACTATGTTTATCTTTATCTTTAAAAATGTGCAGTACTACTACATGCCACAGTCTTACGCCTCTTGAAATGTCTGTATTTACTGTTGTGGCATGGCGAGCTTGTCTGTCAAACTTTTGCACAACAAAAATAAAGAATAAAAAAAAAAAAAAAGAAATGAGCCACTAGAAAAGTCAGCTCCCTGGAAGGATGTAGTTGGCTTTTCTCCTGGTTTATCAACCAGACGAAATGGGAGAGTGTTTCTAGAACCAGAGACCGATGCTGAATCAACAGGTTGTAATCTGGAGCAGTTATCAAAATGTCGTCCAAGTAATGGAAGATTGTGACTCCTTGTTTCCTCAGCAAGGCTATTATTGTAACCAGGACCTTCAAGAAAGTTCTGGGCGCAGTGCGTATGCCAAACAGTATGGCCCGAAACTGGAAATGATGGTTGTGAACACAAAACCTGAGAAATCTCTGATGAGGGTTGGCAATCGGGATATGATAATATGCGTCCCTCAAATCCACTGAAATCATCCAGTCTCCCTGATGAATCTCAAAGATTCCATGCAGAATTTCCTGATTCTGAGGAAGAGATTGAGCTGGTGTAAATCCAGAATCAGTCTCCATTTCCCTCCTGGAAAATGGAAGAGAGGGGAATAAAAGCCTTGCAATCTTTCCTCTTTTGGTACCGGAAGTACCACTTCCTGTTGAAGAGGGGATGAGAGGTACTGTAAAAGTGCCTCTCGTTTTTGAGGGCTGGAAGGTACTCGTGTTCTTATGAACCGCGGAGGTGGAATAGAGTCTTCGAACTCCAGGGTGTAGCCGGAAGACACTATGGCTCTTACCCACACATCCTGAATCATATCCCAGTTCTTCCTGAAGTGTAAGAGTCTTGCACCTACTATGGAAACCTGGGGACTGTAATCTTCAGAACTGTTTATTAGTACTAAAGGAAGATGAAGGATTCTTGACTCTGGTAGCTTTAGCTGACTGACCGCTTCTCCAGGTATTGTGTCTAGCATATTCTCTACCTGGTCGGTAAGCCTTACTCTCCCTATAGGAATTAGATTCTGTGTAGGGCCTTCGGTCTGGAAGAGGTTTCCTAGGTCTCTTGTCTTGAGGCAGAAGGACCTGCTTTGCATCCGCTGCCCTCCTAATGGAGTCTTCCAAGTGTTTGCCAAACAGAACATCCCCTAGAAAAGGCAAGGCACATAAATTGTGTTTAGATGCAATGTCAGCTCCCCAAGATCGTAACCATAGAGCTCTTCTTGCGGATACTGAATATCCCATAGATTTAGAAAGTACCCTAATCCGAAAGCCATTCACTGGCCAATTTCACTTCCTTTAGGGATTCCGAGATGTGGTGTCTTCTAACACCTCTATCTAGGTCTTCTTCGATATCCATCACCCATACTTTCATGGCCCTTGACATGGCTGAAATGGCTACTGCTGGATGACAGCCTAAGCCCGCTGTGACAAACAACTTTGAAAGGTTGGCATCAATTCTCTTGTTCATAGGATGCCTAAGAGAAGCATTACTATCAATAGGTAGAGTGGAGTGCTTGGCCACCTTGATAACTGGTGCATCTACCTTAGGATTGGAAATCCAAAGTTTTGAGTCACTCTCATTGATTGGGTATAGCTTTGGGAGGTGTGATTGCAAGGAGAATCTTTTTTTCTGGAGTGGCCCATTCAGTCTTCATAAACTCCTTAATAGATCTATGTACAGGAAACGAGACTCTTTTGCGGCTCAGACCCCCAAAAAATCTGTCTGATGCAGATGATTCTTGTACCTCTTCTGGAATCTCCAGTGTTCTCCTGACCAAGGAGATTAGATGCTCCATGGCTCTAGCATCCAAGGGGCATTGACTATTGAAGGCTTCCTCTTCACTGGAGGAAATCTGTTCCATCTCCCAGGCATCTCTAATGCCTTTGAATGACGATTCTGAAAGGAATCTTGTCTGGGTCTTTTGCCTCTAGTAGATTCGGCCATCCCTTCTGTCACTGCCTGTTTTATCCAAGTGGCAATATCTTGTGCAGAGGTTGAGGCCTGGGGTGCCTGATGTTGTTTGGATTCACCTGCAAGTAGGGCTAAGCATTTCCTGCAGAGCCTGCAATTCTCCAAAGGCCTTGCACCACATCCTGTGCAGGTCGCCGGCTTCTCCCTTCTCCGTGACAGAGATCTAGGGCCTGACCGGTCTTGAGGGCTGTAAAGACAGAAGTCATAAAGAGACTGTACCCTCTGTGCACTCTTTAGTAGTATTTCCAATAAATAAAAAAGTATTGCTCACCTATGACCTATTGCAAATGACTTGGCGGATATAGGAGAATGGCCCATAATGTTCTATGGGCTAAGGATAAGGATTACTTTAAATTGTTTCATATTGGGAAGCAAAATGCTTCTCTTACCTACAGCAGGCTGACTTTCTGGAATTCATAGCAGAAAACCACATAAAAATCGGATCTTGCAGTACAGAGAAAACTGACAATCTGTAAAAGCTCGAAACGTCAGTTATAAATTTTCACGCCTTGCGCCTTTAAATCTGTGTGCATTCGTGCACGGCCGGAAAAAAGACCTGACCGCTATCTTTAGAATTGGCGAACTAGGGTCATCCCGGCCTTGCTATTTGCGCATGCGCATGACTACTATACTCGAACGGAACGCCGTTCGTGTCAAATCTGACTCTAAGAATGTCAATATAGCCGGAAACCGGCAGAAGACTTACCAGAGGTTAGACACTTGCCGAACACCAACCTGTCAAGCCTGTCAGTATGGATTTGCAGGAGCAGGGTCCAAGGTGTACTGCAGAGATACTAATCTCTGCAGCCTCCAGGGGTTCCCATCTACTAAGAGGTGGGCTACATATTAACATGGAGCTTCCTGGGCAGGGAGGCTGACCTGCTCAGGGTGAAGACTACTACTATTGTCAGGTGAGCAAAAAGAAAAATTATATGTCCCTGGCTAAGAGGACAGGAAAAAAAGACTGAGGAACTGGGCTGACATTACAAAAAAGTATAAAGTGATTAAGCGAACATAAAGGAATGAATTTACCTTGTGAAATATATAAATATATATAACATAGGTTCCTTTTGTAGAACAATTCTTTAACCTATATAAAATAGATGTACATATACATAGTGTAATCTGTATTTATATAAAATATAATAGATAGAAGTAGTCTATAAACTCAGAATTTTTTGACCCTATTAAAAGTTGGCTCTGAACTTATAGAGCATTTCATCTCACTCCAGGAGATAAGTAAAGAGATATACAGGGAGTGCAGAATTATTAGGCAAATTAGTATTTTGACCACATCATCCTCTTTATGCATGTTGTCTTACTCCAAGCTGTATAGGCTCGAAAGCCTACTACCAATTAAGCATATTAGGTGATGTGCATCTCTGTAATGAGAAGGGGTGTGGTCTAATGACATCAACACCCTATATCAGGTGTGCATAATTATTAGGCAACTTCCTTTCCTTTGGCAAAATGGGTCAAAAGAAGGACTTGACAGGCTCAGAAAAGTCAAAAATAGTGAGATATCTTGCAGAGGGATGCAGCACTCTTAAAATTGCAAAGCTTCTGAAGCGTGATCATCGAACAATCAAGCGTTTCATTCAAAATAGTCAACAGGGTCGCAAGAAGCGTGTGGAAAAACCAAGGCGCAAAATAACTGCCCATGAACTGAGAAAAGTCAAGCGTGCAGCTGCCACGATGCCACTTGCCACCAGTTTGGCCATATTTCAGAGCTGCAACATCACTGGAGTGCCCAAAAGCACAAGGTGTGCAATACTCAGAGACATGGCCAAGGTAAGAAAGGCTGAAAGACGACCACCACTGAACAAGACACACAAGCTGAAACGTCAAGACTGGGCCAAGAAATATCTCAAGACTGATTTTTCTAAGGTTTTATGGACTGATGAAATGAGAGTGAGTCTTGATGGGCCAGATGGATGGGCCCGTGGCTGGATTGGTAAAGGGCAGAGAGCTCCAGTCCGACTCAGACGCCAGCAAGGTGGAGGTGGAGTACTGGTTTGGGCTGGTATCATCAAAGATGAGCTTGTGGGGCCTTTTCGGGTTGAGGATGGAGTCAAGCTCAACTCCCAGTCCTACTGCCAGTTCCTGGAAGACACCTTCTTCAAGCAGTGGTACAGGAAGAAGTCTGCATCCTTCAAGAAAAACATGATTTTCATGCAGGACAATGCTCCATCACACGCGTCCAAGTACTCCACAGCGTGGCTGGCAAGAAAGGGTATAAAAGAAGAAAATCTAATGACATGGCCTCCTTGTTCACCTGATCTGAACCCCATTGAGAACCTGTGGTCCATCATCAAATGTGAGATTTACAAGGAGGGAAAAACAGTACACCTCTCTGAACAGTGTCTGGGAGGCTGTGGTTGCTGCTGCACGCAATGTTGATGGTGAACAGATCAAAACACTGACAGAATCCATGGATGGCAGGCTTTTGAGTGTCCTTGCAAAGAAAGGTGGCTATATTGGTCAATGATTTGTTTTTGTTTTGTTTTTGAATGTCAGAAATGTATATTTGTGAATGTTGAGATGTTATATTGGTTTCACTGGTAATAATAAATAATTGAAATGGGTATATATTTGTTTTTTGTTAAGTTGCCTAATAATTATGCACAGTAATAGTCACCTGCACACACAGATATCCCCCTAACATAGCTAAAACTAAAACAAACTAAAAACTACTTCCAAAAATATTCAGCTTTGATATTAATGAGTTTTTTGGGTTCATTGAGAACATGGTTGTTGTTCAATAATAAAATTAATCCTCAAAAATACAACTTGCCTAATAATTCTGCACTCCCTGTACTCAGCAGTCACATCCACAGGAACTTAGTGATGTCAGCAACTAAGATTCCAGGATCTATAAGTTCAGAGACAACTTTTAATAGGCTTAAAAAATTGTGATAGACTACTTCTATCTATTATATTTTATATAAATACAGATTACACTATGTATATGTACATCTATTTTATATAGGTTAAAGAATTGTTCTACAAGAGGAACCTATGTTATATATATTTATATATTTCATAAGGTAAATGCATTCCTTTATGTGCGCTTAATCACTTTTTACTTTTTTGTATTATCACGTGTTTTTAAGTGTAATATAGTGACATTGCACTTGGTGGTTTTTAGCAGCACTAATCACTTTCTTCTAAAATCTAGCGCTGCTTTATCTTTTGTATCTTTGTATAGAGCCTGATATACCTGTCCTCTTAATTGTTTAATTGAGGTTTTCCCTGTCATATTGGCTAGAGGGAGGAGCTAACCCATAGGTAAATGCTGCCATGATTAGCCAGGAAAAGAAAGCATTCAATTCAAAGTCTATATTAAAGGACCACTCTAGGCACCCAGACCACTTCAGCTTAATGAAGTGGTCTGGGTGCCTGGTCCAGCTAGGGTTAACCCATTTTTTCATAAACATAGCAGTTTCAGAGAAACTGCTATGTTTATGAATGGGTTAAGCCTTTTTCTCTCCTCTAGTGGCTGTCTCATTGACAGCCATTAGAGGCGCTTATGCGTTTCTCACTGTGAAAATCACAGTGAGAAACGCCAGCGCCCTATGTGATCGTGAATGCGCTACAGTTTTGCCAAGCAAGCATTCAGCACGGGAGGAGAGGAGGAGGATCGGAGGAGAGCTCCCCGCCCAGCGCTGGAAAAGGTAAGTTTTTACCCCTTTCCCCCTTCCAGAGCCGGGCGGGAGGGGGACCCTGAGGGTGGGGGCACCCTCAGGGCACTATAGTGCCAGGAAAACGAGTATGTTTTCCTGGCACTATAGTGGTCCTTTAAGACTTCCTGGCACCAAGGAATTCAGCTGGAAGATGCACTTTGCCTCTGCTCTGTCTAGTGCTATTTCCAAATCATCCCCTCTCCAATGCTTATTGATTAGTTCTATAGCCATAAGTCTTAAACCTTCCGGGTTCTTCGAATGATGTATCCAAAAATGTCTGTAACGATTATACGTAAGTAGCCCCTCTTTGATGTTATAAATGCGCTCTCCTCAGGGCCGGTGCAAGGATTTTTGCCGCCCTAGGCCCCATGTGACATCACAATGCTCCACCCATATGATCTGCCATGTTAACTACCAGTGCTGCAGTGCCGCCGTGTTTACATTATAAGGCATGCAGGGACAGGCTATAGACATCAGAACAACTACATTAAGCTGCAGTGGTTCTGGGGACTATAGTGTCCATTTAATGTGAGGTAAATTAGAGCTTAGTGCCACAAATAATATACTAGATTGCCTACTTACAACCAGATGAGGATGATGATGGGCTCTAGCTGCAGTCTGGCTCCACTGGTCTGGTGTACAACAGGCTCTCTGGAGGCTGTTTGTAACTGTGGTCACAAAAATCAATGTTCTGGGAGAACGGGAAGCAGCTCCATTTTTGGGGGGCCCTTTACACAGCTTAAGGTCTGGGTCCCAGGGTCCACCTTCATGTTCCACCAATGAGTTTGTTCACAGGGGGTGGAGTGTGTAGGGGATGTCCTGATATGTGTGTAAGGAATGAATCTGTGTTTGTATGTGTAAGGGCTGCAAGGTGTGTTTCTGTGTATGTACAGGATGCAGTGTGTGCGTGTGTAAGGGGTGCATTGAGTGTCTGTAAGGGGTGCATTGAGTGTGTGTAAGGAATGCATTGTGTGTTTGTGTGTGTGTAAGGGATGCATTGTGTGTAAGGGTTACATTGTTTGTGTGTGTGTGTGTGTTTTTTTCTGTGTGCAAGGGGTGCATTGCATGTGTGTGTGATGGATGTTAATCTCTCCCCCCTCCCTTGTCACTCTCTTCTCCCCCCTCTCCCTTGTCACTCTCTACTCTCCTCCCCCTTCCCACTCTCATTGCCCCTCCCTCCCCTGTAACTCTCACCCCCTGTCAATTTCTTCTCCCCCCACCAATTTCTTCTTCTCCCCCCTGTCAATTTCTTCTCCCCCCTCCCCTTCCAATTTCTTCTTCTCCCCCTCCCTCCCCCATTTCTTCTACTCTCCATTTCTCACCTCCCCTACCAATTTCTTCTTTCTCTCCCTCCCCTGCCAATTTCTTTCTTCTCTCCCACCCTCCCCATTTCTTCTCCCCTCCCCTACCAATTTATTTTTCTCCCACCCTCCCATTTCTTCTCGCCCCCTACCAATTTCTTTCCTCCCTCCCCTGCCAATTTCTCCCCTCAATATTTATTCTCCCCGCCCCTCCCCAATTTCTCCCTCCCTCCCAATTTCTTTCTCCCTCCCTGGACAATTTCTTTCTACCCTCCTGACAATTCTTTTCTCCACCTCCATTTCTTCTCTTCATTCTTAGGCGCACAGTTTCGCAGCATGATAGTACGCCGGTACAGGTTGTTTTGTACTGCCGACTAACAGGAAGTGCACACTCTGTGTGTATTTCCTGTTAGTCCGCCAGGTACAGGAGAGACAGATGCCTGTACCCGTCGGACCATCATGAGGCAGGGCTCGGCCACGCTACAGCAAAGGAAGCTGACAGGAGGGAGCGCTGAGCGCTTCCCTCCTGTCAGCCTCTCCTCAGGCTGCGCCCGGGCGGTGCGGTCCGCCCTCATGGACGCACCACCCGGGCTAAGCTGCAGCCGCTTGAGGCTCTCTACAGAGCGCTCGGGCGGCTGCAGCATGGGGCGGCGCCCTAGCTCTCCTAATATCTTTTTAAATTGTCTTTGGTTCTTCCTATATAATATTTGTTGTACTTACAGATAAGGAGACCAACCTCTACTGAATTACAAACGAGGCAGGTTTTGATTCTGAAAGTCTCTTCCTTTTCCATATCACTGAATTCTTTAATCTGAAGTTCTTGAGTAGGATTGTTCGTGCATCCTACACATTTGCCACACTCGTAAAAGCCTATTCCTTCTGATTTGAAGCCTATTTTCATCTGTTCCTTTATTGTGGAAGCCAGCATAATTTTTAAGTTGGGTGCTTTAGAATGATCTTATGTTTATTCCTCAATATTGGAGCCAAAATTGGGTCACCTTTCAGAATATTCCAATATTTGTTTAGGATATTGCTTATCTGAATTGAGTGATGAAAGATGAAATTTCTATTGTCGATTGTGATGTCTTGATGGTTTGTTCTCCAAGGTGTTCTCCCTATGAAGTTCCAAAGCTTGATTCATGTCTTCATCTAGCAGATCCTTTGAATTGACTGTATGGAATGTTGTCTAACCATGTCTTTTTATGATGACTATCGGAGGTAATAAAGCTATTACAATCTACTGGTTTTTTTTTTAAACGTTTTGATATTTATCTCTCCATCCTTAATATATATTTTAAGTTCTAGGATCTTGACAGTCTCCTTTGACTGATGGAAGGTAAACTTCAAATTGTAGGGATTCAAATATTCTTTGAATATTTCCAAGGATGCAAGGTCTCCTTCCCAGATAAAAATGCAGTCATCAATATATCTTTGCCATAGGACCAGGTTTGCTCCAAAAAGGTAGTTACTCCAAATAAACGCCTCTTCCAATTTACCCATAAATAGGTTGGCAAAGCTTGGCCCAAACCTGGTTCCCATGGCAGTTCCCTCAACTCGGAGCTAAAACTGGCCCTGGGCCCAAGAGAAATTGTGGCTGAAGAGTAAAGTGATAAATTTTACCAAATAATTTATTTGGTAATTTTTTAACTCTGAATGGATGGCAAGGGTATATTGAATGGCTTCACAGCCTTGTAAATGCTCGATCATCGCGTATAGGGATGTTAAGTCTACCGTGACAAGGGTATATTCCTTGTTCCAATCAATATTTGATAGGATTTAGATGATTTGAGTTGTATCCCTCAGATAGGATCTTAATTTAGTAACCACCGGTTGAAGAATCTGGTCTACATATTCTGACAAGTTAGATGTGAGGGAACCAATGCATGAAATTATGGGTCTCCCAGGAGGGTTAATAAGCGGATTATGGATTTTGAGCAAGTGGTAGTATATGGGTACCCTTGAATGCTTGCACCAGATATAGTTGTATTCTCTCTTGCGGAGAATACCCCCCTCTTTTCCTTCATTCAGAAGTTCTAAAAATTCTTCCAAATATTTACCACTGGGGTTATATTCCAATTGGTTTCTGAATCACTCAGCAGTCTTTCACTTGCTCCCTCATAGTCTAAGAGATTCATGATTACCAATCCTCCACCTTTGTCTTCTGCTCTTATGATGATATTTTTGTCTTCCATCAAATTCTTTAGAGCTTGTAGTAGATTAATTGCCTTTCTGTTCTGTTGTCCGTACCCCCCATTGTTTGATTCCTGAATGGATGATGTGTGGTCGCTTTTTTATACCTCCCTGAACACTGACCACCCCTGGCTGTTAACCACAAACAAGCAATTAACTTGAGTGCATTATCTGGGTAGGGCCATTCGTATAACTGAATGCACGTGTTCAGGTGAATGGCCATTTTGTCTCCTTAACACAGGCAGCGATACCTGGTCATTAAATGCCTGGAACTCTTTTCGGCAACGCAATCCCGTGAATCCAGGCAAAGATTGTACCGCTGCCTGTCCCACTTCCCGACCAGCTTGGTGAACAACGTTCGGGAGATAGGAACTACTGACTGGGGGAGCATTCACTCCCTAAAAGCCAGGGGGAGCATTCGTCGTGTTTGCACAGGAACTCCCGAAAGTGGATCTTTTCAATGGAACAGTTTTGGCCTATCACCTCATGGCCGGCCGCTCAGAACTTTACCCAAATGGCGATTCTGTTCCACGAACGGCCTGGATCTGAGCGCCCAAGTTGTCCAAATAGTGCTCAGATCCGGGCTATTCAGGGATATAAGAATTGTGGGGTTCTTGTGGATTATGACTGTTTTATATATTTTTCATGTGGTTTCCTGCAACTGAGCGATAATTGAGTTACTATATTTTGACTCAATTATCTCCCAGACACAGAGACACCTGGGACGGGTTTGTATTGTTTTGAATGGAGACCCAATGCTGGGAGTCTGTGCATAAAAGGCTGAGTTTGTGATGAATAAAATCAGTTGTACTCCCAGAACTGTGTGTCGTCCAGTTACTGCGGAGGAGAAGAGCTATTCACATATCAGCGCCTTGTTCCTGAGTTCCAGTTACTACGGATCCAGTGGAGGAGAGTCCTGGTCAGGACTAGTGCTCGGCTACAGAGCTCCACATTCCTTTTTCGTCAAATTGTCTTTAACTTTGTTTGTGTTTTCAGAGATCTCAACTCCATAGCCACCATTTTCTCATTTGTATGTGTATAGTTTTCTTCTGTTTTTTTTGTTTCAGATATTCATTCTCTAGGAAGAATCATTTGACTGTTAATTTTCTGATGAATTTATGTACATCAATAAACAAATTGAAGTTACAGGAAGTAGGGGAAAATGTCAGGCCCTTTTTAGCAGTGACATCTCATGGTTGTCCAAAATAAGATTAGACGATGTCAATGTACTTATTTTATCATTTTCCTCATCACATCCTTTCAGTTCCTTGTTAGGTCTCAGTCTTGTTCTCTTGGTATCTTTTCTTGATATCGGGGACCACGGAGGACTCTCCATTCTCTCCAGGTTTGTTTTAGAGCAGTTCTTGAAAAAACAAAAGAAAACAAAGGAACACTCTACCAACAATGTACTCCTTACTGGGAGAGTATTTAAAACTTAATCAATACCAAGAGTATAATAAAATATATATGCAAAAATAACCAATGATAAAAATAAAAACACAATGAAAGTTACAGTCCTCTCTATTGAGGGCAAATAAAAAGCAGGAATATAATACCAAGATCCTAGACGTGATCAAAGTACAATATTTTTTAGTTTATAGCAGCTCGTAGTTAATAGAGAAAAGGGGAATAATGTCCCTAAAGTTTATCTCCTTTCAAGATTCTAATATCATGAGCCACTCCGGGGAAACGCGTGCGTCAGGGCTCAGGAGGCTCACTCATTAAACTCTCGGTGTTAACATCCATTAGTAATTTCACTACAGATCGCAGAGAACACAATCTTGGTTTTAACATTTACTACAATTCTAGTTTTAGATAGACGTCAATACAAGAGTGTAGCCTCCTTGTTCTTAACTGGTTGCACAGTCCTTGAATTACTATGTAACATTTTGGCTACAGTTTGAATCCCTGACTACAGGAGCTGCAGCGGGAGGCGGTGCAATAGAGTAGGATTTTTTTTAAGGGGTGCCCTCGAAGGCACATTAGAATCTTGAAAGGAGATAAAATTTAGGGACATTATTCCCCTTTTCTCCATAACCTAAAAGCTGCTATAACCTGGAAAATATTGCACTTTGATCACCTCTAGGATCTTTGAATTATATTCCTGCTGTCTATTTGCCCTCAATAGAGAGGACTGTAACTTCCATTTTGTTTTTATTTTTTATCGTTGTTATTTTTGCATACAAGTTTTATTATACTCTTGATATTGATTAAAAGTTAAGTTTTAAATACTCTCTCAGTAAGGAATACATTGTTGGTAGATTTTTCATTAGTTTTATTTGTTTTTTTCAAACATGTTGTTCACAGTTTAGGGCTTACTCTAAATTTAGGGGTTACCCTTTTTTCTGCTAACATTGTTTCCTTTGTATATTAGAGGCAAATTTTTTGGTCTCAATTATCTTCTTTTCTCTCTTCTCTTTAAAAAAAAAAAAAAAATGTATAAAAAGGTTCCTGTGGTCATGGGACAATTATTACTTCATTAGACTTTTTCATTCTTGGTGATTTCTGTTGGGGCTCCCTAGAATCTTTGGGTAGAAATATTCCATGTGTCGGAGTCTTGATTGTTCTCACATGGCTAAGTTGATTACATGGGGGTATGTCTGACCGATTACGATAGTTCTTCTTAAATGATGGCCCATAGAGTATTGCTTTCTATTTTTTTCCCATCGCTGGATATTACCTTCTATCTACTGGTCTTATGTTTTCCCTATATGGTTGCTTCTTCTGTATAGGGGAAAAAAGGTTTCCATTCATATGGTGAGGATGTTTGGTTACATTTCCGTTTTATTCCAGTTCCTCTGTCTTCCTTGTTCATAATCCTCCTATGGCCATATGATGTAACTGAATCCCATATTTGTGTGCTGAGATAAGGGATTTTAAGTCGTCTTATAAGATTTAAAATTGCATTCTTATGTGTACTCCGTTCCTTAATCTGTATTGAGTATACATTTTGTCTCTACGGCAGCACCATTCCTGTAAAATGCATGTTTTGGGTGTGCCCTAAATTTCCTCTTTGTCCTTAAATTAAAATGTTTGACCATCACTTATTACAGCTCATTGTATAGAATCTGGTACAAAGGGGAACGTAAGTGGGTAATTAAATACTTTAAATGTGTTTATGAATACCTTGGTATCAATACTTCTTGAAGATTTAATGCCATTATACCATGATGGAGTTGATTAAATAATGGGAAGTTACATAATCCACTTGTAATCGATGTTAAAAGATCCCTGGTAAAGCAGACATAATGGTAGTACATTGTATTAGGAATCCTTCAATATAGAAACCAAAATCAGATCAATGTGAAAGCCTCCAAGCAAGACAAGTGATCTCCTAGAACAACCTTAAAACGTTTCCAGGTAAATATTCAATAATGGGATTTGGACCATCTGATATACCAACAAGGATATCATAGCTGAGCCTATCATTGTCAATAAACATGAAGAGCAATCACAATATAGAACATTGCGGCCACTCCTGGATGTAGTGTAAAGGCAGAATTCCCTCATAATATGTTGGAATTTCTAGAACAATCAAAAAGTATACATAAGACAAAGTACGGACTACAGAAATAGTAAAATCAGAATCCTGGTAGCTTTGTTCGAGCCTGTTGGATCTTTCAATCTTCTGTGGTGATTCTGCTGCTGACTAGAGGAAAGAGAGAGAATGTGAGGTGGGTGAATCTGCTCTCCCATCCTCCAGCGAGCCTTAACACCTAGCAGACGTTACCCATAGGGTCATCCCTCAACGCCAAAACCACGAACAGCTTCGAGATGACACAACATAAAATGTTTTTTCAAAGGCCATCAATATTTTCAAAAGAAAGTCAAGAAAGTCCTCTCTATCGTTGGTAAGCTACATAGTGGTCCTTTTCTTTACTTTGTCAGAAATTAACAGGGCCTTTATGTGCCCTGGGGTGTTCCATCCATTTTTGGGTTGGTTTGTTTGTTGTCAAAATGTTTGTTCTGTATTGTTTCCCTGCAATCCTTGTAAACATATAGTTATTTAATCCATTATATTCTCTAGTGGGAAATAACTATTTTCTAGCAGCTCTTTTAAGATATTGGCAAGTCTTCACAAGGCCTACATATTATTTTTATAATACAGTTATAAAACATTGTGTACGGTGAGACAGGGGCCTGCTTACACCATAACCTTATAGCTGCAGTTATAATACACTGTGTGCTGGGAGACAGGGGACCTCCTTACACCATAACCTTATAGCTGCAGTTATAATACACTGTGTGCGGGGAGACAGGGGACCTCCTCACACCATAACCTTATAGCTGCAGTTATAATACACTGTGTGCGAGGAGACAGGGGACCTCCTTACACCATAACCTTATAGCTGCAGTTATAATACACTGTGTGCGGGGAGACAGGGGACCTCATTACACCATAACCTTATAGCTGTAGTTATAATATACTGTGTGCGAGGAGACAGGGGACCTCCTTACACCATAACCTTATAGCTGCAGTTATAATACACTGTGTGCGGGGAGACAGGGGACCTCCTTACACCATAACCTTATAGCTGCAGTTATAATACACTGTGTGGGAGACAGGGGACTCCTTACACCATAACCTTATAGCTGCAGTTATAATACACTGTGTGCGGGAGACAGGGGACCTCCTTACACCATAACTATAGCTGCAGTTATAATACACTGTGTGCGGGATGGGACCTCCTTACACCATAACCTTATAGCTGCAGTTATAATACACTGTGTGCGGGGAGACAGGGGACCTCCTTACACCATAACCTTATAGCTGCAGTTATAATACACTGTGTGCGGGAGACAGGGGACCTCCTTACACCATAACCTTATAGCTGCAGTTATAATACACTGTGTGCAGGGAGACAGGGACCTCCTTACACCATAACCTTATAGCTGCAGTTATAATACACTGTGTGCGGGAGACAGGGGACCTCCTTACACCATAACCTTATAGCTGCAGTTATAATACACTGTGTGCTGGGAGACAGGGGACCTCCTTACACCATAATCTTATAGCTGCAGTTATAATACACTGTGTGCGAGGAGACAGGGGACCTCCTTACACCATAACCTTATAGCTGCAGTTATAATACACTGTGTGCGGGGAGACAGGGGACCTCCCTTACACCATAACCTTATAGCTGCAGTTATAATACACTGTGTGCGGGGAGACAGGGGACCTCCTTACACCATAACCTTATAGCTGCAGTTATAATACACCGTGTGCGGGGAGACAGGGGACCTCCTTACACCATAACCTTATAGCTGCAGTTATAATACACTGTGTGCGGGGAGACAGGGGACCTCCTTACACCATAACCTTATAGCTGCAGTTATAATACACTGTGTGCGGGGAGACATCGGACCTCCTTACACCATAACCTTATAGCTGCAGTTATAATACACTGTGTGCAGGGAGACATGGGACCTCCTTACACCATAACCTTATATCTGCAGTTATAATACACTGTGTAAAAGGGGAGACAGGGGACCTCCCACACCATAAATCTTTATAGCTGCAGTTATAATACACTGTGCTGGAGACAGGGGCCTCCCCTACACCATAACCTTATAGCTGCAGTTATAATACACTGTAAAAATGGGACAGGAGGACCTCCTTACACTTAACCTTATAGCTGCAGTTATAATAATAATTGTGTGCTGGGAGACAGGGGGACCTCCCACACCATAACCTTATAGCTGCAGTTATAATACACTGTGCGCGGAGACAGGGGACCTCCTTACACCATAACCTTATAGCTGCAGTTATAATACACCAAAAGTGGGAGACAGGGACCTCCTTCTTACACCATAACCTTATATTGCAGTTATAATACACTGTGTGCGGGGAGACAGGGGCCTGCTTACACCATAACCTTATAGCTGCAGTTATAATACATTGTGTGCAAAGAGACAGGGGACCTCCTTACACCATAACCTTATAGCTGCAGTTATAATACACTGTGTGCTGGGAGACAGGGGACCTCCTTACACCATAACCTTATAGCTGCAGTTATAATACACTGTGTGCGGGGAGACAGGGGGACCTCCTTACACCATAACCTTATAGCTGCAGTTATAATACACTGTGCGGGGAGACAGGGGACCTCCTTACACCATAACCTTATAGCTGCAGTTATAATACACTGTGTGCGGGGAGACAGGGGACCTCCTTACACCATAACCTTATAGCTGCAGTTATAATACACTGTGTGCGGGGAGACAGGGGCCTGCTTACACCATAACCTTATAGCTGCAGTTATAATACATTGTGTGCAAAGAGACAGGGGACCTCCTTACACCATAACCTTATAGCTGCAGTTATAATACACTGTGTGCGGGGAGACAGGGGACCTCCTTACACCATAACCTTATAGCTGCAGTTATAATACACTGTGTGCTGGGAGACAGGGGACCTCCTTACACCATAACCTTATAGCTACAGTTATAATACACTGTGTGTGGAGAGACAGGGGGACCTCCTTACACCATAACCTTATAGCTGCAGTTATAATACACTGTGTGTGGAGAGACAGGGGGCCTCCTTACACCATAACCTTATAGCTGCAGTTATAATACACTGTGTACGGGGAGACAGAGGACCTCCTTACACCATAACCTTATAGCTGCAGTTATAATACACTGTGTGCGGGGAGACAGGGGACCTCCTTACACCATAACCTTATAGCTGCAGTTATAATACACTGTGTGCGGGGAGACAGGGGACCTCCTTACACAATAACCTTATAGCTGCAGTTATAATACACTGTGTGCGGGGAGACAGGGGACCTCCTTACACCATAAGCTTATAGCTGCAGTTATAATACACTGTGTGCGGGGAGACAGGGGACCTCCTTACACCATAACCTTATAGCTGCAGTTATAACACACTGTGAGCGGGGAGACAGGGGACCTCCTTACACCATCACCTTATAGCTGCAGTTATAATACACTGTGTGCGAGGAGACAGGGACCTCCTTACACCATAACCTTATAGC